>CM055829.1:17176525-17671525 GCA_029582265.1 Zoroaster sp. YZ-2022 | reverse complement strand
AAGGATAAAAAGAAAAAAAAATTATATCGTAACAGATTCCCGCATCTAGAGAGCCAAATAAATTTAATTTTATATAGAATTTGTTTTCTTTATTTTTTGAAGTTAAGCAAAATATGCATTTTATAAAATGATGTTTACCGTAAACAAATTTCGCTTGTTTTAATCTTATATGTGGTACAAATTGAATACTATGATCGTCTCCAGTACTTTTTTCACTCGTTACAAAAGAAGAAGAGTTATTTTCGTTTTCAAATGATTGAATAAAAATTGAATAAAAAGATAAATATTCTAACCGAACATTTAAAAAAGAATTGTATCCATATTCGATTTCTTCATTTTCTTCGGTAATAATATATAAATTAATCGATATTAAACCCTCATCAAAATCATCTCGGTTTTCAAAAACGAAAAAAAAAAAGATAATTGTTTTCTATATTTTCTTTCGTTATTACCCCAATTTTTTCATATATGACGTTACTTTTATTATCACCTACACTACTACTACTAGACGAAACATATTCGTCTACGTAACCAGGTCCATAAATACTCGCCATGTTTATTATAGTATAAAAATATAATAAATTTTATTAATTTAACGGTAAACTTTTAATTTTTATATTAAAACATATTTTAGAATTTAATGCGCCGAAAAAGGTAGCTTCTACAAAAACTTTTTGAACGCCTCGTATTTTAAAACACATTTCGTACTTTAGATGTTGCGTTTCATTATTGATAGAATGAAATTTTTCATCTCGTTCGGGAGAAGGAATATGATAAGCGTTAACTGCATAGTCGCGCGTTGTTGAATGCGTAGCAAAACTATCGGTTTTTATAAATTGTGTAAAAATACTGCAGTACGACGGTGCAGTATTAAACATGAAAAAGGGTTGTTTAAAATGAGTATGCCATCTGAGTACGATGTTATTTTTTTCGACTAGAGGTACAGTTTGTAAAATTTCATCTCTGTTTAGATATCCGTGATGTTCAAAAATTTCAATAGATGATGTATTTGAAATATCACCTACACTACTACTACTACTAGACGAAACATATTCGTCTACGTAACCAGGTCCATAAATACTTGCCATATTTATATAATTTCTAGATTTAAAATAATGGGAAAACCGTGATTATTTATATCTCTACCTTTTGAATCTTTAATTTTAAAACTCAATGCGTTAAAAGTACCGCCTTTTAATCTTTTAATTAAAGGATTTTTATATTCCATCCACATACTATCTCCGAACGATTTATTTTGCAAGGGAAAAGCGTTTAAAATAGTGCTCGGCGAACCATTGAAATAATTATTGGTTGTAGAAATTTGATCACAATGAATGTATAGAATTTTAAAAAGATGTACATCGATTTGTTTACTATATTCTCCTACAGTTAGAAATTCGTTGTGTAGCCCGAGTAAATTAGCTAATCCGGATGAAAATTTAACGGATTTGTTTTCTTCGGTTAAACTTAACAAAAAGACGCCCGTTGTTTTATTTATAACAAACGTGATCCACGGTGCGTCTTTTACTACAATTTTTATAATTTCATTAATATTGTAAAGCCCCGGTTCGACGAGCGAGACGACATCTTCTTCATCCGTTGTACGATAAATAATTTTTTCTTTTTTACGCATGTTGTAATACCCTACCCAAACGTTTGCGCTATGTAATATTATCGCGAGATTGTCTTTTCGATTATCGATAACATCGTATAATTTAACTTCTCCACCATTTTTTTCAATTTCAATTTCAACGGTATGATACATTTACTATAATAAAATTATAAATTTATTATAGTAAAATGACGTTTCCATTAGCATTCAAGAGTAATTTTACATTTAAATATCCAACATCAGGAAATTTTAAGGCGCCTCTAAATTTTAACGCTAGCGATTTAACGAGTATAAATATTTACGTTAACGAAAACGATTTTTTTACCGCACAATTTGATAATGTTTTTAGCAACTACAAGTTACCTAAAGTTAATAGTCAAAAAGTAGTCGATGATTGGCATCATAATCCGCTAAAATTTTATCAAAATCAAATAAATTTTACAACGTATTGCGCTGCAACGAGATGCGGGGTGGGTTATCAACATTTAAATCATTCAAATATGATGATTCGTAGTTTTTTTAGATTTCACGTATATTATCAAATTAGACGATTGCTAAAAGAACAGAGCTGTCCTACGTCTTTTCAAAATTATTTTAGCGCGTTTGAAAACAATATAGACGTAAGCGCATATAAAAAAAATATGCAAAGGCTTTCACCTCTCAACATTAAATAATTGGAAACAACGAGTTGATATGAACAGCGATGGATTAGGCACCGCTTATTTTTGGCGAAATATTGGTAAAAGATACGATCCAGTACCTGGGCACAACTACGACAATTCTATTTTAAATCCCAACACTGGCCCTATTCCTCTCAACAATCTTAGCTCTGACTTTGAAGCGAGTGAAAAAAGAATGGATTTTGACGATGGAGTACATAATCGTAAAGAGCATACCATTAGAGTAGGTTTCATTTTACAATCTGAACGCGTTGAAACAGCGTGGACTAGTTTTATATTGTCTTTGGGGTTAGCTCGAGGTTTTACGGATATCGGTACAGAACGCATAAACGACTCTATAAGAACGTACGTTTACGCGATTTTAGGAGCTCAAGCGCAAGCTAAAAGTGGATTTTTAACGAGTGGCGTCGGTTTAGACGCGCAACGTGAATTTATAAATATAGTAGATGCTGAGATTGATTCTCCGGTTAATTTACAATCTTCTATTCAACGATATCAAGATGTTTTACAATACGCTCGTTCGCAATTAAACTTTTGTATTGGAGAAAATTTATACATGATGCCTAGTGATATGAATTTACGAATAGGCACATACGCAGGATACAATAATAATTTATTAATCGCGACGAGTGATTTATCGTTAGGTTCAATTTTAAATTTAAATTCAGAACCCTCACCTCCTCCTCCTCCTCCTCCTTCTATTTTACCACTAGAACATTCACTATACCACCATTGATTGCGAAACACGTGGAAGAATCTAATGATGATACTTCTACAATAGCACATACTCTTGAATCTCTTTCTCCAGCTACATCAATAAAAGAAGATACTCCTTTTAGCGATGCTAGTCACGAAGAAGAAAAAAATTCTTTAATACTTGGTTTTGCGATTTTAACTACGCTCGGCATTATGATTTACGAATTGTTATTTTAGCTTTTTTTTGCATATAAGTTAAAACTAAAACACCAACTCCTCCTAACGCTAGCCATAAATGTTCCGCCGCCCACGTAACGACTCTAGAAGCTGTTTTAAATAACCAACTTACAATACAACCTATAATAGCCGGTAAAGCGGCTAAAGCTTTTGCTCCTAGTTTAGATAATACATTCGCTAGATTTTTTAATGTTTTTTGTATCCACTCTTTTACACCGCCGCCACCACCACTTGGTTCTGGTGGTTTTGGAGTTGGAGGTGTGGGCTTTGGTGCGGGTGGTATAACTGAATTTACAGCATTATTGATAGATTTGATGATAAAAGCGATTGTCATACTAAAAGCTGTTAATATACTGACTATCGTTACGCCTTGTTCTCTAAATAAAGTTTTAATTTTGTCGCCTAACATAACGTCTCTTTCTAACATTTTTTGAAACGTTTCTTTAATTCTATTGATTTGACTACGAAGAACGTAATCGTGCGCATCAATTTGTTTAATCAAACTTCTTTTTCATCTTTTAGTTTTTTTAAATCTTGTTTATACTTTTCATCAACATCAAATCCTCTTTCTTTAGCGTCAGAAATTAATTCTTGATTATCAACGATTTTTTGATTGACTACTTTTAATTTAGTTAAAAGATCTAATTGTTCTCCTCGATTTGTAGTCATGATTTTATCAAGCGCTTCTATTTCTCGCCATTTTATATTTAATTCTGTTTGGGCATCTTGATCTCTCGAAAGAGTTATAACCGCCATTTCGATAGCTTCTTGTACTTGTACTGATTTTTCTACCCGTTGCATCGGTATAGATGGTAACTTTCTACCACTACTCGTCTGCTCGGTTGGTTTAACTAGGCTACTGGTTTGTTTGATTTTTCTATAACATTTTTTATCACTTCTTCACGTTCATCAAATTTATATAGATCTTTATCGGTTAATCCCGCTTTATTTTTTAAAGTAGATTCCGCGTAAAATCCACCGGTGGGTTTAGATAATAGTATATTTTTATCACCTTTTTTAAAATAGAGTACATTTTTTCCTTTTTCATTTTTGGTATAATAGAAATCATTATATTCTATTATACTTGGTTTACCTTTTTTACGCGAAGCATAAAAATCATCGACTATAGATCTACTAAATCTAGTTTTTTGAGAAAAATAAGTTTCTTCATCATCTATTCTAAAACTTTCATTCAGCACTTCTTTTAATCCATCTAAACTTTTATCTACTAAGTCGCGGTCATCAGCTAATTCAAACATATCATCTACGTTTACATCATCTTCATCTTCAGGTTGGTTATACATTGGATCCATCGGCATAAGATCGTACTTTCCTCCTTCAGCCATTTTATAATTACTTTTTATCTTTTTTTAATAATTTATAACTCGCATAACCTACTATACTCATACCAATTAAAATAAATACAATTTCACGCGTTTTTTTATCTTCGCTAGGAACGTAAAAATCTTCTAGTTGAGGTTCGTCATATAAATCTTGCGGTAAATTTACTCGTTCGCCGGTTACGACAAAATATTCATTCATCGCATCATCAATATTATTAAACGTTTTTACGGCACTCGATTCTTTTTGTATTTTTTCGTTTAAATAATCTAAATATTTTAAACGATTTTTACTAAATTCATCTCTAGCTTTCGAAAGTTGTTCTAACGCTAAATCGTGTCTTTTTCGTTCTTGTTGAGCGTCGTTTTCTTTAAAATTACTAAATAAAAAATTACTTCCGGTAAATGCTAACGCATTAACTACCGCACCTCCAATCATCATCGCTATAGATACCATTTTATAATTACCTTCTTTTTTTTAAATAAAAAATATTTTATAGTTGTTAATTATAAACCATGACAAATAATGCGTACGGAAATGTGTTGGATCCATACAGGAGAATAAGAGAACCGAGAGGTATAAAAGGATCACGTCAAAAAGTTGTCATTACAAACAATCCAAGTACCATTACTGAAGGTCAATTGTTAACGGTTCGTTTTCCAAATTTAGGAACGGACGACGTTATCGTTCCAAATACTGTTCGATTAGCTTTCAACATTGATCTTGTTAGCGATGATGATGATACAAGAACGTTGGTACAAAATATCGGTAGAGCGATTGTAAGAAACATAACTATTAAAATGGAAGGAAAAGATATATTTTCATTAGACGATGCAGATGTATTCAATTGTTATAAAGACGAATGGTTAACAACCGCACAACGCGATAATTTAGCGTATCAAGGAATCGAAAATGCAAACGTAACTAAATTAAGAATAGGCGCTAGCGACAAAGTTCCCGCGGGTAACGGAGGAAAAGATAAAGCTATCGCGGATACATATAAAAATAGATATTACATTCCATTAGATTTTGAATTGTTGACTGATCATCAACCTTACTACCAATCGGGGATCGGAGATCGATTGTCTTACGAACTCATGTTTAATAAATTTTCGAGCGTGATTAAAAGCACCGACGACAGTGCGAAATATATTATAAGTGGGCTTTCTTTAGAATACGAAGTCGTTCATATGCCCGAACTCGCTCGAACGATTAGAAATCGATATAGTAACCAGTTGAGTATATTGTTTAATCGCGTACTAAGACAGAGCGTAACGCCGTTAAACAAAAAAGATACGACGTGGAATATAAATTTAAATACCCCTGCAAAAAGTATGAAAGGAATATTGTTTTTATTCAAAGAGCCCAATGTTAAAGAAAGTAATAAGTTTTATAATCCAAAAATCAATAAAGTTTCAATTACGATCGAAGGTGATCCTAATCAACTTTATGCGCACGGAATGCAAAGGTATCAACATTGGGAAGAAATTAGCGAGTATTTCGGCGATTCTAATAAACAACATGCTATACGAATCGTTAAAGCTTTAAATTTATCTAACGTTAAACAAGCTGATTATTTACTTAATCGATACGGTTTATTTTTAGATATGAGAACGAGTACCGATAATGTAATACACGGAAGCGGAAGACGAATACAAAACTTATCTGAAGGAATTACTATTCAAATTGATAAAGAAGCGGAAGATGCGGGAGAACTATACATGTATACGTTTATTATTATGGATGCGCAACTCAATATCGAAAACAATCGATATCATAGTGTGATATATTAACTATACGCTATTAAAATCATCTTGTCTAATAATAAAAAATAAAAAAATAAAAAATGTTACCAAAATACCCACACGTTGCGTTAATTTGCGGGCAAACCGGATGTGGAAAAACTGAATTTATTTTAAATTTATTAGAAAAAGAATATTTTAAATATTTTGAATATATAGTTATATTATGCCCCACCATCGCCGACAATGATACTTATAAAAAAAGAAACTGGCTTTATAATGACGAGCGAGTGCACTTGGACGATTTAGAAAAGATTTCGTTAAACGAAGCGATGAAAATTTATAGCGATACATTTAAAGGAGACGAAACGTTGTTTATCATCGATGATTGTAGCGCAAATAAAGAATTAAAATATAAAACTTTTTCAAAAGAGCAGCGACAGCATGAGTTGGTGCGTTTAGCTTTTAGCGGCAGACACATTAAACACAGCTGCTGGATCATTTCACAAAAATATAATAGCGTATTAAAAGATTTTAGAGAGCAACTCAAGTGGGTATGTTTATTTTATTGTAAAGATAGAGATTCATTCGAAGATTGTCTTCGAGAAAATGATGTCGTACCTACGAAAGAAACAAGAATGGAAATTCATGAAAAATTTAAACGTGTTAAACATTGTAAATTAATTTTAAAAACAGATCAACCTACTGGTTATGAAATACGCGACTAGGTCGTTGAGCAATTACTTATAGGTCGTTGAGCAATTACTCATAGGTTACTTGTTAATTACTTATAGGTCGTTGAGCAATTACTTATAGGTCGTTGAGCAATTACTCATAGGTTACTTGTTAATTACTTATAGGTCGTTGAGCAATTACTTATAGGTCGTTGAGCAATTACTTATAGGTCGTTGAGCAATTACTTATAGGTTACTTGTTAATTACTTATAGGTCGTTGAGCAATTACTTATAGGTCGTTGAGCAATTACTTATAGGTTACTTGTTAATTACTTATAGGTCGTTGAGCAATTACTTATAGGTCGTTGAGCAATTACTTATAGGTCGTTGAGCAATTACTTATAGGTTACTTGTTAATTACTTATAGGTCGTTGAGCAATTACTTATAGGTCGTTGAGCAATTACTTATAGGTCGTTGAGCAATTACTTATAGGTCGTTGAGCAATTACTCATAGGTTACTTGTTAATTACTTATAGGTCGTTGAGCAATTACTTATAGGTCGTTGAGCAATTACTCATAGGTTACTTGTTAATTACTTATAGGTCGTTGAGCAATTACTTATAGGTCGTTGAGCAATTACCCATAGGTTATCTATAGGTTACTCGTTGTTTTTAATAATATTTTATAAAATCTATTTATAAAACATGAATACCGAACGAGTAAAAGATTTATTCACTAGTATAGATGGCGAACGAGTAAATAATTTTATATATGATTTTGAACAACTTGTTAATACAGAAGAAAAAAGAAAAGAACTAGTACAAGTTTTAAATACAAACTGTGAAAAAGTAAAAAGTATATTTACGAGTATAAACTCTGAACGAGTAAAAGATATAATATATAATCTTAACCAACTTTTAAATACTGATGAATTATCTAAAATTAATTACTGGTTTCTATATTTTTTTATAAATTTAATAGATTATTCTATAAATACTTATAATAAATGGAACAAGTACATCAAATATTAAACGAAAATCCACAGATTCACAATCAACAGCAGACGAGTCGAATGATGTTGCGTTAAAGCAAAAACAACGGCTCTTAGCAGTTGTAGTAGGAGGAGATTCAAAAAAGTATTTTGGTAAAGAGTATAGCGTTAGCGATATTGAAACTTGTTCTTCAGAAGAGCAAAATGTATTGCACGTGCAATACGAAACTAAATTAGGTCGTGATATAACTCAGTCTTTAGGTAGCGCTATTATTACGCTATACGCTAAAGTATTAGGATTAGGCTTAGATCGTATTGATTTATACGGTCATCAATTTGAAATTGATAACGAAGGTAAATTAATTACGGATTTAGAAAAAGATCCTTTCATTTCAAGCATGCTTAGTACCGTAGCGTGTGAAATATACTACAAGTACGGAATGTTGTTATCGCCGCTCAGTGCAGCGTTAATTACGGCGAAACATTTAAAAAGAAAAGAAGAATCTTGTATAGTTAATAAAAGCGATGGAAACGAACGAGTTGGAGAATGCACAACAAACGAACAACCAAGAGAGCACGTTGACTCCGTCGGTAATAACGAAAACACCTACTAAAAAAGAAAAAAATCCAAATAGAGTCGCAGCGGGTAAAAAACTCGCCGAACTTAATAAACTAAAAAAACTACAACTAAAAAACGCTAACGCACGCAAAGTAGTTGCGACTAAAACGCAACACGTAAAGAATGTTACACTACAAACAACGAGTGAAACAAGCGATAACTACTACTACTATTATATCGCTCTTGCAGTTGGTATAGGTTTCGCTTATTTATTTTTTAGTAAAAACTCTAACGCTCCTACACCACAACCAATAAAAAACGCTAACGCTCCTTTACCAGAAAAAACGCAAAAACTAACTTTACCGTTAGCACTTTCATCTACGCAAGCGTCGAAAGAACTCGTAGTTTTTGAAATGGAATAAAAGTTTTTTTAATTTTTATTTTATATTTAACGAGTATAAAATGGATACAAAAACAATCGCCGATTCAGCTTATCACAGCGCCGTTTTAGGACTTTTTACTGTTTTATACAGCATGTTAGGTAAAAAAGTATTAAGCGTAGAACCAGCCAACTTGGGAAAGTTGGATATAAAAGATTCGCTAAAACTAACCGCAACAGTTGGACTATCTTCAATGACGCAAATGTGGTTAGTTAAACAAGGCATTTTACCATCATCTCTTATGCCTAAAAATTCTATAGAATAAAATTTATATTTATAATTAATAAACGCTAACGCAAGCAAAGCAATGGATAAACAAATAAAACAAAAGCTTCAAAACACTTATTATAGTCCGAAAGGATATTATAAAGGCTACGACGCAATTAATAAATTAGCTCAAGAAACAAAAGTAAATAAAAAAGTAGTTTCACGTTGGATTAAAAAGCAAGCGTTGTGGCAAATTTATTTACCTTATCCTAAATATATTCCAAGACCGACTAGTTCAAATAGTACGTTAGAAAAACCAAATCAAGTTCATCAAGCAGATTTATTGTTTCTTCCGCATGATGTAGTTAGTAGAATTACATATAAATACGCATTAACTGTTGTAGATGAAGCTAGTAGATATAAAGAAGCAGAACCGTTAACAGATAAAACTGCCATTCAAGTCAATAATGCGTTTCAGAAAATTTATAAACGAAGCCTGTTAACTTGGCCTAAAATTATAAAAGTTGATCCTGGAAAAGAATTTATGGCTAGCGTTAATGTATTAATGAGTAAACACAATGTAAAAATTCAAAGAGGCGAGGCCGGTAATCATAGAGCGCAAGGTATAGTAGAGCGATTTAATAGAACGTTAGCAGAAAGATTATTTTCTCATCAATACGCTCAAGAAATAGCGACTGAAAAGAGAAATAGAGAATGGGTTAAAAGATTACCGGCTGTTGTAAAAGCATTAAATAATGAGACAACTCGTCTTATAAATTTAAAACCAAAAGACGCGATTAAATCGAGTGTTGTTGAGCAAAATCCAGCCTCACCAGTAATTAAAAATAACGAAAAAAGAATTCCGACTAGTAGTTTAGTTCGATATTTATACGCACCCGGTGAAGCTGAAAAAGATACGAGACGACGCGCAACCGATCCTATATGGAGTATACAAATTTATAGAACAGCTAAAACGATGAAAGCTGCAAATCAACCTATTTTGTATTATTTAGCGTCTGCGCCGGGTGTAGACGGAGTTGCTCGTAGTTTTGTAAAAGAAGAATTACAAATTATACCGCGAGATACAGAAAATCCACCTATTAAACGGTAACTAAATTTTATAATGTTTGTAAGCTAGAGTATCTATATTGTTTTGTAAAATATATTTTTTTGTATCGAGCCCATCTAACGATTTTTTATTTACTTGAGTTGTATGTATTCTATGGTTTTCATGAGTAATAAAATTCATCTTGTGATGATGCGATTCATTATTGAATAAAGCGCTTTTATAGTTTTCGTGCATAATTTTCTTTTCTACAACAGTTTTTTTAACACCTTTAGCTTTCTTAATTTCTTTTGAAAAAACGGCAGGTTTTAAGCCTATAGCTTTTTTCATTTCTTTTTCTTTTTCTAAAAGTATAGAATACATTTTTGGTCTTAAACCTACAAATTCTACGATAGGAATTCCTGCAGTCTCATCTTTCATTTTACCAATCACTTTTTTATTTTCTTCAGAAAATAGAAAATGATCCTTATTATAATTACTAAAATCAAACAAGTCTTTGCCTTTTTTCATATCTTCATATACATCTTCAGTTTGAATCTCAACGATTAAACTATCTGTATCCGTGTAAAGCAACTCACAGTTGTTACCGTATTTTTGCTTTAAATGATTATAGTAAAAATCATACATGAACATTTTTGATAATTCTAAAATACACATTCCTACGTAGACTGGGCGATTGAGTAAGAGTTTTGTTTTATGCATGTGAATTGCCGCTAAATTATTATCGAAAATCTTTTGTTTAGCAAAATTTGGTTTTGCAACAAGTTTGCGAATTTGAGCATCTTCTTTTTCATCATTAGTTCGCTTTAAATTTACATTAGTGCGTTTTCGCACATTTTCCATCGTTTTTCCAAATACTGAATTATTCATCAGTTTGTACAAGTCTTTTTCAAAATCATTCGTTGCATCTTTTCTTAATTCAGTGTTTAATTTAATGTATGATTTCATCCAACATGATTGATCAAATTCTAAAACACGATGAATTTTAGTTAGTTTCATGCCTAGTTGTAAATATAATTCTAAATTGCGATAATGAAGTATGTATTTTGTTTTGTCGCCTAAATTTGGAACTAATTTTACGGCGTTTGGAGCTAGTTTGTCTTTTCCTAATAGCTTGAGTTGATGCTGCGACATCCATTCTTTTGGTACTACCAACAACTCTGGTGCGAGTGGATAATCATTATGTAAATCGTGTAATTTTTTAGGATATTCTAAATCAACTTCTAAAATACATCCTTTTTTAGAATTAACTTCTTTAAAAAATGACAAAATATCGCTTTCAAGTTTATTAATTTCTTCTTGAGTCATCCACTTAAAATTACCCGTTGGTAAAGGTTGAGACATCGCCCAACCATACAAATTATTTGCGTCTAAATACATAATGTAACTCATTGGTTTTGTTTTATCGTAACCAGGTATACTAGGATTGTTTGCTTTCGCGTATCGTTTACTTACCATACACGTTCCTCCTCTATTACCTTTTTCTATAAATAAATGCTTGTCAATATCCGTTAATAATTCTAGTTTTTGTTTTGTGTGTTTTAATAAAGCATCAAAACTTAATCCTGGGCTCGTATAACAATGAGCTGGATCCAAGCCATATTCTTTCATACAAGTAGCACGAAAATTTTCAAACACGTCCGCTAATAACAAAACATCCGTACGCACATATAAATCGTGGTAATCTCCTAAATTTTTACAATTAAAGGTTTCCCATACCTTCTTTGCATGCCTGTATTCTCCTTTAATAATGTGTTGATCGTTTAAACTACTATAAAAAGATTGTTGCGAAGGTAGTTTTTTTTTCTTCAAATCGTTTAAAACTATCCATGTACTCGTATGGATAAATACCCTTTTGTTTTAAAAGATTAAATTTTTCTAAATTTGGGTAAAACTCTTTAGTAATACGAAAAGATTTACTTGAATCAACGAGGTTTTCCAATGAATTAAGTAAAAATTGAAAAGTATCAATAAATCGTAGTTGTCTAATTGAAAAAGAAATATACTTTTCTATATTATTTGCTATACACGTTAGATTTCCTTGTGTTTTACCCGCAGCCTGCATAATGAGATGTGAATCGTATCCTCGTAAATTATGAAACATAACTGGAATAAAAGTTTTATCTGGCTTTAAACTGAGTTTTAAATTACAACCATTATGTGCAGCGCCTCTATATTTTCCGGTAATGTGACAATGATCTCGTACTTTTACGTAAGATTTTTAAAACTTTTTATCCTCAATTTCTTTTCTACAAACCCAACAATGACAGTTTGGAACGTTGTTATCGTGCCAATAAGATTTTTCACAAATCCAACACTTGTTTGCATTTTTAAAATTTAGTTCATCTTTTTCAGTCATTATTATTTTAAGAGGATTTTTTAATATCTCGTTAATGTTTTTTTCTTCTTTTTCTAATTCATTTAAAAAATGTTCAGCGGCATTTTCTCCTCTATACGTAACAGGGGTGTAAAATTTACCGTCACAACGAACAACAACGTATGAATAACCGCAAACAACGTGTTCTTGTAGTTTTTTAGTATTTTCTTCTTTTTTCTTCTTTTCTTCTTCTTCAACAAACTTTGGAATAATACATTCAAAATCGGCGTATATAGCGAATGGAACTTTCATCTTTCTATGAGCATTTATAAACTTTAACGTGTCGTTTTTACCCTTTTCTGGCATCACAACCCTCATTGGTCTGTCGTTAATTCCCTTACACATTTCTATGTGATTTTCAAGATACGCTTCCGTTGAAAAACCCTGTAAACATCTTAAACAAAAATGCTTACGATTATTGTTCTTTGTTTGATCGTTAAGTAATTTATTTACATCTTTTATCCAAACGTAGTGTGATCTAGTTTTTTTTCCTTCTTCTTCTTTGTGAATTAATAATAAATTAATGCGATCTATAGTTCTAGGTTGATCGCTAATTTTGTAAACTAGTATTGAATTTTTTTCACAACCAAAAACGTTTATAGCTATATTGTTTTGTTTCTCTACTCGATTAATCTGGTTGATTGGTGTAGGAGTTTTTATATTATTTAAATTAAAACCATCCTCTACCGAGTATTTTGACATTCTATCCGAATTTTTTATTTTTACTTTTTCAATTGAAATATTTAATTCTATCGCTTTTTCCTTATGTTTTGTAAAACAACGAATCGCCCATCGTAAACAATCATCGTCTTTGTTTTGTACGTTGATGCACGTTTTTTTATTTTTTATATAGTCACATAGCTCAATATAAGAACCCCCTCTTAAAGGCTCATACTTTGAAGTAGTGATATTCATATTTACTACACGAACTACCGCCCATCCAGAACCCATAGATGTATATTTTTCTAAAGCCTCTTGAATTTGTGAAAAAATAGTATTTAATATATTTTCAATATCATCTAAATCAAATAATACAATATTCTGTTTATTATGAAAACTCGGTATAGCTTCATCATCTGTACCGTCTAGTTTTTCTTTACGTAATTCTATTTTTATATATATCATAAACTTGTACGACTTTAACTCTTGTAAATCTTTGCCTAACTTTGTTATAATCTTTGGTTTTACCACTTCCCAAAAAATGTTTAAATCTTTTTCTTTGCTATGATTCAGCGGAACCACCATTCTTTGTTCGCGCAAATAACTCCCACTTTTCATTGGAGGATTAAATCTCAACTCTTTTTCTTGACCGTGAAACCTTTTAATAGCGGCTACGTAATCTTTCTTTAACAACTGCGCTCTTTTTCCCGCGCCGCGTTCTGGCAACTCAATATTTTCAACCGCTATACGCTCTCTCAATTCAACTAAACTTAATTTAGATAATGGTTTTGGTTTATGCTGTTTTAAATAATTTTTTACACCTTTGTAATATGCGCGTTTATCAACTTTCCCCTTGCTGTTTTTAGTAAAAATTATTTGTCCAATGTGTTCTCGTGAAAACTCTTTTAACATTGGTTTTGTCCATTTTGATAAATATCTTCTTCTTCTTTCTTCAATTCTCTCCATTTATTATAGTTCTAGATAATATTTTTTAGTTTTTTCAATTTTTTAGGAGAGGTTTTAAAATTAAATCTCAATTTTATAAGTATCTTTTTTTTTGCTATCTTCCTAAATAAACTTTCTCCCCTATACCTACCCACAACAATCTTATAATCTTTCTTATGACGTCATCAATATGTTTGTGACGTCATGATCTTTATCATAATTACCATCAATCTAAAAGGGAAAGCCCCATAAAAAATCATATTTACCTAAAAGTGATCCTAAAAAATCATTTTTTAAGTAGGTGAGCCAGAACCAACATCTAACATACTACTGTAGTCATCAAGGCAGTTGGCTTGGCAATCAATGAATGCACGATGGCGCTAGCTATTTAACCTTAGTAAGCAAGTTAATTTGGCGTAAAATCCACGCGCAATATGGTGCTATTTCACTTTAGGGCTTGTTCTTGGCTTGTTCCAAAAGTGTCAATATCATGTCGGATGGAATTTGACAGAAAAGTGTGCTATAATCTTAATTGAGGATTAAATGTTATAATTTTGTTATTCAGTGTACATCACACACTGTCAATAATGGCAGAGGATATTATATTTTCACTCAATTTTATTTTATTTTGTTTTATTGCTGAAAATGTCAACAGAATCGAGAGAAATTAGTATTTCCAGGAATCTGAAGAACACAAATTTTATCAAAACTTAAAGGAGTGAAAAAGTTAAAGGTAACATATCAACAATGATTCTTCATGTTAAGTTTGGGTATAAACTTTGAATATTTAACAGTCGCACAGACATCGATCTTATAATATGTAGACTGGACGGTCCCGATAAGAGGCGCATTATGTGTAGGCCTACTATTTTGAGCGTAATGTTTAGGATACCATGATGTTTAATATTATGGGCGCTTAAGTTGTGTGACTCACCCCAATCAATGTTTATGCATATTATTCTATGCTATTCTTAGAATCGTGTGATTTTTTTTTGCCCTTCGAATAATAGTTATTTGCGGATCGACGCAAAAGAACATAAGAAATCTCAAGCGCAGTCCATCGAGTCGTCCGAGCTGTATCATCCAATAGGTGGGAAGTGCGCCATCAACGACCAAATTAGCTCATTTTCGACGACTGTTGATTTGTAGAAACGTTACATACATAATGCACATGTGATGTTTTGTGTTCGAAATAAAGTCAATTAATGAATTATTGAAATAATAAACGAAAATGGGACTTCTAACTGCAACACACCCTCCTTTAGATGGCCTTAGGCAACAACAGAATAATGTGGCAGCTCACGTAGAAAAGGATAATTTCGGGATTGGATCTCTTTACATCGCTGAAAGGTCGGATAATGAATTCATATGTACATGAACTGTGACCGTACCGCATAGCCATTCGTTTTGTATACGTTTCGTCTGGATGCTAACTCAATTGGGGATGCCTGTCACTGTCAATAATATTTTATTGTAGTTTTAATCATGATCAAATTCGTCTAATTAAACTGATCAATCTGATGATTGGTTTAAATATTGCAATGTAACCCTTGATTTCCCATTTGAAAAAACATATATCTACATCAATTGTTGTCATACTCAGTCATTGGCATTGCATTATATTTTATATCAACACTTTTTATAATTGGAATGTGTTAACTTAAGGGAAACTTAAATAAGTACTGCCGCTAACGATATCACTAGTTAATAATTGTTTGCCAACAACAAAAACATGTACTGTATAAAAGAAGACAGTTGGTAAATAAGTCAATTGTATTGAAAATGATCAATTTAATTTAAAAAAATAACATTGATTGCAAATATAACATTTCTATTGTCATAACACTGAACCTCTGTCTAAACCTCTGGTGAATTAATTTTTAAACAAACTATTTTGTAATTTGTTTCCAGCCAAGTAACGTGGATGAACAATGCCGGTCAAGGTTTTATAATACCCTACCCAGCTATCTCACTACACGCTGTATCTAAAGATCTGACGGCTTACCCACACGAATGCCTCTATCTTATGATAGATACAGCAATCATGCCTGAAATACAACAAGTAAGTTTCTTAAATAATATTGTAAAAGGTTAAAGAAAACCTTTTGATTGCTTGGGTAGAATGTCGTATCCGACCGCCACTTTTTCTCATTAAATATAACCAATAATGTAATCTTACCTACCTAGTAAGGTGGAGAACATATGGATGATGATGGACATATACTTCAAATTATTCCAGGATATTTATTTCATGAAAAATCAGGCATTTTTGGTCTACGATGACTTCCTCACTCATCAGTCTGATCTTGTCAACTCCTCCATAAGTGACCAACACGGTCATTGTACATGTGCAGTGGCAACTATAATAGGATCCTTCTATTTTCTGAAGGGGAGGATTTTTTTAGAAGGGAAATCAAGTCCGAAAACCATCATAAAAGTGGATTTTAAAGATAGTTTTCGCTTTCTGTACCCCAAAAAATCGATGGAATCATTTTTTAAATGGTTAGTGGTTGTAAACAAAAAATTCCAAAAAACCCTTAAAAAGTGGCGGTCGGATACGACATTCTTTCCGATTACTTCTCCATTAAATAATCATACATGATTTGCTTTTAAGTTTTGATTTTTGAACATGTTGACAGCAAAAGAAGTAAACACTGTAGGTACCACCTACATGTGTATATGGGTTGTTTTCCAATGTGTAAAACCATTGAATACTTTACAGGGGATACTTGAAATGTCTTTGCACCATGTTTGACAAATTTTAATTACTGAAGAATTCCTTCAAATCATCTTGGATACTTAATCAAATGGAAATTCAATATAGTATATAAAAAATGTATGTGTCAACCTTTTTTTTGGCCTCATTTAGCAAGATGTCAAAGCAATCCTGAAACTGTCGTATGGAATGAATGTTTCTTTATAGGTACCAAGATCAAGAGATAGTGGAGGATCTGGGGATAATAATGAAGAAGAAGAAGAACAAGATGAAGACGACACCATCAGAGAAATCCGATTTATACCAGATGACAAACAAGCATGTAAGAGAACATTTCTATGTTATACTTTCTGTCTTAGTGAGTTGTATGTAATAATCATTGGACTGAGTCATGAACGTCAATTTTAAGCACTTTGTACTTTCTGGGACAGGTGCTAGCAAAATAAGTTATTATAACTGTGTCTCGGTACAGTGAAGTTTCTAAGAATTTCTAGATATTTAAGATATTGTCTGTAAAATTGTTGGTATTTTATTTCATGAAATGAGCTGACTTGAATCTATTATAAATAATTTTTTTTTTTTTAGTGGAGCAGATGTTTACAGTGATGTCTGATTGTCAGATTCTTCATCCAGACCCTGATGATTCTGAACCTTCTGATGAAGACTTTGGTGATGAGTTTGGTATGACGTTTTTATTTGTACCTTGATCAATGTTTAGGCAGTATATTAAGCTTAAGATTGCTGGAAAATCTGATGAACACTTAATTGTTTATAAAACAACTTGATATAATATACATGCATGTTTAAAATTCTTATTCAATTAAAAAAGACGGCTTATTTTTCAGTTCATAAACAATTTCAAAATACTTTTCCAGTCCAGGAACCCTAACTCCCTAGGCCTATTTGCTTACACATAACCCGAATCCTCCAAAATCCTTCAGTAGTAAAGGAAGCACATGACATGTATGCACAAATGTGTTTCTAATCTGTGACATTAAGTCTCCATTTCTACTTTCTTAAATTCTTGCTATTTTGTTTAATTTAGATGATGCAGAGGATGATATGGGAGAAGATAGTACTGAGGTCAATGAAGGGTCAAGGGTCAGTCAGGTCACAGATCAAAACACACAGGGGTCAGAGCTAGGGGTTAATCTGAATGGACATGCAGACAGTAGTAAGATCAAAATAGATGGTGAGTCAGCAGGTAAGCAAATGAATGATCAGCAGCTTAAATGTGTTGCTAAAAAAGTGGTAGTATAAATATTTTTTAGAGAGTTCTCATTTTTAAAATTGAAAACAAAAAGTTGATGTCAACGAATCATCTTTAGTCAAATGTAAGGAATTTCGTTTTACGATTTATGTCACAAAAACATCAAATCAAGAAACAATATTGTTGGATTGATATGAAATTATTTCTAAATAGTAAAATTGAATTATTTTGATTTCTTATCAGCACAAGATGAACAGATGGACACTGGACAGTTTGCAGATGCTGAGATGGAAGCAGACTTATAGCCACTTCGGTGACGTTATTGGACACATACTTGCTATGTTGATTAGTTACTTTTGTATTCACATTCTGCATGAACCTCACTAGCCAGAGGCTCATTACATTTTGAACCCTATTAGCCAGATGTACACCAGACTCTTATTATTAGCCAGACTCGTATTATTTTTGTATGCACATTATAGCTGAGATAGAGGCTTATTACATTCTATATGAACCTCATAAAAAAATCATTCCTTATTCAGCTGGAGTATAAAACGACACTCTTCTCCACTACAAATTGTTTTTATCTGGAAATGTTTAAATATTAGCAGTTAATTAACAACTTCTATAGATTTGCATTTACATTAGTGTGTGCCAACACATTTATACAGTATTCTGTAGCTCTAAAAACAAACATTCTGATTGTGCTAAACAAAATCAAGTAAACATTGAGTAATGCCTAGTATTATGATTTGGATAGAAGGGCTTTCATAGTTTATAAACAACATCAAACTACCTTTATTGCTCACTCAATATAAAAGGGACTCGTTGTAGATCAACCTTAAAATATAAGCTCGGACAATCTTTTGAACATTTTAGTTTGGTTGGAGTAGAAACTAACAATTAAAGGTCACCTTTTTGAGAAATTGATAACTAGCTGATTCTATCCTTACAAGTTTACTTGACCGTAATGAATTTGATAATGAAAAAGGGGATGTTTAAACCCAAAATGAAGTTGAAGTACATGAAATGTAAATAAAAATCTGACATCGTTTGATAAGAAGTATTAAGTGTGATGGTTTGGTTTTTTGAAATTTGAGGCATAAGTCACATAAAATTTAAAAAGCATTCACAATAAAATCATCATCATGTCTTTGGGGAACATAAAACCAAAACATTGTACATGCATTCTGGTAAACATTCACAGCAACCAAATAATTGAGAAAATCACATATACATGTACATGAAGATGTCTTTTATTTCTAAATACAAATCCATAATTTGTTACTTACATCCTACTAATCAACAAGTCAATTATCTGTGATTCTGGTATCACATCTTCACTTTAAACCACTCCAAGACCAAGAAAGACCATTTCCTTAACTCAAGTATTGAAATGAGATTAGCTCTGTGTTGTAAAAACATTTCATGCAGCGGCCACATTTGTTTTTCTACACAAGTTTATGAGAAGCAAAATGAGGCTCATTTCAAAATTAGACTGGTGCCTTATTGTGTTTATTATCCAAAAATTGTGCAAAAAGACTTCTACACAATTTATGAAAATGACAAGATTTCCTACACTTTTAGAAATGAAAGTCATTAAATATGAATCTATAGACTTCAGGTTTCATGGAGGAACATAAATGAAAAGTACATGTTGGTTTGCGGGGATTTAATCTCTTGAGTTATGTGTGTGGTTTAGATAAGAACCATTGGTTCTAAGTCATATTTTGATCAGTACGTAACAGTCATCTGCTCTTTGAAAATATTCTGGAGTGCATACCAATCAAACAAATTATCTTAAACCAAGGGTTTTTATCAGAACCACATAACTGGACAGATTGTTTAATCATGGTGTTACTGCAAACTTACTATAGACAACTGATCGCTTCTCAAGAAATTGTACATCAACCTTCACAGCAAAGTTTCTTATCTTTGCTGAGGCTCTTATGAAATGAATCTGCAAAAGAAATCTTGATGAACATTTGATGTATGTTAGTTAAACTTGATGCAAGCTGCATATAATGAATTGGCAAATTTCATAAATAAAATCGCAGGCAAGTATGGTACATTTCAAAGGAAATAATACACTATTAAAATTGTAATATATTCTACTAAACTAATACCAGACCAATTAGTATTATTTTTTTAGTTTCATGTCTTTCCAACAGAGTTACTACAAAAATGTTTAAACAAAATGTTAAAACATGCTAAATACAGCGTACAATATTGAAGAAATAAAACATGCAACTTATCAATAAAAACTAATGAATAAAAAAGTGAAGGATGTCAATAAGGAATACAACTTCAAATGGATGTTGATTTTCAAGCATTTTATGGTATTTCTTATAAATGTCCATTTGTTGGTTAGAAATCTTACTACTGTAACGATCAACCTAATCAATGGAAAATGAAAACAACTACACTGTACAAGTATAAATCACTTCTAAAAATATTCATTGGTCCCAAGACACTTTTAACATACATGTAACACTTACATTTATGTATTGGACGTTTTTGTCATATCGACATAAGCTGCATGTACTTCAACAATACCAAAGCTTTGTCTGAAATTTTAATGATTTGTCTAAAGCTGTCATTAAACTTAGTGACAAAGTTGAAGTACAGTATAAACTGATGTGATTAATGACTGCATTTTGGACATTGTCTTATTTTAACACTCAGAATGAGTCCCAGTCCAACACAGATGGGTGTCTATGATGTTCAAAGTTCAAAGGCATTTTGACTATAACTATAGGGTACTAACCCAGATGAACCCAGTGTTGTATGATTCAATACAGAGTGCCAAAGTGACTACTAGACTTGCATACAATCATTTCTTTATCAATGGTTTTCACCAACTACATGTTACATAACCACTCATCGGACATTCAGGAAAAACTTTGCAAAAACTTCAGGAGAGAACACCACACAAATCTCTACTAAATCCAAGCTCATACAATCTCACCTTTCCCAAAACAAAAAAACAGTCACCTTTCAATATTTGAGCAATTTAAATGTTTAAGATGCTTCATATATTTTTGGAAATGACCAACAATATTTAAAACCTTAAACATTTGTGTGCAATGATGAAACTTCACCAAGATACTTGCATCTGATGTGAAATAAAAGACACATTTCCCAAGTTGTAAATTTACTTGATACAAATGAAAATGCAAAACTGTTGTATTTTATCTAGACTGAATAATGAATGATATATGTAACTTACATGTAGTCTAATGAATTATACATATTCTATGTCATATGCCAAGTTAGATTTAACTACATATCTAAGAAACTCTGAGCTGAATGAATAATTAAGTCAAGGCCTCTCTACTGTATAAACACCTATGTAAAATAATGTTATATTCATCAAATCTGTTAACAAACTTAAATGATATTCCATGCTCATGCTGATTTACCTTGAAAAAAAATTATTCATAAGAAATAAATGCGCCATCAAAAGACAAAATCTAGGATAGATAATGACCGACTACAACAAGCAAAGGAACTTATGAGCTAATATCGTAAATTAGTTCCACTTTGTAATCTAATAATTCTGTCATCACGGGTTGAACATTTTTGTTGATATTAACAACTTTCATCATCCTACAGCGTACATCAATAGCAATTATACATTATATATCAATCTATTTTTTTCAAAGACAAATCAGCTTGAACATGCAATATACTTAGATGCACCATAAATTTATGAATTAAATGAATCAGAGCCCATTTCATTTCCTTTGTACATATATGTATATTCCTATTAATCTTATGAGATTGGAAACTCTCATATAAACCATATAGATGATATTTGTTCTTCTCTTAGATAGCTTAATCATCAATGTTTGTACAATAAACCGAGTTAAGGCCATTTCACAATAAATACCACCATGAATGTGAATTTGAAAAGATAAGTTGTTGATGTTTCATTTCACTCATCTTGAACGTTTCTCATGCAAATTTCACATAAGCCTGTGTTCCACTGAAACGTCTGCAGAACAACTTTTATGAAGTTATCATGACATAAAATTGCCTTCTCTATCAAGTTGCCTCTTGATATGTTTACAGATTGTGAAATTCTATGACATTCAACCTCCTTCCCCAGCGAGTCAACTCCATACAGAGACTACACATTACATGTACATTGTACAACACACATCAAATTCAATGACCTGTTTGAGTTAGATACAATCCTTCTACACATACATATCTCTCTAGACTAGACATTGTTGAAACTACCACACAACTTATCAAAAATGAATTGTTATATTCCGTATAAAAACAGATATATCTTGGAATTGTGCTTTTGTTTTCTTCAATAATTTTCATATATTCCCTGGATAATCTATATATACTCATCATCAGCCACAATCGCAAACCTGGGATTAGGGAATAAGTGCACATTAAACAATACTGATCTAAAAAAAAGTAAAACATTTTCAAGTTAAAATTATCCAGATAAAAGTTGACATTTCAAAGGCGTCTTACATGAAAATGTCTGTTTTCATGTAACATATTTCAAGAAATGTGAACAAAAAATAAATAAATCAATCAATCAAAATGGAGTATTAAACCAAAGACAAATTTGACAATATGACCACAAGAAACATCATTACTCTTGTTGCTGGCCGTGTCAAAGAAGTTCAATTAAAATAATAAATGACAAAAACAATGACAAGAAACAAAATCCCTATGAACAAGTTATGAATATTCCGCTTTCCCAATAGAGTTTGCGTTTGTGGCTGCCATTCATTAAACACGCCCATTTTGCCGAAAATGTTCTGCATAATCACCAAAGCTGACACTGAACTTCTCGCTTTGATAACGTGTCACCCGTATTGTCTTACGAAAATCATGATTGATGGGCGTCTTGTAGCCACCCTTGCGTAGTAATGAGTCTATAGTCTGCTCCTTGTTCCAATCTGGGATAAAAAAAAAATTAAAATTAAATTAATCTATCTTTAATCAAGACTTAAGACCACTCTGATACCTGTGTCACACCTAGTATTGACAATTTGGGCATCAGTTTGTCTCACACAAAAGCTATGCCTTCTTACTTCCTACATTAGCCTTTACTCAATGCGCAGAAAGCATCATAGGCAGAGCAAGCCACGCATGCTGGTCAACTTTCAAGCATTACTCTTTCCTCAGTGTCTCATGCACCTTGAATAAAGGCTATGCCTACATCAACATAGAAAACAAACTCCACACTGCGTCAAAAAACAATCACATCAACAATGCAGACTAAGTGCTAGCACCTACATATATTAAAGACCACTGGCCTAGCTTATAGTACATGTTAGTGAAAACTAGTTGAAATGGACTGAACATGGGGTGAGGTTATAAGTTGAGGCTTCATCCTCAAACTGCCAGTTTTCAGAGTGATAACCTCAAAGTACCCATTGCTTAGCTAAATGAACGGTCAAACCGTGAAGCGACCACTCCCAAAACCAGTTATTGTAAGGTGTAGCCTCTTGTTATATACAAAATTCATTAAGACTTACTCTGTTCAGAGGCTACTTCAGGTAAATAGGTAGCAGTCTTCTTCAATCCCTTCTCATTATAAAATTCTATACGAATACCATGGATACCAACCTACAAAAAAATTACATAACGTTTTTATTAGCAATCTGGATGTCAGCTTTCAGAGTAAATAACATTATGAGATTTTTATGAGTACTTGGAATAACCTTTTAGGGCTTAAAGGGACAGTATCGTCATGATCAACAGGGCATGGAATCAGAGTGGTAGTTTTAGATTAACTCAGTGACTGTAAATAATATCCCACATAAGGTTATATTACTGTTTCTGCTGCATGAATGAGCCAGTAATTTTCAGTCACTGTGTTCATAATAAACTAGGACACTGATTCCATGTCCTGTTGAAGGTCTGCTCTGATCATGACGATACTGCCCCTTTAAATGAAACAAAATTGAAACAATCCACATTACCAGTAGTTCAATAAATTCACACACGTTTAATAAGCCAAGCTGAAATCAGTTCTATACAGGGTGTCCCCATAAAAAGTATACCGAGATAAAAATTACTGTAATGGCAAAACTACTTTATATATGGGAAAGAGAAATATATCTCTAGAAAGGGCAGAATGTCCTCTTTGCAATGGTATAAAGCTTGTGATGTTATTGACACAGCTGAGTGAACAAACTAGACAGATGTTAAGGGTACTGAAAGCAGGACTGTGACAAGTTTGCATATTTGAATAACATAGCTCAACCATGCAAGTGTGCAGAATACCAAATGCCTTTGCTTTTTCAACACATTCTTGAAAACAAGGAATGTACCTAAAACAATGTAATCTGCTTTGTTTTCGCTACTTACCTCAAAAGTTTAATGTGCAGGTTTTTTAAAATGTTTTTTGGACCTTTGTTATTCAAATATGCAAACTTGTCACAGTCCTGCTTTCAGTACCCTTAACATCTGTCTAATTTGTTTACTCATCTGTGTCAATAACATCATAAGCTGTATACCATTGCAAAGAGGACATTCTGCCCTTTCTAGAAATATATTTCTCTTTCCCATATATAAAGTAGTTTTGCCATTACAGTAATTTTTATCTCGGTATACTTTTTATGGGGACACCCTGTATAAATAGAATAGGAACATAATGTGTTAACATTTCACTGATATCCTAACAAGTTACTGGACTCAATCTAACAATCTTTATTGCTGGGGATGGGATGGGTGTGGTCTGGAGGGATGTGGTCGAAGGGGAAGTGCCTCAACAAAGTGCCCATACACTGAAAATGTACCCTTTTAAGATGCCTTTCCCAATGCAAATTCAAATTTCTAAGAAGGGATTTTATTTTCCACTGTACAGTGTGTCTCAAAAAAAATGCAAACAAAATTTAACGGAGTGCCAGACGTAGAATGAGTAACCAGCATAGATAATATAGGTATGGTTTGAAAGATACACCTTTCCACTTTAAAATGAGACATCAAACTTCCAAATCTGATAATTTTTGACAGAGTTATGAGTACTTTTCCCAAGAGAGGTCAAATTGACGATGGGACCAAGTTTTTAAATGCAGTGATAATCGATTTTGTTTAGATGTGCAAGTGTTGCAATGTGGATGAACTGTTGATAATTACATCCCTTCCCCCTCAACATGCCCTCCCTCTCGCTCGATACACAGATGACATCCTCTCTCCATGTCTCCCATCGCTCTCCTAACAACATCTGGAGTCTGCCGCAGGACGTCAATCTCAGCTGTTATTCTGTCACGGAGAGTCTGCAGGTCCGGAGGGGGAGTCGTGTACACCTTGGATTTCAAGTATCCCCAGAGGTAGAAATCACACGGGGTGAGGTCTGGAGATCTCGGTGGCCATTCATGCACATGATTCAATGCTATGACACGGTATCCAAACGCTTCATGAAGGCGGTCTCGGACAGCCAGTAGACGATGAGCTAGAGCGCCGTCTTGAGCCCACCACAGGCGCCTAAACACACCTCGCTCCTGAACCTCAAAATGTTCCTCAAGGATGCGGATGACATCATCATTCAACATCTCAAGGTAACGCCGGCCGTTGAGGTTGCCCTGAAAAAACACCGGTCCGATGATGAGGCCACTGCCGCAGAGGCCAACCCAGACACTCACTTTCTCACGTTGGAAGTTGTGCTCGTAATTGAAGGGAGGTGGATGTTGTTTGGGGGCGTACTCTCGAACATTGCGTGAGTTAACTTTTCTGTCGAGAGAAAATCCAGCTTCATCGCCAATGACGAGATGAAGGACGAATCGCACATCTGCCTGCAGCTGGTCGACGACCCACTGACAAAAATTCAACCATCTTGGCAAATCCAGCGGTAGCAGCCGATGTCGCATGCGCATTTGGTAGGGGTGCATGCCCAGGTCCAGCCGAGTGATGCGATTGAACGTGGCATGTGGTAGGCCCAGTCCATTCCGTGTCGTACTGACATGCAGGTTGGCATCCAGCTGCGCCTCCACCAATTTGATGTTTTCCGCCGACCTCTCAGTCCGATGTCGCCCGGAACGCCCTCGATTGAGATTGAGGCTGGTACCCTCCCTCCGGTACTTTCGCAGGTTTCTCCAGATAGTGCTGGCTGCAGGTGGATCTCGATCTGGGAATCGCTGCATAAATGCATCGATAACACCATTTGCTCTTCCAGTACGGATGTACTCCGTGACACAAAAAACTCTCTGCTCGTTAGTTAGCTGAACACCAACCATGATCAATGTTTGACGAAAAATGAATTGACAGTACACAGTTGCACAAGTTAATTAAGCACATTACATAATACTCTAAAAACACTGTTTAGCAAGTAAACACTTTTCTTGGTATCAGTTTGTAAACATGTTTACTAGCTGAACGCACATGTCCAATTCCTAAACATCAATTTTCATTGGCTAAACACTATCCGTCCTCATGCTAAAAATGTTTAGCATGTAAACATGTTTACAAACTGAAAAGTGTTTAGAATTGTGTTTACTCGCTAAACACATTTTTGCAGGCCAGGCAATTATCCACACAGAGGCAATTAGGCTACCTTTGTCCCAATGCCTAAAATTGAAAACTTGGTCCCATCGTCAATTTGACCTCTCTTGGAAAAGTACTCATAACTCTGTCAAAAATTATCAGATTTGGATGTTTGATGTCTCATTTTAAAGTGGAAAAGTGTATCTTTCAAACCATACCTATATTATCTATGCTGGTTACTCATTCTACATCTGGCATTCCGTTAAATTTTGTTTGCATTTTTTTTGGGACACACTGTAGAACTGTCATCCAAAGTGCTAGTTTAAGACATTGTTTTGATCTGAATCCATCCCAAAAATATACTAATTACCTCCCAGTCTTCGTGATCTTTGGCTTCTTCAAAGTGACGTAATAGCGAGACCGAGCAAGACAGACGAGATATCTCATCCTTGTTGACAGGCGGGAAACGACTATCCTTAAAAGCACTGAGGGCAGCAGAGATAAAAGACATTATGTTAATAACGTACACTCATTGACTGACAGACGGGAAACATCTATCCTAAAAAGCAGAGATAAAAAAAGGACACTTGAAATAACATACATGTTGGTGTCATTGATTGACATACATACAAGAAGCAGTAACACCCATGGAAGATAGACAGTTTACATGCAGGAACACTGTGCAATTAACCTACATGTACTTCACTTCAGTGTTACACTGAAGCAAGGAAAGAATACACGTATGTAAATACTGTGTTTAAGTAGTTTATAATTAGCCATAATTAGATTCCCTGAAATACCTGATCACGTATAATGTCCAATTACTGGTTCATTTATATGTCAAAGTACTAAAAATGTTCACAAAATATGACTAAAATTTCATGTGTAGAAAACCAATTCAGTATTATATTGCTGGAAAAATAATTGTGGAAAATGTTTTTATGAAAAGACAAAAAAAAGTAACAAATCTTAGCAAAAAAAAAAGTGGTCCAGTGACGTTCATTCAGTTTGAAGAATTTTCAAAAAGCTCATCAAAAGTACAAGAGGAATAATGTACATGTAAGCATATGGGTAGCTACATGTATGTGACAATCACACCCACATAAAAACCATCTGTGATGGAACAATCATACTTATTTTAATGTACATACACAAAATAGTTTTTAAAAAAACTTAAAAAAAACACATATTTACCATAGCTGTGGCTATGACTGGACAATGTCTAACACGGAATTAAAAATGTACTGTACAAGACGATGTCTTGTATCCCTCACTGCAGCAAACCTACATGTATATTATAAAATGTTTGTGGTTCATTGTGTAATAAGCCTCAAGCTTAAGTACTATTCATTGTACCTTGGTTTAATTGTAGCATCTCTTGAGTATGTATGATATGAGTACGCATGTTATGATTTGATACAAATATGACATTTTTAAGGTCTTTCCAGTGTTAAGTACAATACACTGAACCATCTTTGTGTTTGAATCCTACATGTAGCTGTGACCATTAAATGATCAATGCTCTTGGTTTAGACCAAGACACTAATAGATAAAATGAGGCCCTTCGAGGTGAAAGACGGTTTTGGTTAAATATGGTTAGCTCTTACTGCAAGATGCTTATATGAGATTTATATTCCCCAAGGAGCGAACATTTTCCCATTTCAGGAATGATTTATATTGATTACTGGAGGTAATAATAACAACACAGAGCTTTTATTATTAAAAATGTTAATTTTGAGAATGATTTGTGCTTCACTCATGCTCACTGCCCATTGAGATTATATACATGTAGTATCTCTGAATGTTTATATTAAACACAAGGCAATGATTTACATGAACAATAAAAGTACGTGAAGGGAACATTCATGTATCATGACTAACAGTCCAGGTCTAGTCATTTCAATTTCTATATGTACACCTATCTCCATCTCAAATTTGTATTACTGTAAAATCAGTTGTGCTGCATATCATGATTTCTAACATTAACCAGTAGATCAGCCATTAGCTGGTGCATGCCATGACACAAATTAACAGTAATACCAGGGGTATTTAATTGTGTAATATGAGAAAGGAGGCATGTACATGTACATAAATTAATACAAGGCTTGGCCATAAAGCATCTAAAAGCCATCATTATGTGTGTATTTTCTCATTAGCAAAGCAGCTCTTTTATTAAGCAAATACATAATGTATGTTTCTACCAAACATTTGAAGACATAATAGTTAGTCTTACCTAGAGATTGCATATTCCTTGAGGCCATCATGTAGATTCAATGCAGTAAAGGTTCCTATACAGCCCCGTAGACGTTTATCCTTACCTATCTTCCAAGTTACAAACAAAGGACTATGGAAAGACAAAACACAAAATAAATCAATTTACAAGTCAAGGTTATAGATACCTAGATGATATACATGTATATAGGACAAATCACACCAGTTTTGAAAATGTTGTAATTAATTCCATCAGAACTTGATCCATCTATCCTTCCCATAGGGAACTATTTATTTTTTATTTTTTAAGGCAGAGATATTTGTGTATATAACACTACTTTCGAATAGCAAATCTCAAATTTTGAAAATTTAGTTTTGCTGAAATTTTGCTAGAATATACAAGCTATTTCTAACAAGTTTACACAATGAGTTATTCTCTTCCATGTCAAAGAACTGCCTCGCACTGTCAGCAAAAATCATGTCATTTTTTATTTGAATTGTGACGACGTGTTTCATTTTTGTACATTAGTCCGCCAGACTATCAAATCTAGCATATGAAGTAGTCATTCTGTTAATCCTCTTGCCTTAGGCTAATGGACTAGTGGTAATTTCGACCCTTACTATTTTTATCCTTCAGGTACCAAGGGATGGGTATGTCCAAAAGGTCACATTTATAGCCATTCACTCAATAATGATATTGCACTGGCAAGCTTCCAATTAAAAAAAATGTGAACATGCTGAAAAATGATTAAAGAGAAGGTGTACATAATTGGCAATGCCACATCTAAGAGTATGCTTAATCTCTTTGAATCAAGACACTTGTGAACATTTCTGCTTATTATGTTGTGAAGATCTTGAGAAAAAGTGAAACTGCATTCAGATATTTTGTACACTTTCTAATGTGGAAAACGAGTAGTTTTCCTAATAGCAGAACCTAAAATTTATAAAAATATTTTAATAGCAAAGATTTATACCACCATTGGCTCTGGAATAAGTAGCTTTTACATATTTAATACTCAAACATTTGGTTATTTTTGAATTACTAATCCTATAAGCTACAGTGTACCTTTGATATTTGTGTAATACTGTGCAATCTAGTTTGGTACGGCAGATGTTCAATGAATTACATGGCACTACAATTTTTAGTTGCTTATTTGACAAACAACTGAAATAAATGCATGCATCTTGGACCATTCTAATTTGTATTTAAGCAAAACACAAATTGCATTCAGTATACTTCATACTACAATCATAGCCATTAACCCTAACTCCCTAGGGCCATTTGCTTACACATAACCTGAATCCTCCAAAATCCTTCAGTAGTAAAGCAAACACATGACATGTATGCACACATGTGTTTCTAATCTGTGATACATGTACATGGCCAGGGACCCTCCCTGCATGCATGGAGCAATAAACAGTGTCCACTGACCCAAGCACTGACCTTGCAATCACTACAACAAACATGGATGTACATGTACCATGGAAAGGCAAGTATGCCTAATAGCCTCAATCCTCCAAAATCCTTCACTTTAGCAAAGAGCATGTAGCATGTAACCTCAATCCTTCAAAATCCTTCACTTTAGCAGTATGCAGATGACATGTATGCACACATGTGTTGCTAATTTGTGATACATGTACATGGCCCAGGGCCAGGGACCCTCCCTGCATGCATGGAGCAATAAACATTGTCCACTGACCCAAGCACTGACCTTGCAATCACTACAACAAACATGGCTGTACATGTACCATGGAGGAAGGAAGGCAAGTATGCCTAATAACCTCAATCCTCCAAAATCATTTTTTGGACAGACCAACATGTACCATGTAACCTCAATCCTCCATTTTCATCCAGTGTCAAATATAGCCTGATAACCTCAATCTTCCATAATCCACCAAGCAAATAATCACATCTGCTCTCAATCCTTCAAAATCCTTCAAAATCCTTCACCACTGCAATTTCCACATAACCTCAATCCTTCAAAATCGTTCACTATGGCAAAGAGGATTTGGGAGGATTTGGGAAGGTTAGGGTTAAATAGAGATCTACACTGTATAGTCACTATGCATGTAGGTGTGTATACAATACGACTTACATGTATGTGTACGTAATATGATTTATTATTACTTTACATGTATATTACAACCAGCATATTGACAAAATAATATAGTTTGATCCCTCAGTACCCGATGACGGACAAAGGGTTTTGAGAATAAGAGGCTTAATTAAACAGTAACTGTACATGTAGATGCATGTACCATACTATGTACTAGGGGTGGTTTTGAATATATCGAAATATCGCCATATTGACGATATCCAAAAATATAGCCAATATCAAATTTATATCGCTCCTTAGTTAAAATATCGCCGGAGTGATAAATTGTCCAAAATTTCATGTCATTATAAAGTAATATCAATGAAGTTACGGTACCGTGAAGAACTAAAAAACAGTTCAAAATCACGACGCGGCGCTGCTCATGTTCCTACGAATTGCGTGCGTGGTCTTTTTTCGTGCGTTGTGCTCCTGGTTGCGGCTTGGGCCTTAAACTTACCCAAGGGTAGTCCCAGGATCACGTGGTACAATCTCCTTGAATAACCGCGCTGGTGTACATTGTGAAGTTGTTCACATTCAGCAGATGTCGGATATCAGGCTAAAAGCGTGGCTGATGACTGCTTAACTGTGTGCGCGCGATCGATCAATGATCCGTTCATTCTCAGCTCTGGGATGGAGGCTGCAGGCATTTATAAACCATGAGTTTGTTTATGGACATCATGGTGAGTTCTTTTTCATGAAATGTTTGTCGCACCGACCGGCAAAAATCTAAGAACTTGGCTCGTTTTGGAGCGACTGTTTGGAGTAACCGTTAATTACCTATGCAACTTCCCTGTAGAACTTGCATGTAAAAGTACTTCATATACCGGTGTCAAATGTCGCAAAAGTTTGGCACATACATTTTTTCACGTATTTAAAAAATCCACGTATTGAGACGATAATATTGTATATCGCCGATATCATGCCGTAGATAACAGACTATCAAAAAATTTTAATATTGTAACCCCTACTATGTACATACACTGATTTATTATTACAACCAATATATTAAGGCTGTGATGGGTACCCGGATACCCGACCGATACTGTCATTACCCAGTTCCATTTTTCGGTTCCAATTACCCGTAAACGACTTTTAAACATTCGGACTTAACATTTGAACGGTGCCAACAGAAATCTGTGACTCTTGAATAATGTAATGTTTACACTTTTTACAATTTTATTTTGTCAAGAAGAGATTCAAGAGATTACACTAGATAACGCCTTTGTAGTATTTTACGGACAGTTTCCACACACTTTCCTCCAACTGATTCAGTGTGATACAATGTTTGCCTATTGTTTGCAGTTATTGGATTAGTGCATGCTTTATGTCTGCACTGGGAGTGTGTGCCATGAGCTGCTAATAGAGGGGATATTATTATAGGGGACATCCACATTAATTGTTGCTCTATTAATAAAAGTGTTCTTGAAATTGAAAATTAAAACGGGTATCCAGGTATCCAAATTTTCTTTATTTCGGATATCCAGTTCCAAAAATATCCGAAAACGCACAGCCCTACAGCATACTGACAACATGAAACAGCTAACAGAGTACATTACACCAATAATATATACAGACCACAATTTTAATAATGTTCTACACATGACTTCAACATTGTAGTTGAGCGATCTCATGAGACTATTATGTGTAAGCGGCTGCACAGAGACTACATTCACTGATAGTGTACAAGAGCTGATAGTACAATGTAATTAAATGTATAAATGGCCCAGACTTGTATTACATTCACTTGTGTATATAATAAACATAATATCCATCAATTTTATCAACTGAAGCAAGGTATAATTTGTTATACTGGTCATAATTTGTCACTCGATAATTTGTTCTCAACAAATATGTTTATTCTACATACATGTCTTGTCCTGTTATAGAACAATATATAATTGCCTTATAGTACAGGGTAAACATTGAACTATGCATCATGTACTGTACTATAAATGTACAACTTCTGTGTATGCATGAGGAAATTTGTATGCCACAATTATTGTGATTTAGCACCTTGATAATTGACATTTTCAGCACAGAGTTTGTCAAATGCCAAAGAAATTAGCAGACAGGATGAGACACTCCATTGGTGTGCCCCTAATGAAGACAACATACATGTACACAATGTCTAAGAATTGTACAACTGTACTTTTTGTAACAAACAAGTGCACATGTAGCTTACATTTAAAAAAAAAAAAAATTATTTACAAATTTATGTATTTTAATATTAAAATGTACAAACAATTTTCAGATTTAACTAATTAAAAAACATCCACATCAGCCAGAATTATGGTACCAGCTACAATATATTAATTTTGCTGACTGTCATAACATACATTCATATGTGTGCACTATTACACTATATGTTACTGTATGAAGATCAGCTGATGTACACAAGTAATGACACTGAATGAATCAGAATTTATTCACAAAGTACAATGTAAATCTATGACTCATTTAAATAGAACTACATGTACAATATATATGTACTTGACCCCAAGGTCAATCAAGATCAACATCATTAAATTATTGGCATTCTCTTACTGCCATATGGTTCTGTTCAGTTCTTAGTAAAAAGGACCCCGCAATGTGGTTTTGTTATGGGTTGAGTCTGGACATTTGTATTCAAGTGAAAATAATTGTTACATGATGATCTGATTAAATGTGAGAAACTCTAATATAAGGACTAGGACTTCTACATGTATTATGTACCAATGTAGGTTGTATGGGTTTGCTATACATGTATGTGTACAGTGTTTATTAACCCTCCTATGCCCAGGCTGAAATTTGGCCCAGTCTGCACGGCACTCACAGACAATCACTTGAGTATTTTTGGTTGCATTGTCAATTGGTAGGTCAAACCACAGAGTCACACAGAGCTGTGTATGTACTGATTTATTTGAGCGCACTGCACAAAGTCAATGGGTTGGGAGTTACATACAAATTTTGAGTGTCTTTGATTGGTTTTGGTTTGACCTCCTTATCACAGCCACATGTGCTTGCATGTATTTGAGTGCACTGCACAAAGTCAATGGGTTAAGAGAGACATACAAATTTTGAGTGTCTTTGAGTGTTAAACCTATAGGAGGGTTAATTCTAGAATGATTCAAATGCATTCATACATGTACAAACATACATATTGAACAGACTTTTTACCATGTAAGCTTTTCTTAAAGTTTTGAAGTGTGTACACATCTAGCATGTACATGTATGATGTTTACTTTATCATGCTGTAGAACTATAGATCCTTCACATATAATTTGATTGCAAAATTCCTTCAATTCTATATACTTTGTGGAAACGTTGCTTAATGTTGTGTGTGGTTTTGTCAGATGACAGTAAACAAACAAGTATCTGAGAAGTCACCTTTGATATTTCATATCCAAGGTTCTTTGTGGAATACTATTCCCTGCAACATCTGTCATGCTACAAAGATGCTGCAATGACACTGCCAAACATTCAACTGATATTTCTTGGACTTGTTGGGGATTGATCAGATTACAGGTCTACCAAAAATAAGGCAATTGCCAATCTCCTTCAGTCTTGCAAGTGACAAGAATATGTGCAGTATGTGTACTTGAAGTAAGGGTTATTGATGACTTGCACCTGTGTATGAGTGTGTAGTATTTGATGTTTGTAACAACCTTGATTGGTTTCCTTCAATGCCAAGTTACATGTGTAGGGTGGAGAATGACTAGGATAGATGAGGGGTCATGGAGTGTGACTAGGCTAGAGGGTCAGGGTTCAAAAGGGGAGTAACTAGGCTAGATGAGGGTCATGGAGTGACCAGGCTAGATGAGGGTCATGGAGAGTGACTACTGACCAGGCTAGGGAGGGTCAGGGAGGGTCAGGAGGGGTCAGGGAGGGGTCAGGGAGGGGTCAGGAGGGGCCAGGGGAGGGTCAGGGAGGGCCAGGGAGGGGTCAGGAGGGGTCAGGGAGTGACTAGGCTAGAGGAGGGGTCAGGGAGCATACAATATGTGTAGTCTTTAACATTTTAATTCCCATGGTTACCTTCAATATTGAGGTACAATACTAGGTACAATAGGCCTACTGAGGTAAAATACTGAGGTACAAAAAAAGGTACAATAATGAGGTACATGTGTACATTCTCAAACATGTTCCTCTTCATTTTATTTTATTTTTCCGTGTTCCCCTTTTACATCCACCCTGGCTCCACTCCTGTAAATCATCTTAGATGCAGCACTTGGTTTCTCAACCCTTTTACATCCACGCTGGCTCCACTCCTGTAAATCATCTTAGATGCAGCACTTGGTTTCTCAACCCTTTTACATCCACCATGGCTGCACTCCTGCAAATCATCTTAGATGCAGCACTTGGTTTCTCAACCCTTTTACATCCACGCTGGCTCCACTCCTGTAAATCACCTTAGATGCAGCACTTGGTTTCTCAACCCTTTTATATCCACGCTGGCTCCACTCCTGTAAATTACCTTAGATGCAGCACTTGGTTTCTCAACCCTTTTATATCCACGCTGGCTCTACTCCTGTAAATCACCTTAGATGCAGCACTTGGTTTCTCAACCCTTTTACATCCACGCTGGCTCCACTCCTGTAAATCATCTTAGATGCAGCACTTGGTTTCTCAACCCTTTTACATCCACCCTGGCTCCACTCCTGTAAATCATCTTAGATGCAGCACTTGGTTTCTCAACCCTTTTACATCCACCCTGGCTCCACTCCTGCAAATCATCTTGGATGCAGCGGTTTCTCAACCCTTTTACATCCACCCTGGCTCCACTCCTGTAAATCACCTTAGATGCAGCACTTGGTTTCTCAACCCTTTTATATCCACGCTGGCTCCACTCCTGTAAATCACCTTAGATGCAGCACTTGGTTTCTCAACCCTTTTATATCCACGCTGGCTCCACTCCTGTAAATCACCTTAGATGCAGCACTTGGTTTCTCAACCCTTTTACATCCACCCTGGCTCCACTCCTGTAAATCATCTTAGATGCAGCACTAGGTGTCTCAACCTTGTGGCTCAGATTCTATTGTTCCTTTACTAAATCTGATAATTTTACAATTTAATGAGAAAGTTCCTGCTTGACTCACACCCAAATTCAAACATTTGTGACTTAATGAGACACTCTTGACTTAGACACGAGAATCTACAAATACAAGTAGCTACAGTACATGTATGACAAATATAAACACTGACTTAGTGTCTTACTGAAATCAAATTTAAAACTTCCATGACCATCCAACATGCCCACATTTAATTCTAGTCACAATTTTCTAATTCAAAATAATATTATCCTATATGTACACGTACATGTACAAACCAAGTTGTATGAAACATGAGACAGGTTATCAACTGGATTCAAGAAATTAAGCTTGAAGACGTGGACATGTGAATAGGACCTTCATTTACACAATGTAAAACCACCGTAAAACCATCTGAGCCAGCCATAACAAAACAGATCAGAGATTCAAGTGCACAAAAAATGACAGCAATTTAAATTAACATTTCAAATGTAATCTTGAATAACAAAATCACATGAGAATAGAGGCATGACCCCGAGTGTATCATCAATCATTTGTTAATAGCCGACTGTCTACCACAGGTTTGTTTATTCTGAATAGGAGACATCTGCATCACTCTTTTAAGAGTTTCTTATCAGCCATCAGGCAAGAGCCCATTACACGTAATGAATATCATCTAGGCACAATAATTTGTAGTGCTGCTCTAATGCCTTGATGTCCCTTTAAATAATCCAAGAGAAATTGTAATTTTCTAATGGGAGAGTTCACCCTTATGAGATGAAAAATTGCCACGCTTCCCTTGTCATTGTATGAAATTCAAAGTCTGATAATGAATTCCAAATAAAACATTACTAGATCATAGTGACCTAGTAATGGCAATCTTATTGATGTGGGTAAGATATTAAATACAAATAAATGTATACGTACATGTACATGTATCTATACAATTTACATGCAGAACCACGCCCCAAGGCATGCAGTGTACAAATGTGAACAAAATGTCACAATTTGTTTCCAGGAAGTTCAAGTTGTTATATTTAGTTTGGTTTATTTCAAGCCCAAGTTAGACTAGTACATGACAATATTAGTCATGGTGTATTTTCATGTTGTTGTTTTGGTTTTGGTTTTTCAAAATCTCATCTGTTCCACAGTATTAGCCAGAGGGGTGTCTGAGTGTCTTTTGGACACCCTGTTTCAATTATCTGTCATGTATATTTAAAAATATTGTAAGTGAACAATTTGGACACCTTGTTTTGAAATTGGACACCCTATAGATTTATAAATCCTGGCTAACACCTTGATCTGATCTACATACTCAATTATGAAAAACAAAGAAAAGAATTCTCTCACTTTTTTGACCCAGTTAACTATGGTCAACAATCAATTGAACAATGGAAATGTTGCAGAACCATTGCACAATTGCACAAAAACCTGAAGGGGTGTCTTTTGAATTTCTTTTCATGAACATTTGTTATAAAAAATGTTAGTAATTGTTATTACTTAAATTCAGTCATCAGACTCAGACAGAATGTGTGGTAATTTGTGTCGGTTTAAGGATTTATTTTAACATGTTTTTACTAAAAACCACTACATGTACAACAGCTTATCAGGAATGTTTACAAAAGTTCATCATGAAGGATTCTGAATGACTAGGTTTATAAAAAGTGACACTTTTTTATCATAATCTAAACATATATCACAACTCACAATAACATGAGTCATGAGCCAAGCAAGTCACAACAGCCAGATTGCTGGCACAGCATACATAATTTCACAAGGGGGGTGGGGAGAAGCAGCCCCTCCGCTTAGGCCAGTTTTGTTTATATATAAATACTGAAACAAAAGTTTGTTCCACTTTTTATCTTAACCCTAATCCCCGATCTATTTTGGCTAAGAACCTTTCTGAATCTGCCAAACACTACTACTCAACTGTTGGACTTTGCTGGAATTGGGCCAGCCCCATGCAAAGTCCATCAAAATCCATCGGAAAGAATGTTGTATCCGACCGCTACTTTTTAAGGGTTTTTGGGGGATTCTTTTGCAACCACTAACCAGTTAAAAAATGATTCTATCGCATTTTGGGGGTACAGAAAGCGAAAACTATCTTTAAAATCCACTTTTGTGATGGTTTTCAGACTTTATTTCCTTCTAAAAAAAATCCTCCCCTTCAAAAAATAGAAGGATCCTATATAGTTGCCACTGCGCATGTACAATTACCGTGTTGGTCACTAATGGGCGAGTTGACAAGATCAGACTGACATGACTGAGGAAGTCATTGTATACCAAAAATGCCCGATTTGTCATGAAATAAATATTCTCAAATAATTTGAAGTATATCATCATACATGTATGTTCTCCACCTTACTGAGCAGGTAAGATTACATTAACGTTAGTTATAATGAATGAGAAAAAGTGGCAGTTGGGTTCGACATTCTTCCCTTGTCCCTTTAATTTTATTCTTGACTTAGTAAATAGTACTTAATACTAGGCCTAGTACGTTTTGTCGTTATATCCTCAATTTACCCTAAATGACGCACCTAAGGTTATATAATCAACTGGACGGTAACTTACAAATGAAATTAGCAGTTTGGTGTTTCAGTTTGTTTCAGTGAAGGATTCTCTTCTAAAATGCTGAATTTCAATGCATGATCATACGTGTGGACGTCTTGAGTGCCGTTTTTTGAGACGCATAGAATTGTGGTCATCAGAAAATTGATGTTGGTATAATGACTCACCCCAAACTGTTAAAGTTGATGGGGGCACAGAAAATGTACCCAAGAAGAAAAACAGTTGAAATCATGTTTCATCTTATTCCAGATGGTTTTAAAATTATTTTTAAACTTGAAAATAAAAATATTGATTTCGATTTTTTAAATAAAATGGTATAATTTGGAGCTCTCAAAACTTTTAATCAATATTCTTGAAAGGCCAATACAATGGAAGGTGGTTAAATTTCTTGCAAAAAGTACTTTAAAACTTTGAAATGTGTAAAATTGCTGTTAACATTTTGTCAAATTAAAGATTTCTTTTCATTACCATGATATTAATGTTTCATTTTCTCAATAATTTTCCACTACCGTCGAAATAAACACCAACGAATTAAGTAGTCTTCGTTCGCTTCTTCTATAAGGAATGTGTCCAATTTGAGGATCAGTATTTCTTTAAAAAATCATTGCAAATGCAAAGCATTCATATATTTTGGTTTCCACAGACAACAGCTTGTTAACAGCACAGAACAATAAAATCACAGATGTTCGTGGAAAAAAAATTTCAGGTCATGTAAATCTCTTACTATTTGTATAATTGTATCTAGTAAAAGCAGTGCTTAAACAACTTTTTCCACTTTCACAAGCACTAACTTTCCAGTAAATCATACAATTTCACTATAATTTTCATTTCTGTAACAAGCACGACTTAGATAAGCTTATCCAACCAGTAATACCCCATAGTTTTGTAAGTTTTCCGATAAATGCCAAGCCAAAGGTAGGTGCGTCATTTCACGAGTGCGGCGAATTACGTACATGGACGATACTATAGAAACTTAAGTTAGTTTTAGACTTTTAACTTTTCTCATATTCTTTGATTTGGCCCAAACTTTACTTTCTTTTATCCAAGTACTTACAATGGAGCATCAGTAAATTTGGGCACTCTTGGTGGCTCTCCGTTTATCATGTGAAAATGACGATATAATACATCAAAACAGAAAAAACACATTTCTGCACACACAATTCGGTGGTTGTTGTGGTGGCCGTGGCTGCTCGGGTGTGGACCCCGATCATTATAACCGTTTATTTTCGGCTGAAGGGTCCGTTGTAAATCATTACAAACTGAGCTGGTGCTAGGCCGGTGATCATGGTTGGAATGGGAGCAACGATCACCCTTTTCACAGCGATCAGACCGTTCATTTCGGTCGGAAGGAGCGGATATTTTTTGCCGTTTAACTCCACAGCACCCAGTCGCCATCTTGACACAAAGAGCTAATGAAAAGGTTGAACATTACTTTCACCATACGGTTTACCAGTGCAGCACCGATCGTGTAGTTTCCTATATCAACCGAGTACCAGTGATATCAGTTGAGGTTAATCAGTTTATTTAGGTCACTGGTCACAAACTTTTGGAATGACGTCAATTTAAGGGAAATATCATTATTCATTAGTGGGCAGTTCTAATACGTGTCATTTATAATAAATAGACAAATTCAAATAACGAATTGGTTATGCTGGTCAATAATAATGAATAAGACACGCAATTTCTAAAGTTTATACAGGCCCACGAGGGTTGGGTTGGGGGAAACCCCCTATAGAACCATAAATGAAAATAATATTTCGTCTCAATTTTGTTTTTCTTCATGCAATTAACTATTTAAAAGAAAAAGAAAAAAAGAAAAAAATACAATTATCTTTTTGGTTGTAAAAAATACTCCCTCTCCCTTTTTTTTTCTAACCATTGGTAATTGGGCTGTACATATTTACATATACATGTAGTAATAATACAGTTACTTTCATACTGTTAAATTTTATCACAAATACTGACATTCACTAGACAGTTTTGCATATTTGAAATATCTATCATGTAAAATTTTGACAAGATATAACCTCGACTAATATATAAATTATTAAATTGTTATAATTTAAATGTAAATTTGAATGTAATGAGATTCACATGTATCAAGTTTGTGGTACAAGTGCGAAAACTCTCCCTCCCCCTCCCCCCCCCCCCCCATCAATATTTTCTCATTTTGCTCATTATTAGGACTACACTAACAGGCAGCACATGTTAAATAATTAGGAAAAATAAAGTCAGCATTTTTCAATTGAGAAATTAATGCATTTTGTTTAATTTTTTCTAAAATATAAAAATTATATATCAGAATTCATTAATGTTCAAACCTTCTATATCAATTACATTTTTATCACTATGTAATACAAATTGCCTGAAGACAATCCAAGTATACTAATCAAAACATCAATTTATCTCATCGCCAGTTCTTCTCAGAACCAACACTTATCACATCTCTTAAAGAGATTGTTACATGGTACTACTGCAAACCTTATCCGACACATATGTGTTGTGTTGTATAATGCACGTAAAGTGGATTGTCGTGCGGTCTAGCGCACTGAACTCAAGTTCTGGTGTTGCCAGCAGCAGAGTGTGGGTTCGAGCCCCGGCCGTGACACCTGTGTCCTTGAGCAAGACACTTAACCATAATTGCTTCTCTCCACCCAGGGGTTAAATGGGTACCTGTGAAGGCAGAGATGGTTTGCTCTATATGCGCTAGAAATGGCAGCAATTGAGCTGTATACTCCCCAGGGAGCTGAGATGGTTTCAGGAATGATTTATGAGCCTTATGAGCCTTATGAGCAGGGATAATAATATAATGCGCCTTGAGCGCCACTTAGTTGGTGGATACGTGCGCTATATAAATCTATACATTATTATTATTATTATTATATGTACATATAATATGAAACTTGTATTTTTTGTTGATAACTAAATATTGTATAGTGAAAATTATAAAGCAACTTAACCAATCCAGGACATGATACATGAAGGTATATAGGGGCACAGGGCCAACGGGAGAGGTTCACTATAAACTGAACTACATCTAGTAAGAATTCAGAAAATTACTCATATTTAACCTTTATGTGAGAATGGATCAAATAAATTGATGCTATAATCTACAAGCATGCATATGATAGCAAAATAATTATATATCAAAAATTTCTGTCATGACTGAGTTACATTTTTTAATTAAAATCAATTAAATCAGATAGTACAATCACTCAAATCAGATCTGCAAAAACATCTCCAAGATACATATACCCTATATTAAATTGTTTACTTGAAAAAAAATCATAACAATTCTCAATTTTCATTGAGGTTCCATTCCAAGATAAAAGATTATAATATTCAATATTAAGTTGAATTGTTGGTTACATATTAATTATATATAAAATACCATAAAAAATTAACACAACAATGATTTGTTGCAAACATTTCCAATGCTGTACCTTCCCTTTAAAAAATAATAACATCTATATGTAATCTATGTGATGTGCATGTATGTACGGATTCCCTTCCATGAACTGAACAAAATGGTTAAGTTTGTTCAGTGAAGATGTATCAGAATTATCGCATGGTTACCAACTCCTCTCCTGATGTTGGATGAATAGCTACTGTTTCATCAAAATCTCGTTTGGTTGCTCCCATCGTTATGGCAACAGAGAATCCTTGAAGCATCTCATCCACAGCCATGCCTTGCATATGAAGACCAACTACCTGAATGACAGTAAGAAGTAATTATTATTACAACTCCTAAGAGATTGTTTATTTAAACCCAATTTCCAACAAGTTTGTTTGAATACTGTAAAGACTGCTGCATGCAGCGTGTGACATCCTTATCAATCTCTGCTACTGAAATGAGACAGTTCCTATGAGATTAGACCTACCTTTTCTTCAGGTCCTGCACAGATTAGTTTCATCTTAGTTTTTTCTTTGCGTTCAGTCATAGCAAAGTACATATTGGTAAATGTTGACTGGTAGATCTTCAGATTCTCTTTCTTATATTTAGCTGCAGCTTCAGCTATAGAAGAATAAATTTAAATAAATATTTATATTTCATAAAAGAATTGCAGATGGAGGGGCAGATATTATAGCTTTTCAATGCATGACAGACTAACTGGCAGATCGATGAGAACCTTTTGAATCAATCCAACAATTTACCATTTAAAAATTGAAGATTATACCCAGCCCTTTTCAGGCATTCAGGATTCCCCATCTTAATGTTAATAACATTACATGTTATACAGTACTTCATACATTACGTTGTTGTAAGGGCAAAAATCAAATCAATTGTTAAACGACCAATGCAAGAGTTTTAGAAATCTATACATTACATTAGGTCCATTTTTTATTTTGCACTGTTTCTCCCATGATTCTCAGAGTACATGGCTCTACCTAATATCTTAACAATGATGACAACCTTGTAGGGCTGTGCCGGGTATCCAGATACCCGACCGAAACTGTCATTACATTTGAGCGGAGTGAACAGAAATCTGTCACTCTTGAACAATGTAATGTTTACACTTATAGAGACAATTATCTTTTATTCAAGAGATTACATTCCAATAAAGCCTCTGTAGTATTTTAGATATTTTCCCATACACTTTTCTCCAACTGTTTGTGATACCTTGTATCGAATCGTCAAGACTGCAAAGGATCTGGCAGCGGCTGCTTCAAACAACTTATCAAACCAGTAGTGCAGGAGGGAATGTTTGCCTATTGTTTGCAGTAATTGGATTAGTGGAACAAGTGCATGGCGATCATGATTGGGTAAATTATAGTTTGTTATGAGAATACAGGGACCTGACGTAAACGGCTGTTCGATGTCGCAGATACGCAGTGGTGTAGCCAGGACTTTTTCAGTGGGGCAGGGTGGGGGGGGGGGGCACAGGGGGCATTGCTTTTCAGTGGGGGAGCCCAGGGGTATGGGTTTTTCCCTTTTCTTTTTCATTTTTTTGGGGGGCACTATCAGGATTTTTTCATGGGGGGACCTGGGGGGCACTGGAAATTTGTGGGGGTACGTGCCCCCGGCCACCACTCCCCCAACCCTCTCCCCCCCCCAACCCTCTCCCCCACCCCCGTGGCTATGCCGCTGGAGATACGGCAGTGGACGACGTGGTGCATTACGCGAATGAAACATGCAGCAGACATTTACAGTACATGTATATGTGCATCGTGGGAGGCATGTTTCAACAAAAATGAAAATGGATATCTGGGTATCCGAAGTTTCCTGATTTCGGGTATCCGGTTCCAAAAATATCCGAAAACGCACACCCCTAAAACCTTGACTACTACCCTTCCTCTTTCAACCTCTCAGGATTCCCTATTTTATTGTTAATTTGTTAGAGCCGTGACATTTTATACTACTGACCTTCAGTGAGACCAATGGTTCCAATGGGTGGATGTGAGAAGACAACGGTAGGAATAAGATCATAATTCATCTTGCAATCTTGCTGGTTGTCAAACAAACGTTGGGCTAACTTCCTGCCTGCTTTGATGGCAACTAAAATCAAATGGATGAATCAACTATGGCAGTCAAAATCAACATAAATGAACACGGTTTTTAAAAGTAGTTATAAAATAAATGCACATTGAGTTTTAGAGCAGTTTGGATTACTTGAGACTGTAGATATTTTATTGTAAACAATTTGAAATTTGATGTAACATATGAGGAAGAAATTCAGTTTAATTTCAAAAAATCTACAGACACAAAAGTTTAAACATAATTTCTTTCTCTACAGGTTTTTACTCATTCATTTAGGAACTTTGTTATGATGTCATTGCTCTGCCCTGGTCATGTCAAATATCAAACATCAATATGCAAAATTGATGCAGAGGTGTCTCTTCATTTGGCACATAGTATGGCTGAAGGGGTTGTACTACCCAGTGGTACCCAGGCAATCTCAATCCTGTATGTACATTAGTAATGCAGAAGGGGTCGTTGTCACCTAGGGTACTCCCCAATGGTTCCCAGGCAATCTCAATCCTATATGTACATTAGTAATGCAGAAGGGGTCGTTGTCACCTAGGGTACTCCCAATGGTACCTAGGTCATCTCAATCCTGTTGGTGAGATCCTGAATACCCTATAATGAGACATACCTGGGGTTAGCAATGCTTTACCACACACATCTCCTAATGCATAGATACCAGGTGCATCAGTATTCTGATATTCATCCACTATGATGTTATTCTTCACATCTACTTTGACTCCCTGAAACAAATTATTTCAAGATGTTTACGCATCACATTTGATGAAAAGCTTATAATATTCACTCCAAATGGTTTTAAATTATCTAGCTAAAAAGGAATACAAAAATGGCTGTTATTAAAAAATGTTTTATTTCCACCAAAGAATGTCCATATAGGTTTAGCTTCAATGGGAGACATGGTTTGCAGTAATATATAATAATTCCAAATAAAAGGATTAGAAACAGAACAAATTTGTGTTTAATTAAAACCTACATTATCACCTGTCGACCATTCTGAATGTGTGTGCCATAATTGCTTACCACTTTCTCCAGGTTGAGATTGTCAGAGTTTGCTGTCCTACCTACTGCCCAAATAAGGCAATCAAACCCCGAGAACACACCTGCTGTTGTCTCATACGTTAACAAACCATCCTCACTTTTGACTAGTGATTTAGACTGCATATGAAAAATAGAAAACAAAGACAACATTCAACTAGAGCTCAAGTGTTTGTTAGAACAAACACACGGTGTTTGTGTCAACTTCCGGTTCAATCAAATTATCATCGATGATGTCAATCACATTTTGCAAAGGTGTATCTTTTATTATAACAATATCAATTTCATATTTAAAAAACCTATAAATTTTGCATTAGAATGTGTTGAATTTGAACTTCCTGTTTAGACCGGAAGGAAAGGTCAGATCAGGTGATTTGAAAGTCATATATATGATACAATAAAACTTCATGATCATAAAAAATAACGTTAGTACGTGATTTGGTTCAATATCTGATATTGGGGGCACTCTGAACTTTGATGACGTCACCAAACATATTTTTTTTAAAGATAAGATGCCACTAATCACTTTATTCACAGAAGTCATATTCAAATTTCCTATGGTTTTTGAGATCTGATTTGTGGTTCATGAGATATGATTTTTTTGAAATATTAAAATTGGATTTTAGTGTATTTCCATATCTGATGACGTCGCCATGACGTCACAACTTTACCTGACACTATGTCACAACTTTATTGACAACTAAGTATGTGTCAATTTTGAAGGCCCCGTAAACTTTGGAACTATGTTTTTTGTTCGACAAGTCTCATCAAGAAGAAGGAAAAGAAAATTTAATTAGGTGTGCGTGCTGTCGCACGAACACCTAATTAAACGAAATATGTATGTCATAAAAATATGATCATTTTCACAAAATATTTACAATGCTTTTCACTGTGTTGTTTTGTCTGCATAACAACTCTAAAACATTGCCCCTAGTCAAAGATATCCAAGGCAGTATGGATGGAAAGGTTTGCAGGCAAGAAAACCCTGAAAAAAGGCAATAAAATCTTGTAAATAGTACTTACCGCACTATTCTTGACCAAAGTGATCTTTGAGTCTTCTATAGCTTGTGTGAGGTTTTCACTGATCATAGTATCAAAGCTCCTTAAAGCCTAGTGATAAAGCAAAGAAACAAATAAAGAAATATTATTCTGATTTCAACTGATGGCACTGCCGAACTTCATGGAACAATAAAGGTACTTATGACTACACCATAATTCAACATTATATAACCCTTACATGCCTCCAAGTAATCAATAATAAAAGGTGAATCCACTTATATACCAAGCAGATTTGTAAAGGTTTGCAGAAAAGTATGTTGATGGGAAAGCCACAATATGAAATTTGTCCCTGGATAAAAAGGTTTTTTTGTTGTCTTATTTAAGAAACCACTGATGGTCAATGTCTCAATGAAAATCCAAACTATTATGATTTCTTTGCAATACTTACTTGTTCTTTTCTAATGAAAAGTGAGACATCACTCCCTAGATCACTCAAGATTCCTGCAAGCTCAACGGCTATATAGCCAGCTCCTACTACTGCAGTTTTCCTGAATAAAAACCATAAATATAATCATTAGGATCCGATATGTAATTATGAATGCATGAAGGAAAAGTACATCATTTGGTAATGTTAGCAACACTGTTTCTTCAAGTATGTTTACTGTCTTTGAATCAAGATATACATTAACAACCAACTTGTGAATGTTACGTTGAGTGAAAATAGTGAAAATATATTCAGGCCCCCCAAAAAAAGTCTCCAGTTTCTGGTCATCGGTCAACTTCAAAATGATGCTTAAAACACAGCACGGCAAAATTCCAAACGATCCAGCAATTTTGACTGCACTTGGACATCGTTTCACAGCAACAACAAAAAGAAAATTAAAAATGCTGATGCATGGGTCCGAGGCGATGCGTGCGGAGACTAGAAACCAGACATCTTTTCTTGGCCTTTTATTCTTTCTAGAGAACACTAATACCATCAACAGCTTTACACCAAGTAAGGTTTACATTACATTTCAGCTCAATGAGATCACACCTATACAGAGAAAATGGTTCAAATTTAAAACAGATTTTCAGACTGAAATTTCCTTAAACCAGGTTAACAAAAATACAACCACAGCACAAAGTCAAAGAATCACTGGAAGAAAAATAAAATGTTTTTCCATAAAGCAACCATATACTTTGTAAAATGTGTGGCTAGTGAACTTACTTGGGCAGATCGTTCAGATCAAAGAAACCATCACTCGTAATTCCCAACTCAGAACCTGGACATAAATCAAAGATTATGAATAATCATAAAGTTTGCATAAAATAAAATAAAAACTACTAATCACATTAGTTGCAACAGTAAGTTTATTCAAGATTAAGAAAATATTGAACTGAAGTGGTAAAACAGATAAGGACTGATTGGTTTTATAATGACTTCTGGTAACAAATGCGATCAACACTTACCTGGAATATTAGGTACAATAGGTCGTCCACCAGTAGCAATCAGTATATGCTTGCCTGTATACAATGTTCCATCAACAGTTACATCTATACAACGATCATCAGTGAACGTAGCCTGGCCATTAATAAATGTAACATTTGACTTCTCCAAGTTACCATAGTAGATTCCATTCAGTCTCTTGATGTAAGCATCCCGCTTCTCTTTAATGGTACTGTAGTGGATGAGAAGTAAAATTATTCAACAAACAATTAGTAAAAGCACAGTATATTCCACTGGTGTTGTGTACTAATAAATCTGATTGATTTACAAAAGAGTTGTCTTTTTTTAAGGGTGAACATTGAAGGATACCAGATATTTACCTCCAACAGAATGCTTTTTTCTCTACATCATATCCATAGTCTGGTTGGTCATGTAGATATTCTGAATGCATTGCAGTGTTAAACATCACCTTCTTTGGAACACATCCTACATTCACCTGATATAAACAAACAATACATGTGCAAATATAATACCATGAATAAAAGAATATTTAAATATTGGGTGTCTAAAATTATGAATTTTTTTTAACATCCAATTCCACACGTATTTTATCAGCACTTGTTGACTGGTATTCTGCTCATGGTAACATTATGCTTTTGTTTAATTTAGTTGTTTTCCTTGTGAAGTATGGCTATGTAGGCCTACATCATTGTATGTAATTATAATCTCTAATACCTTGTTGGGAGAGGTGTACATGCATGAAATTGGGCCGGAAATGACAACCCACTGCCCCAATTTCAGGTTTTGTCATTATCATACAATGATTGGTGTTTTGTATATCAATGCATCTACAAATGGTTTGTATTTATGTCTAGATGAAAAGCAATGAAGCTTATAAACCTATAACAATGGAGGTAACTATTACACTACCATCAAGGTCCTTACTCTATTCGTACCCCATACATGGTTCTTACTCTACACCCTACAGTCTAGTTATATTGAGCAGCATGTACAGGAGAGTTTCACTCTACTGACTCAATTGATAATTAATTGTACATGAACAATTAACAGATTCATGTAAACTCCACACATACATAAATGTATACATGTACCTGCATTAAAACCCATGTATAGTACAATCCCTCAAAACCCTATGAAAAACGAATGGTTTTGAGAAATGGAGGGAAATCAAGCACAGTACATTATATGCATACATTGTACCAGTACATACTATACTATCCAAACAAAAAAACCATGCACCCTTACAACTCCCACATTCCATCACTACAACTCCATCCGAAACGCCAAAAAAAGTCCAGTTTCTGGTCATCGATCGGCTTCAAAATCGGTGCAGTGATGCGCTTTTTTTTCGGCCATCCAGGAAAATATGTGATACATTGTATACGCAGGGACCAAATTTCCCATACACAAAGTATGGTGGGGAAGAGAGGCCTCACAAATCAGGCAAATGTTCATTCGCCTATATGACAAAGTCGTTTAAAACACAGCAAGGCAGAATTCCAATCGATCCAGCAATTTTGGCTTCAATTGAACATCGTTTCATAGCAAAAAAAAGAAAATTAAAATGCTGACATGCGGGTCTGAGGTGACGCAGAGACTTTTTTTGAGGCCTAATAATATATTCAGAGGTACTCTACCATGTTATACATTTGTGTGTGGAATTCTAGTATTCTTATTGGACTTATTTGCAATGTAGATTATACACAAGAATAATCCCTATGATCAATACAATCAGTATAATGCAATAAATGGATTCTGTTTACAGTTGACCTACTTGGTGAACACACTTTAACTATTACATGCACATTGGACAGGATGTATATTCAATCCGGAGGTCTCCCTATTCACCACTAGATTGACCTGCCATATGTTATTGTTGAAAAACTTCAAAGTCATTCTATACTGCATGATGATTGCATTTATCCCGATTGCTTTTAAATGTTATTGTAAATATTTAAATGGGCATTTTCTCCCAATACATGTAATTTATGTATAAGTTTGTAATATGGTTGTATACCCTGCTTGTTGAAAAACTGCAAACTCATTGTCATTTCAAAAATGGTATGTGTATTATGAACTTGTAGTCCAGCACAAACTTGTATTCATAAACTTACTTAAAGATCTATCGCCCGTGTTTTTCACTATTTTTATCAGTAATTTGAAGAAATTTTCTTTCTCATAGGAATATTATTTTACTTAAAATAAATACTTACATATTTCACAAAAGAATCGTGGTTTTACAATATAAATAATTTTGGCACTGCTATTAACCCTAACCCCCTAGCAGACATGCAACTTTGTAATTGCAAAAAAGAGGAAATGGCAGAGCACACAAAACAGTGTTTTTCAGTTTTCTATACCACTATTATTAAAGAAAAGAGAGGAAATCAGCTGATCAGCTGAAAAGATGCATGCCTGCAAAATTCAACACCATACCCAAACGCTACCACCAATTGTTGGACTTAACTGTAATTGGACACCAAGCACCATGCAAAGTATCCCTGTCTGGGCTATACAGTACTGAGTCCATCAAAATACAACAAACCCTGCTGTTGGAGTTTGAATGGTTTGGGGTGGTATAGGGTTAAACCAATTCAAGCTGCTGAATTTGATTGTGAAATTGCTCATTTCAAAATGGATTTGATTTCTAAATGGAAAAAATGATCTCATTACAGCAAAACATTTCCAGGTAAAACACAGGCGATATATCTTTGTACATGCGTTTACCCTCACAGGGTGGCGTAAATAACCAATGAGAGGAAGGAAGCAACCATTTTTGTTCACTGGAAATGTATTGTACATTTTGTGAAAATTTTGTTTAGATAATTACATTTTTGGGGGTACATGTAAAGCCCTTTTGAGACGAATTTTACGAGTGAGGATTGTTTATCTTATCATCCCACGAGTGACTGCTTTCGCAAGCTTTCACACGACACCAAGTAAAAAGTTGGTCATGCACTATCCGATATGTTCATTTAAAATTTGCCACACACAAATCTGTGACGACAAAAGAAGTTAACGTAAAAACAAATTATATCATAACTCTAATTCTGTAAAAGAACTGACCTTAACATTTCAGAGTTATGAGTAACAATATCTAGGGTACTAGCATCAAAAACATGAGTTAAAATGCACGACAACTGTTTGAACTACGAGTAGAAAAATGTAGAGCAATCATGATGGACCTCACAAAATCTGTGCCGACAAAAAAGTTGTTCAAGTGGAAAGAAATGAAACCATAACTCTAATTCTGTAAAAGAACTGACCTTAACATTTCAGCATTAAGTGTGCTGATATCTAGGCTACTAATAACAAAAACATGAGTGAAAACATATGACAATTGTTTGAGATACATCGAAATCGTGAAGGACCGATGTTGTGCATATTGACACACATGCGTTATCTCGGCCACCCACCGCTACTTGTACAGTGCATGCAGTCAATCGTGCACAATGGGTCTTCACGCATGCGCAGTATGACCGCTTTAACACAGGACATTGGTCAATAAACAGCATAAGATTTTGTCATAGGTCGGGACCTCCTTCAAAATATCTCAATGTTTCAGAAAATTTTGCAAGGAATGTAGGACATCTCAAACATTGGTGTCCTTTCACACGAAGCTCATTTTGTAATATTTTTCAAACATTGAGAAAATTTCTTAAGGAATGTTGGCTTTTTTCGTCGTGTGAAAAGGGCTTAACTGATAACTAGTAAACAGCTATAAATCACTATTCCTTAACCCTAACTCCCTAGGCCCATATGCTTACACATAACCTGAATCCTCCAAAATCCTTCAGTAGCAAAGCAAGCACATGACATGTATGCACACATGTGTTTCTAATCTGTGATACATGTACATGGCCAGGGACCCTCCCTGCATGCATGGAGCAATAAACAGTGTCCACTGACCCAAGCACCGACTTTGCAATCACTACAACAAACATGGATGTACATGTACCATGGAAAGGCAAGTATGCCTAATAACCTCAATCCTCCAAAATCCTTCACTTTAGCAAAGAGCATATAGCATGTAACCTCAATCCTTCAAAATACGTACTTCACTTTCGCAGAGGATTTTTGAGGATTTGGGAGGGTTAGGGTTAATAACCAATTAGTTTTAATTAATGGTTACCTGCACACAAAATATTCATATTAACTTCAACAAACTTTTTGTAAAATGGGAATGTTTTCTGTTTTTTAAACATCCAAATGTTGGCTGCATATGAGTTTTACCAGGTGACATGGTGTCGATAGGAATGTTATTTACACCAGCCACACAATGTGCCTTGAGCGCCCAGCAGGGTGGATATGTCCGCGCTACAAATCTTTATTATTATTATTATTATTATTATTATTATTATTATTATTATTATTATTATTATTATTATTATTATTATTATTATTATTATTATTATTATTATTATTATTATTATTATTATTATTATTATTATTATTATTATTATTATTATTATTATTATTATTATTATTATTATTATTATTATTATTATTATTATTATTATTATTATTATTATTATTATTATTATTATTATTATTATTATTATTATTATTATTAACCCTCCTACAATCAGTGAAATTTTTGAAACAACCCATTGAGGCCACTCCAAGCCATTGCTATGGTAGGCAGTGGCTTCTCATAGCTATACTGCATAGTAGCATAATGCCTCATATATCTGTTGGTTTTAGTGGTTTTTGATTGACATATTGCAGGGCATATTACTTTGTTCCAGACTCAGTGGCTGGTGGTAGGTTACTATGCATATGGAGAGTCTGTGTTTACAAAATAACTGCTGAAAATCCCAATGGATGATGGAGGCTTGGTATGGTTTATTGGTCTCAGTGGCTGATGGTGATTTATTATTGGGAGTTTGTTTACAGTACAACCTACTGAAAATAAGGTCAACTGTGGTATACATGTGTCTTTATATGCATGTATATGTACGTTGGAGATTACTTCAAAGGGTCAGTGTGGCTTATATGCACAAACAATGTGTGTACAACACATTGGACATTTAGTGGTTTACAGTGGCCTCTATGTGTAGGAGGGTTAATGTCAAATCATCAAATACTATGCATCAACACACTCTCACAGAAACCTTTTCTAGATCCTATCTGACTATTTTTGGTTACAATGTTTTGAATTAATGACTTGTTGGCTAGCAATGGCTGTTTGATCTCATTGCATGTATCTCATATTATTCCTAACCCCCTCGGTATTCTCTGGCTAGGAACCTTTCTGAATCCCCCAAAATCCATCAATGCACTTTTGGAAAAATGCCTTTATCTTCAAAATGCAACATGCATTTTCATTGATCTTTCATATTCAGCACTTATGGCCTGTACTTCTTGCCAGGTAGTAATTTTGTCCCATTTAAATAGGTCTAAGTACCAGTGTTCAACAGTGCATTTTTCCCAAAAAGTGCCCCTTGGAGGATTTTGCAGGATTTGGGGGTGGTTAGGGTTAAAGTATTCTATGGAGAATCAAATGTGATGTAGAACATGTTAAATTGAACTGAATATAAACTTTTAAACAATTCATAAAATTGAAAAATATCACAAAATTTAAACTGACATGATTAATCCAACTGATTTGAGGTAACAAATTAGATATAACTTTCTTTTAATGCATTTCTTACAAAATTGGGAAATGAATTAACAATTTGTGAACTCAAATAACTGTCAGACTCAAGCAAGAGTTTTTACATTTCACAAAATGTTTTTTTTTTTTCTTTCCCAAAGTATATTTAAAATTTCTTTCTCAAAAAGGAAAACAGTTCAATCAGTCTATCACAGATTCACATAATATACTTGTAATTATACTTGTAATTATAATATACTTGTAATTATTACCATAATAATCACTACTGTTAATAATCACTACTGTTATTGGGCAATTAGCGTTATATTATTAACATCAATAAATTTTAAAATTATTCTAAATTGATGGATATGTACTACTTCAGATATGAACGAATCGAAGCAATTGCTCTTCAACACAGACAAGTACACGAAGAGAGGACGACCACGACCGACACTACTGACGCAAGTCTGTAAGAACCAAACCAAAACCATTGGCGAACTGATTGAAGACGCAAAAGAACGAAGGTTGTAGTTCGGCTTATATGCCACCCAATATCTGGTCAATTACTGGATGGGTTAAACCCTACATTAGGCCCCCTAGCTAGTACTACATACATACATATATGTATGTATGTAGTACTAGCTAGGGGGCCTAATGTTAATTCTATTTCTAACTTAACCAAGTGACTTTAGTGTCTTTTGCCGTTTTGGGCAGACTTAAGCACTATGTATAGTAGGCCCTAGGCCTACTAAGTAGTAGTATAATTTGTGGTACAATCTCCATCATCTAAATTGTGAGTTATTCATTACCAAATAATGAACTATGCAAATGCAATTATGATAATAATGATTATAAGTAAGACTAATTGCGGTGACACCATGTGGAATCTCAATTGAGTAGTAATTAGTTCTGAAAAGAACTGGGGGTACAACTCGACGTTTCGATCAGTATGCTCTGATCGTCCTCAGAGCATACTATAATGATTATAGTTTAATTATCTAACCACTCACACAAGTGCCACCAAGGCGACCTGACTCAATCAGACAAACTGAAACGCCAAATTCTGCTGCTCTTCTAGCACTGGAAATTCCTCCAGACCCTCCTCCTAAAACCAAGTAATCAAATGTCTTCTTTGCTACGGGAGGCATGCTACAAAACTTTCTCTTCCAGCTAAAAATACAGAACTGAAAGTTATGTCGTCGTCGACACACAAGGTTCACCACTTGACTGCGCATTATGCCCTCGCGATCGCCAGCTAGCCTAGCAGCGCGGGGCCGGCCGGGCGCGCGGGCGCGGCCGGCGCGGCGGCGGTGGTGCATGGTGCTCGCGCCATATAGCTAGCTCGTCTTGCGCTTTAAAATACACTTAGCCAATTGTCAATTGGGCTTGTTATGAAGAGGATTTACGCTATAAAATCGCCCAAACAACAGTATACCTGGTTGAAAGTTCAAAGGTCATTTGAAGGTTCTCGATCATGGCGATGCGACGAGCGAAGTACTTCACAAAGTGCCGACATTTTGGTTTGTAAAAGCAACAAATTATGTTCTTTTATTAACAGTTTTACGCGTAACATATTAATTAAAACTTCTTCTCAAGGTACCAAAGCTCTTTCTTTCTGTGGTATGTCTGAAATTTATGATAAAGCAAGCAGTTTGGGTCGTTTACAAGCAAGCAACAAAAACCTACCATACTGCCAGCAGCACGAAAGAAATTACATGAGGGCGCTGTTTTCGATTTTATTTTAGTAAAAAAACTAGAACTGAAACCTTGGCATGCTTGGCCTTGACTTGTTTTTAAATTTTACAAACAGCCATCAAATAAATCCCTTGAAAATGTGCCATTTTATGGAAATAACTTGAAAGTCTATTTATCTTGGGCTTTTGCCTTTGTTTTATTTTTATAGGCATAGGCCTATGTTGAAAAAACAAAAGCTTGCAATTGCATTTTTACGTTAGCAGTTAACATGTTTAAGTGTAACATTAATAATAATGGGGTTAAGACAACTCGACCCATGTGACAACTCGACCCACGAGACAACTTGACCCTTGTGACGACTCGACCCTTGTGACGACTCGACCCACGAGATAACTCGACCTTGTGACAACTCAACCCACGAGACAACTCGACCTACGTGACGAGCGGACACGGACAACTCGACCCAATTTATCGTTGCTTAGAAGTGGATCATCATTTTCCCTCGAAAAAAGATTGATCAATAGGCTTATTCTAGCACCAAGAATGGCTAAAGTTGTAGCACAAATTCAGTCATTTCCCCCGTAATACACGCGCTGGCGAAATTAGTTTTTAGGACTTGAAGTTTCCAAATGCATCAAAATTTTAAATATTATATTTTATTGAATGCCATAAGCCTTATCACTAATAGCAGCTGCAAGGAATTGTGGGATATCTGTGGGCGCAACAGCACCACTGCGTGCAGCGTGGACAAACAAAATATTATTGACGTCACAAAAGCTGCGCCAAACAGATGCCCCTTTTTGTATCCCTGTATGCTTTGTGGCAGTTGCTTCAGTGCTATTAGCGATAAGGCTTATTCAAATAATAAACCATAAAAGGGCTATAAAATCAACAACAATAGGCATATAATTAGGCCCTACACATTTTTAACACATGTTCATGCCCATTGCCGGTGCTGGCTTTTCTCCCTGTGGACGAATTCGAGATATAAAAATTATAGATTTAAAATTATTTGAAAAACAAAATGTGTTTACCGATAACATCCTTGATTTCATTATAGAAAGGAAAACAAATTCTTTGAAAAGTGAATATAATTGTGTCATAAGCTTGGTTTAACGTTAACAGTAAAACCATGCTTCTTATTTTGAAAAATGATCCGATGAAAAAAAAAAAAAATGCGTTGTCAATTCGGTCTACACTCAATCCTTCCTGAAAAAAAGTGGTCGAGTTGTCACATAAAGGGTCGAGTTGTCACAAGGTTGAGTTGTCCGTGTCAAGTTGTCCGTGTCGAGTTGTCTTATGACCATCATAATAATAATAATAATAATAATAATAATAATAATAATAATAATAATAATAATAATAATAATAATAATAATAATAATAATAATAATAATAATAATAATAATAATAATAATAATAATAATAATAATAATAATAATAATAATAATAATAATAATAATAATAATAATAATAATAATAATAATAATAATAATAATAATAATAATAATAATAATAATAATAATAATAATAATAATAATAATAATAATAATAATAATAATAATAATAATAATAATAATATTATTCCATTCTTATATAGCGCATTTCACATAATGTCCCAATGCGCTTTACATTATTTCCCCTGGTCACTGGGCCAATATCATTCCTATAATCTTTCTCAGCTCCCTGGGGAGTATACAGCCCATTATGTGCAACCTTTTGGCGCTACAGGGCTAATCAAACACAGTAACCATCTCTACCCTCACAGGTACCCATTTATACTCCTGGGTGAAGAGAAGCAATTACAATAAAGTGCCTTGCTCAATGACACAAGTGCCACGGTAGTGGGCAGGATTCGAACCCACATTCTGACGACACAGAACACAAGTCCAATGCACTTAACCACTCGGCCATGGCACAAGTTAACAAATTAATTATGCTTAAATGTTAGTTAGAGTGAAGAGGGCATCAGCAAATCTGCCAGTGCAAACAATTTATGTGAGGGCGCTATTTTGGATTTTATTTTAGTAAAAACTAGAACTTAAATGCCACCTGATTGTTTATAATTATACACGTACACAGCCATTAAGTCCCAGTTCAGAAGAACAAAAATGCTATCACTCAGTCATAGGACCCTATATAGTGTAGTATACAATAAACATTGGCTTACATAGCCCAGATTGGACTCCTACCTACATGTATGTAAATTCTGTTGAAGTCCAGACAATCATGTATGCAAACATCACTGTATCTAGTAACTTTATAGTCTTACACTCTGAAACTGATTATATTCAGGTTCAAAACAAACCAATATAAAAAAACCAAATTAATTTTTTTCCCATCCCATAATAAAATATCTTTTAAATTACTTCATGCATCCATCCACACATGCGCGCAACTGGTGTGCGAAACAAATCAATCATTGAAATCACAAATGAATTGGCACCACTGCTGTAGAATGAGATTTGCATTTTCATACATTGGTTCATGTGTACATGATGCATAAGGTATACATAATGCATAAATATGAATTTTAACATTCAAAAACTTCTCTCTACTTTACTTTTCATACAGGTGCGTATACCCAAATGTTTGCATATACCATCTGAAGCACTGCATCATTGATTATTGACTGATTATCATCGATTGATATCTTTAACATCAACAGAAACTGTCTCAAGAATATAATAACGACTAGAGGTACATAAAACTGTCTTGGATCCTCCAAACGAACTCATAATGCAGCATGATCAAGACCTTGAAGGACAAATTGATATTTTCTCACATTCATCTCCAGAACACAGTGGCTCAAATGAACATATCGATTTAAAACAGTTTCCTTCACACCCACGCTACTCAGCCAACGAGAATATCAGTAACCAAACATTTAATGCAAACAACTCTGAGATCTCGCATCAGACATCAGACTTCAACAAGTTCATACCTCCCAGAAGTATTCATCGGTCTCTTAAAATGAATAACAGAATGTTTCCCAAAATACGCCGAAGACCATTTCAGTGTAGATACTGCAATTTTACTTGTCCATCAGCGACAAACTTATCCATCCATATGCGTATACACACTGGAGAAAAACCTTACAAGTGTGGAACCTGTTCCTATGCCTCGGCAAGAAAACAAAACCTCTTCCGTCACATTACTACAGTTCATAAGTCTGATCCTATTGAGGCAAGTGCCTCACTACATAATGCTTATCCCATTGGGGTACAGCCAGCAGTAGAAGATGGAATGCCTGTTGTTGAGAATGTCTATGGTAATGTCCAGGATGTGGTCTTTGTTGACGGTGACTCTGTAAAGGTCATTGGAAGGGAACAGGGACATTATCCACCATCAGATGTCACTTCTAATCCACACATTGCACAGGTTTATTCATGTGATAGTGCAAGCAATAGTAGTCAACAGGCTGATGTTGTTGAAGTAACGCCTGTAAATAATCCCACTTCTGCTACCGAATTTTCAACAAGACATTATGCTGATGGCAGTAGATTTATATTTGCAAGTGGAAGTGTTGCACCAGCCATCAACACTAACATCCCCCAAACTACTTTAATGGATCAGCAGTTTGATTCAAGTAAAGAAATACATCCACAGCAGGTTCAAGGTGGCATGTTAAAAAATGGAGCCCAACAAATCCAGCAAGCTGCATCACCAAATGCCAAGAAACATGAAGGTACTATCCAACCTACCCTGTATAAAGAACCAATAACTGGAGCTATGAAAAGGAAACAGGGTAAGAGCACAAGTCATACAACGCTTAAAAAAATCTTAGACAGTCCCATGATACTTCATAAAAACAATAGTAATCCTACTCAGATTACATCCACAAGTGTGTGCAACATTAATTCATTAGAAAAAGTTGGTACTGGCATTAAGATAATTCAGAGTGAAGAGGATCTGGAAGAAGCTCTTGAAGCAAGACAACAGAAGACTTTCAGGATTGCTTCATCGTCTAATAAACAGCAGGAATTTACAGCAAATCTAAGGAGCTTGAGTGGTGGTACTTCAGTAGACACTGGTGCCTATACATTTGCCAGGGTTAGTCCAGATGTTGGATACACCCGTGAGACTAGCCATGAAGGTGGGACTCCAGACATGGTAGCACACCATACAGATGTTATTCCAACGTCACAAACAAGTATTTTCCGTCGTAATCAATTCCCTATTAGCAATTCATCTTCAGTCAGAATACCCAAAGAGAAACAAATCAAAAGCTCTCTGTCTGAAGATGTTAGTATAATTGCACAACCTACCAACAGACCAGTTATATCCAGTAAGCTAAGCAGGAGGAATCCTTTGCCACATTCTGCCGAAAACCAGCGGCAAATACACACCCAAAATTACCGTCAGAGTACATCACATAAAGAAAGCAGTGCCTCTATCTTTCCTGATCGAAATCCCCAAGAAACAAAAAGTTGTCCAGCAGTTAAATTTAAAAGTGATCAGAATTATACATTAGAAGATCCCAAACAGATGTCTTATAGGCGATTTGGAAGAGGGTCTTTAACAGTACAACTTGACCTAAGTAAACTCATGTGTTGTGCAGCCAGAAAGTGGATGCAAGCTCACCTAGATGAATGTGAGGTTTGTGAGATAAACGTTCCAATAGAAAAAGAAGAGAGGCATTATACTTGCGGGAGTCGACCTAGTCATAGTGTTGATAATAAATATAGCAGAGAAAGACAGTGGGCTCAGGAAAATGACACTTATCATAGACGAAGCTATTCTACCAAGAATCGGGATCAGGGAAACCTTGATGAAAGACAATGTTTCAGTCATGATGGACGACAACATGCAGATCAGAACTGGATGCCTGAGAGATGGGGTAATGGTCGCAGTACATCAAAACAGCAGGTGGTAATCCTAGATGTTGATGATGAAATGGATCACTCTGATTATAGAGGTACCATTAACCATAGTCAAGAAAACAATATAAATACTGCCCATGCACCCAGGAATTTAGGTGTTAGTCCTAGCCCTATGCACCAGGAAGATTGTAAAGACTCCAAACAGTCTAGTCATGAGCCTATTGTTGTAGCCGAAACGTCTGTAGTTGAGTCATCCAGTGTACCGTTGTCATCTCCTTGTGTCCAGCCAAGAGCATCTCAAAGTATTGATGATTCAGCTAAACAACTCAAATCCAAACAAAGTGCCGAGCTTCTTGCCTATATGAATGCTGAACTGCAACATGGAATGAAAAAACAACTCCAAAAACACAAATGCATCTGTGATCTTTGTGGGAAGATTTGTCACTCTAAAGCTCAGCTACGAAACCATCGCCGTGTGCACATTGAAACGCAACAGCTTTTTAGATGTACTGTATGTCGTTACTGCACCCTGCATTACAAGTTCCTTAAACGCCACATAATGGAGAAGCATACATCCGTGATGAAGAAACCCACACCGAGTAAGGTCAGCAAGGAATCTATCAAGATGAGGGAAATGACATCTCAATTAGAGACTGTTCACAGACTAGAGGAGGATGAGAGGCAAGGCAGTAATCAAGATGAAGTCAATCATGTTAAACATACTACAGCTGTGACTCTTATTGACGATCAAGAACCTCAAACAGCAGGTATGAATGGTACACAATATGTGTTATCAAGTTCCACATTTCTGTATTATGCTACCGTATTTAGAAGTCAGTTTAAAGTTGAAATTCAAGGGGAATATTTCCACCGATATAGTGCACAAATGGGCATACAATCATATTTTATTTACTAATGTTTGTGGATTCTTGTTCTAAGGTAATTTTGTCGTCGTCATAAATTATTCTTCCTTGTTCTGCATCTATGTGACTGTATACATATTTTACAAAGATGCTCCCTTCATTTCATTACAGAAGAACATCACAACCAACAGGATGTTGTTACCGTGGAAACAGAGAGTTGCACTATGATGGACAGTGATTCCGTGGCATCTCAGGATACTCCAGATAAAACTCACAACTCCACCCTAGATGCTACACAAAGTGCTCAAATGGAAATCAAACAGGAACCATTCCAAGACGTCTAAACATACGTTTGAACAATATTTTATTTAAAAGGTAATCTCTTTGATTTCCTGAAATATGTGCTACAAGTTTCCAGTAGAGGGTGTCCTATTGGTTGGTGTAGAGGAAGCTATATGCAAACTGTGACAGTTGTTATGAGGTAATGAATTTAGGTATTCAAACTCACTATAATACAACTCTAGACCCCAACAAACCACACCCCTCCCAAGCATTGGCATTAACCTTCACCACCAGGAATATGGTACCCTCTGAAATATCAATAATAATTAAAATACTGGCTAAAACAAAACCCAGCAGACTGTTTTTAAGAGGAAATTATCTGGATTGTTTCTGAATGATTTTGACATGACAAGCTATATTTATATCCATAAAGTTTGTACATACTGTATGTGCATAGTGGTTTTTAGTACAGGAGAAAGGCTCGATACTGTTCTTGAATTGACACATCAAAACAGGGATGTGATTTGTCCAGATTTCCGGATTTTTTACAAATCCTCTGTTGTCCTCTGAAGTTTTGACAAAATTTTAAAGATGCACTCTTTTCTAACAAAAAGCCTGTAATGTTACTTGAATAAATTCTCTTCATATCCCAACAATTCAACGTTAAAATAGATTATTTTATATGGTGTTTGATGTCATCACAAACGTACTTTCATCATGATGTTTTTCAAAAGGGCAATATCGGTTTTAGTGTAGATACCATGAAGGGATTATAAACGAGTCATAAGTGCCGTCTAAATATGTGCATGGCAGACCCAGGATGGCAACATATAAAAAAGTGGACACACTTAAACGGACAATATTGTCACAATCAGAGCACACCTTTCAACAGGGCATGGAATCGGTGTCCTAGATTAAGATGAATACAGTGACTGAAAATTACTGGCTCATTTATGCAGCAGCATTAGTAATATGACCTTATCATGTAGGTATGATTTTCAATCACTGAGTTAATCTAAAACTACCACTCCAATTCCATGCCCTGTTTATCATGACGATATTGTCCCTTTAAAAACATAAATTTACATGCATGATGATCTAAAGGGGGGGGGGGGAACACATGCCCCCTTTGACTCACTGCCTGTATCCGCCCATGTATTATGTGCCTTTAACTTATTCTTATTCTCATTACATTGCTAGCAACATTTATTGCTTAATTCTTGATTAATTTGACTGCTGTGCTTATCATTCTTATTGTAGTACATAATTGGATAGACTTGATAATTTCCCATGTCAATTATTTGAATATATTTGAATGATATGATTATACATGAATGCTCATCTTAATTCTAGGCAAAGTACAATTAGCTTGGATTGCTTTAATTCATCTAAAACTACATGTATCAGTTAATTATTTATACATCATATATTTATTTGTATGATTTGTTATAAAAAATATTGTCTTAAAATCAGTAATGAAGTTGAATGGAGTTTTTCACCCAGAACATTTGCATTGCTTATTTATTACTTTATATGATTTGTTTATCCTGTTCATTAGACATTACCCAATCAATATTTATGAAGACATTCATATAAGGGGACTTGCAATTTACAGGTTTAAACTTTTTGTCAAGACAAAGCTAAGCTAGAGTGGACACAACAGACAGAAAAGATGAAACTGTAAACTTTTAAGAGTAGCAGAGACTCAGAAAAAAACCATTTTCTGTACAGGCCATAATCGATACAGCTGTTACTTGAAAGATGTGTACACATGTATATTATTACATAAAGAATCTGAACCTGGCCGAATGGGTATTGCAATCAAAGTAATTAATGATCTCACCTTTTATATAATTGTACAAACTTTTTCAAGACAACTTATGTGAAAACTTATCATGAAATAGAATTTGTAGAGATAGTGCAAATATTTGTAGTTGCTATGCTATGTGGAGTTTGCATGTCTTAAATTGTAGTAGAAAGCATTTGTTGAGCAAGATGACAAGGTTTGAAAGTGATGCAAGCTTGTGGCCTTGCAATTACAAGCAAGGAGCTTGGTAGGAATCAAATTGGTTTGATACTGAGAAAAATCTACTTTAATATTATTTATTTATTGCTTCATTACAAAATTCTTAGATTAAATGTGTAATACATGCATGTATACTGTCATGAAATAACTCTTAAACATTTGGTGTTTTGAAACTTCAACACTTATGGACTACTAGGCTTTATTTTGACTTTAATCAGTGTAAAAAATTCACCTTTAATTTGTGAAGAAATATAACATCTAATTTTCATGACAACATGTAATATCTTCATTAATGTGGCATTTCAATATTTTATTTTACTGAATTACAGAGTAATAGGACAAATTAAATAATTTGTTATAATTTGAACAATTCTACAAATGCAAAATTTAATCACATGAAATTGGCAGCTTGCGTAGAACATTTAAGCAAAAAGTTTTAATTATAATCAATTTTGTTCAATTTATTTGTAATTATCAATGTTTAGCATTACATTTATTTGTGAAGTCAGTAAATTATCTCTAATAATGTACAAACATGATATTGTTTGTTAAAATACTGTACTTGATTGAGTTATGCCTAGACTGTTCATTTAGTCATAATTTAAATGTTTTAATGCAAATAACATGCTTTGAATTTAAGGGAAATATGAAGGAGAATAGTAAATACAGTGCATTGGGGGTCGGATCAGAAAAGATTTGTATAAAATTGGGTATTGTTATAATAACATTGGATCTATTGAGAGGCAATGGAAAAAGGCAATTGAAAACCTTTTCTTAGTTGAGAGATTTGATGTTATTTTCCCCACATCTATTGAGGGAGGTACAGCACCCGTATCACACACCTATCCAAACTGCGCCGCCCATTCCCAACCCTTTGCGTGTTTATTTTATTTTTTATTGTGTGGGCTAAATTGGCTTGGCTGGACGCGCCCGCACTGCACCTGCCATCGATGAGCGCCCTCAATTGGCGAGTTTAAATAAGTTTACAGAATGGTGTTTTATGCCTAAAATTGTTCCCTAAAACTATGAACTAATCTTGTTTATTTGTTATTGATAATAGACAAATTACTATATTTTCATTAAAAAGGAAAATAATTTTTACGAAATTTATTATTTTGCTAAGAAAAGCCAAAACAAAATCCCCAGCGTACTTGTGTTAACCAATCAAAGAAGTTCTTTCTTTGACGTTTGCCGTCCGTGGTCAGCGCATGAGCAAACCACTTTAGGTCAGATATCAACAAATCAATGTAAGTAGAGCGATGATGGGAGCAGTACTTCCAGAATCTCTCATTCGTATTTGGCAATCTTTTACACACAGTTTCACAGTTACTCGTGTAAGTGCGCCACAGGTATTGGTGTAATACAGCATAATTTTGGACTTGGAAAGGGGTAAGTTTTAATGATTTTATTGTTTCTTCATCCGTTGACTAGAGTTGAGCGATCAAACTGTAAAAACTTAAGCTCACATGACTCATGTTAATGCATGTTTGGTCGGTCAACATGGTCAAGTAAAGACCCATAATATTTAGGGTATATAACTAGACATCCCTCCTTTACCTTGGCCCTAGTCAACATGCACTATAACTTGAACATTTTGTTACGGTTTACAACCTGAAAATGAACATTGTTATGCCCCTATAAATAAAAAGTTGTGTCCAACAATTCTACTGTCAGATTATGCACGCAGCATGCATACAAACACTTGAATTTTGTTAGCATTAGGCCTACATAAAACTTGTTATGTTTAAAAAAGAATCTGCAATAGTATAGATCACCATAGCCCCACAGACCCTGGATCCTTAGCCACACACTTGTCCCATTCACAGTCACAGTCCAGGGTCCAGCAGGGGTCCGTGCCATGCCACACTCATGTCATGTGGCTAAGATCATCAATGACACCACAGAAATTGCTTCTTTCATTAAAATGTACACAAAATTTGTCAGAGGTCAATTTATTTTGAGAAATAAGATGCAGCATCTGCAAGCAATACAATATATTCTCCTGAGAGAATCTTTCAATGTCTGTTTTTGTATAATTTTGTTTATGTAAAGTTCATTTCAGTGCAATACACAGACAATTCTCTAGAAGGGAAAGGATACAAATAATAACCAGACTGGTGACTAAACTATTGAGTAAACATTTCATTTGTAGGTGGTCAGGCTTCTAGACATGCTAGATGGATCACAAGTTACAGTATCTAGGAGTAATCAACAGAGAACTTGTCTTGTATACAATTTGACGGGCAGTCTTCTCATTTCTAGCATGTGTTTATCACATCTGGGGTTGGGTCAAACTTGCATAGTTTAGACAATTTGTGTGAGGGAATAGACAGTGAACCGTACTGTTAAGAATATAACAAGCCTATAATATAATCTAAAATTAAGTCCAAAGTAATAAGTGTGGATGCTATAAACAGGATCTTCAAAAATTATAGCAAATTACAATACATTGCTCTACTGAGCTTCTGGAGTAATAAAAACAATAAGTAATTTGTACATTATTTTCAGTCCACCCATGTGGGATATTTCTCCAAGAGGGAGTGAAGCATTTGCAGATATCCAAATGCATTTTTAGATGAGGAATCTCTTTCATGTCCCAACAATGTAATTTCACCAATGGAACTAATTTATGTTTTAATTTCCCATTTCCAGTGTCTTCACTATCTGTTCATTCAGTAGCCCTCTGACATCCCAAAGGCATCTTAAGACAAAGACACATCTGAATTGTGAAGAATCACCATGGGAGACAAAGATTCCATTTGTAGCCAAAGTTCCCCAGAGGATGGCCATATGGAGATAGAACGAGTTATGTCACCTGATGAAGATGATAGTAGGATGGATGAAAATAGAGAGACAGGGATACTACGAAGATCAAATAGCGCCCCCATGTTTGATGGACCGAATATGAGGTATGCAATAGTACATATAGGTATCAGCAACACATGTAATAGGACAAGTAACCTGGAATAGATTGCCATTCCATACTTGAAGGAAAATTTAATTAGTCTATGTCTGTTCATGCCAACAAAACTAAAGATAAACACAGATGTGACGGGCCAACTTGGTAAACATGTCCATTCCATACATAAGCAGTTAATGTCCCATGTTTTTTTTTTCACTCCTGATCAATAAGGCAGTGATAATATCTCACGTTTGCGTATTTTTGAGTTGACAGTATTGTTTGAATACACACAGAGAACACACATGCAATGTTCATTCAAACATAAATGTAAGTAACAAAAGTTACCTATCAGAAACAGGGTTCATTTCCATCACTAGAGGGCCACAGTTTGTTCCTAGTGATAAGCAATGCGTGAAGTTACCCGTTTTAATAGAAAATTTAGGCAAAATGTTATAAATGATAACATTATGTTCATCTTATACAGTGATGAATCACCTGTATTTCAGCCAATCAAAGAGAGACAGCGAGTTAGACGATTCAGTGCTAATTTGTCTGGTATTGCCAAGGCAGCCAATGTAAGTGTATTTCCTTGTATTTCTATCATAAATCTTCAAGTATTACCTCAAATATTCATGTGGACACTAAGCAATAAATGATAGATTGTTTTAATCAACAAGTTTACAGATCAAACATGGAATAATCTCTACTCACTGGTTTCAATAGAGCTAATGTGAATTTATTGAGTGGTTTATATTCATATTACAGGTGACTACACCAGTACGTGTACCATCTCGTATTAGACAAATCCAACAAGAAGAAAGTCTAGATGTACGAAGCAGAGAAGCTGAACATGAAAGGTTTGACAACATCTTGTAATGTTATGTACTTTTTGGTGAAAGTTTCACCATGAAAATCAGTGATATAACGGTGGGGGTGTGGCACAATCTCCCTCCCAACTGAGGCCTTGACCCTCCCGCTCAGAATTTGGTTCCCCCCCCCCCCCAACCAACCAAATGATAAAAATTAAGAAATTCAATGTAAATGTTTCAGCTTAATGAGCTCAAAACATTTGGATCAATAGAGGGCAGTATTCCAACATGTTGTGAAAAGTAATAAACCCTTGATGGGCAGGTATTATCAATCAATCAATCAATATAATTGTTTTGAATCAATCTTTTTCTCTAAAGCACTTAAGACAACACTTTCTCAGTATGTTAATATCAACTTAAGTTTTAGTCTTGTCTTTTAAATGTCAAAAGTGACAAAGAGGCTTTAAAATGTCACAAGTCCTATCTTAATGAAAAATAAGTTTGTATCCTTCCTCCTGCCCCTCCTTGTCTGATTCCTCAAGTGAAATAGTTTAAAAATAACTAGTAATTAGAGGCACAATGCCGGATCTGGACTTTGCTCAAAGATAGGCTAAAATTACACTGAACAAAATTATAAATGCCCCATGCGGCACTTTGAAACTTTTATTAGCCTTAGGGGTTGCAAAATCATACAAAATTCATTTTGTTGTTCAATATGCTACAGATTACTGTCCGTTAGAACACGATAATGGCGTCTGGCAATTGTTTAGGGTCGCCCATTACATGTTACATAAATAATTTACATGGGGCGTTTATATTTTTGCTCAGTATACATTATCTAACTAGTATAATGTCAGGAAGTGATATTATGCACTTCTCAATCATTATTTTTTGCCTTGGGCAATTCTGGACTAGAGGTGGGTGCTGTCCCTTCCTAATTATGTAGGACACACAGGAGTTGACCTTTCCCATATATAAATCAGTTCCCAAATAGGAATCAGTTAATAATTCTATATAAATATTATGCATACCCATGAGGAATATCCCCTTCCCTAGGTTTCATAAAATGACACAAATTCCAACCAATAACTGCAAGCTGTGCATTAAACCAACGATAGGTTTGCACATGCTTAGAAAACTATGCACATGAAGTTAAAATTGCCCTGAAATATAGCTTTAGTGGATTGATAAACATGTGGAATACAATGTTTAGATTGCAGTCAGAAATAAAAATCATGCATTTTGGTCTGATATTTTATTTTTACACAGTCAACTTCTAAGGTAACAGTGTGATATAATCATATTTCTTCCATGTTGATTTTTCTATGAATAGAGAGGTGCAATCTGCTTTTCAGATCAGTCACTCTTGTGATGAAATGAGCTTAGTAAGTATTCTTTATTTCCATGTCAGAAACCAGTGATCAGTCAATTTGCTTAACCAGTATTTCTGTTAAGCAATATGTATTAGGGAACCAGCTGAAATCTGAACAGTTTTGTATGACAAATTGGCTGGTAACCATCCAAATGTGCTAAGCAAGTATGTCTACTGAGTAGCATTTGAAACATGCCCCATGTTGGCATATTGTCCACATTGCATTGTTATTAACTAATGTTATTCTATGTCCAAACATGTGAGTTTTTATTGAGTTTTTCCACTCACATCCAAAATTTAAAGTTATTTTTTGTATCCATTTTTCATCAGATTTACACTGATTAACCCTCTTACTACTACAAGGGTCAAAATGTTGATATACTTGCCAAGGTATATCTAGTACACTTACAAGTTGAACACTGTCAAACCTTACGTGTAGTAAGTACATTTACAGGTCAAAATGAGTCAACCGTTTTTGTCTGGTAAAAGCATTGTCTTGTATTGTTCAGGGTGGTCAAAAATGCCCCTGTGTGCACATTTGGGTCAGCAGTCAAAACAGGTATTTGACTAATTTTGACTTCTATAGCAACTTCCCAATAAAGTGCATCAATAGTAGGAGGGTTAATCTCTTCTTGGAAGAAGTGATGGCTCTGAGAAGAGCCAGTCTGTGTCTGTCTCCTGCAGCTATAGCAGGAGAGTTAATACAATTTTAAGAAGATAATTTAAGACTCTGAGCCATTGCTGTCATGTTATAATATTGGATTCCCATGTAACACTTATTTCTTATTATAGGGTGAAAGCATCAAAGCTTTAAGATCAGATGGCAAGTCATCCTCATTCTCAGAGCCATTAAGAATTTTTACATCTTCTCTTCCTGTTCCTTCAACACCTTCTCCTAACAGAGAGAGAACACCTGGAAAGGTACTAACTAGGGTTAGGTGGGGTTTAACCCTCCTATTCTCAAACCCACTGGTTTTTCATAGTGTTTTGAGCAATCAGACTATACAATGCTTAATACTGTATTCATTTATCATTTAAGGTCCAAAGCTTAAGACATTGCACCATCACTGATCTCCTGAAGACGATCAGAGCATACTGATCAAAATATTGAGTAGTAACCACCAGTACTTTTCAAAAGAGAATTTTTCACATGGTGTCACCAAAGTCTTTACTTATCCTTTTCACCATGCAAAGCTACAAATCTTACCATTACTATTATATGTACATGTGCATATTGCGAATGGTGTGTACTGTAATCAATATAACAAAATATCAGTCTACCCCTCAAATATTTGTGTGTTAATTGCAATTTCACAAGAGCGTCAAAATACAAGACATTTCATTTGCATACATTGTCACTGACTTGATCATGATTGTGTTGTAACATCACATCACTCTTTATACAGTATTTGTTGTAAAGTTGTTTATTATGCAAAATATTGATGATATTAAGAACCATACAGTGGTTTGTAAGTGAGAATACATGTACATCCTCACAAATGTAAGACTTCATGGAGCAGAAACTTCTACCGATCAGTTTTTATAAATATTTTAATATAACAAAATAGTGCCATGGTCGAGCGGTTTAATGCATCGGATTTGTGTTCCGAGTCGTCGGAATGTGGGTTCGAAACCCAACTGCGACCATGGTGTGTCCTTGAGCAAGACACTTTACCATAATTGCTTCTCTCCACCCAGGGGTAAATGGTACCTGTGAGGGCAGAGTTGGTTGTTGTGTTTGATTAGCCCTATATGCGCTGTAATGGCAGCAATTGAGCTGTATACTCCCCAGGGAGCTGAGATGGTTTCAGGAATGATTTATGAGCCTGATGAGCAGGGGTAATAATATAATGCGCCTTGAGCACCAGTTTGGTGGATACGTGCACTATATAAGTCCACATTATTATTATTTTATTAATAATATTGATTCTTCACAGCAATGCTTTTCCCCCTCGATGCAAATTTCGATGCGAAACAACTCTCTGACCCCAAGCCCCATCCCAAGTCCAACAAGACAAACGTCAAGAGTAAGAAGCATGAGCCCTGTACTCAAACCTAGTCTACTTAACCTCAAACGTAAATGTAAGTATCTTAGCAGTGACAGTTTCAGAGTGACACCCCCCCCCCCCCCCAACAAAAAGAAAGGACGATAAAGTGGGGATTGTGTTTATATACTTTCAGAGTATCCTTGGAAACCAATACTAAATGTAGAGAGTTTGACTTATTGATGGATTGTTGGGTCCTCTCAGGATCCATCAAAGTTGGGCTTAGTATACTTCCTTAAAATAACTAAATGGTCAAGCTACACATGACTGTAAATAAGAGGAATCTTGCAACCGCTGGATTATGGAGCAGTTATATGTACCTTTAAGAATACAGTTATTAAGACATATTCACTCATGAGTTGACAGTTTAAGATTTGAGATACCTTATACAACGTTGTTAACCCACAGGTTCATCTCAGAACCTCACAATTCAAATTACATATCTACCACAAAGCTAATCTGTTACCTTTATTTATCATTTGACTGTATGCAATACAGATGATAGCGATAGTGAAGCTACACCACCAAAGAGGCAATTGTTATGTTCTCCATCACATAACAGCAGCAACCAAAGGTAAGAAATATTCCTTCTGATAACCACAAATATACACACGCATTGCATCATGGTCTAGCTAGCGATCACATTTCCAGACATTACATTACTGTGTAGTTTTAACCCCTTGCGTACGGCGCAATATTATGGACCGCTGGACAGTTCGCCGGTATTATTTTTTACCGAGTGAGGGCAGTGCGGCCAACCAAGAAACATCTGTGGGGCCAGGGAGTAATTGGTCGAACCCGGTGGATATAGGGTGCTGGCAAGGTAAACAGGGCATATCCTATTCATCGCATGCGAAGTCCCCACATAATGTAATTTAAAGGGCTTTGTTCAGAAAGCCCAATCTATTATATAACACTCTCATTCAAGAACAATATGGTTCACCAAACAATCAGCCTTCTTGAAGATTTCTATTCAAGGCGAAACACCCATCAAATGCAGCTGGAAAGCGGGCTATACACGTCCACTGGTCCAGTGGCATCTCCGTAAGCCGTTAAAATTGATAGACAATATGTGACCTTGGTTTGGTCATGTGGATTTGAATGAAATCAAATCAAGATGGCTATATCCATAGAATGTACAATGCATATAAGAATATGTTTGAAGAGTTTGTTAAAATTTATTTTTTCTTCATTGAACTTACCTTTTCAAAAGAATCCGTAAGTAAGACATTTACACTACAAAATACCACATTACCAAAGTGTTACATTTTCATTTCAGTATTTGCAGTCTGAGCTCCGATGATGCCAGTCCCCCTCAGAGAAATCTTGATAACTCATCATCCCGTCTGGCCACCCCTGTCTCATCAAGTGGATCGGTCTTTGCTTTTGCTATGGGTGATACACACCTATGACAATAAGCTGCATCCACTTAAAAAAGAGGGGAGACAAGTAGGTATGTGTCTGTGTTTGTTACATCATCCAAGATGATAAAGTTGTGTGTTTGTAGATTTATGTGGGTGTGGTCTACCCAAGACTCCTAACTGTAAATCAAATGCTGTATAGAAGCTGATGGTAACTCCTTATTGTAGGACATTAATGCAACGATTGTACAATTAATGATTGGATTTACATGTAGATTAAAAGCAATAATAAGTCAAACCAATTTGTCTTGTTATATAATGTGCAAAGTGGTTACAGGAAATATACAATAAAGAGTTGATGTAGTCCCTGTACAGAAAGGAAATTTATCTTTTGTCAAATTACTTCATCATTAGTTCAGAATGTGTTGTATCCAGAAAACAATTTGACTCGCACTACAATATGATTACTGCAAAGCAAGTGTAGACTTGCAGTCATTTTCGTTAGAATACAACAAATTGGCAAAGTATATGATAAATATTTTGGTCAATTCAAGGAGATAAAAATTAATTAGTTGGACTCTAGCTTGTAAAGCCCGTCATTTTCAGAATGATTCATCTAAAAGTATTTGGGGGGGGGGGGGCAGCTTTCTGACTAATTTAAACAAAGATTTAAGGTAGAAAAAACAATTTTTCTTTTTACAAATAAAAATGGCCCCGTATTTGTTCATGCATTATATCCAATTATCTGATGAGTGTACACATAATGAGCCATTTGATACTAACAAACTTACTGGATCATTAAAAGGTGTTTTGCAGTTACATCCCATCCAAATAAAATCAGATAATACACTATATACTGTAAATCATGAGGTTATGAGATTATTGTAATATTTGAAGGGGTTAGTGCAAGGTGTAAATATTAGCTTGTATAAATGTAGATATAAACAGCTTGTATATTAATCATGTATATTTCAGAATATTCAGAGAGTAATATGTATAATGGATATTCACATAGTAATACATGTATAATATCTGCATGATTTATCCGTTATTTAAACAAGAAAGAATGTTTTAACAACACGTACTTATGTTTAACAGATCATAACACATGCGATACGCCGCATATATGATTAGTGTGCCAGCTGCTGCAATACAGCCAAAAAGTGCATTTTTTTTTATGTCATTCTTATTCATATGCTTCTTGACAATTAAATTTAGAAAGCAAACCCAATATGAGCATGGGAATAAAAATTTACACTTTTTGAAACATGAAATTGTTGCTCTAAATGTGTAAATAGTAACGTTAAACAGTGCACTTTTCACCAAATGTCGGTGATAGGTTGCAAAAAGGTCTATAATTAGGTTGTAATATATTTAGCTGTTCTGCATATACACAGTGGAACAGCCAAGATTGTTTTTATAGTTAGCCTAGAAGCAATATACGATTGCCTCTGTATTTGGAGATAATGGCATTAAGTTTATATTATTCAGTTTGCATGAATGCTGTGCCCATCATAGGATTTATTCAGGAATACAGTGGTTGTTTTGTTGTTCAGCAACTTTTCTCAAGGATCCATCTTATCATTGTTCTATTTATAAATATCGTTTGGCAGTCAAGGGTTGGTTGGCTACAGTCCCCACCTCCAATTTTGTTTTGCATTTATACTGCAAGAAAACTACCTTCATTAAACTCCAAAATTGGTCTGAAAAGAACAATACCTCAAAAAATCTGAAAATCTGTCTAATCTCAAAGAACAAACAATTCAAAATCTTGTTTTTTTTTTACCTATTTCCATACAGCAAAACAACCGTAATAATATATTTTCCATATGAATACTAGATTTAAAAGACAGATATTTTTATGGATTTCAAAGTCTATTTCCATTACAAATCGGTGTCTAGCTGCATGTTATTTAAAAAAAAAAAAAAAAAAAAACCTTTCATAAAACAGGTTTGAGTACTTTAATGATTGCCTGGGTGACAGTCACAGTACATGAGTCAGTGCAGGTGTAATATATAGATGTACAGAACAAGGTTATTATGCCTACTCAAAACCATCAGAAGTGGATGTTAAGACAAATAACACTGGTCTACAGCCAAAATGCTTCCGAAACAAATGAAGTCAAACTTGACTAATTATGGGTCACTGAGAATGGAAATGATGCTTAAAATTGTTGATTGGCTCTATTTTTCAAGATGTACATGTGTACACGTATGGGAATAGCGTATGATAATTCATGATTAAAAATCTGCTATGTACACCATATACATAGTACGTAAAATGTAAAAACTGAAATATCTTGGAAACAATAGCCAATCAGCAATTTTAATTGTCATTTGAATTCAGCACATCAAAATCCATAATAAATAGCACATTTTATCTCCGAAGCAGACAACATTTAAAAAATTGTTGACCAGTGTAATTAATACAAGGTTTTTATGGAAAGGCAAGGTCTATAATCCTTTAACAAGGCTCTATAATAGGAGTGTTATGAAATGATTATTGAAATAACATATGTTGTGTATACATAAATTAAAATTGTTATACATTTGAACCTGCTAAATTCCACAAAAGTCTGGACATTGGTGGCAATGGATATGTGGACAATATTGGATGTCCACAATGTAGGTTTGATTGTATCTTTCCCTGTAGTACACAAGGGCAATCATAGTGTTGATTTTCAATATATACATAACAGCAAAAGAAACGTCACCCCCTAAATTTTGATAAGTATGAGAACATGTTTAACTTATGTGTCCTCAGACGTCATGCATGACGAATTTTGAGGTCAACCAAATTTGCAACATTGTGTTACACTCCATACTCATAATATTCTTCATTAAACAAATTATATTAATTATAAAATGAAAATAATAAATATTTTTAGGGGTGACGTTTCTTTTGCTGTTATGTATATAAAATGAACAAAACTATTTTCCTTCCAACCTTGGTTTGGTCACATGGAAAATGATTTATAACGTGGAGTGCTATATCTCTCCTGAAATAAAGGTGTGTTATTGAATGATTATAATAAATGTAAATGATTGAGAAAAGCTGTAAATAAAACAATCTTCATGTAGCATGCTGCAGATGAAATAACCCTATCTATAAGCATGCTTTGTTTGTAGCCAGAATGTTGCAATAATCAAACAAACAAAGTGTGTTGAATACTAAACACAACATTGTAGCACACAGTTTAATGTTGCATGCACACTTTATATTGAAATATACAAGATACACATTTGGTTAAAGATAAGAGAGATTGGAACCTTTAGAATTTTCCCCAAGTGGTTCAAGTACTATTCTGATCTTCCACTGATGTTATAATCTAGTTGTTAGAATTTTAAGTACCAGGCAAAAGTTTGAAATACGTTTGTGTGTATTTTCAGTTGTGAAGGCAAACTTGCAATTCTTGTGAAAGGACATTACGAGACCTTACAAAAAACAATCCATTCAGCTCCATCCTGTTTGGTTTCAGATTTTTGAGCTGCATGCTTCTGGGAAAGTTTAAAATCTGGTTGTAATTTCTAAAACTAGTCAGTATGCTTCAGAGCTGACCCAAATTTGCCAAACAACAACCATCTCTAATGAATAGAAACCTAATTACAATTTCTCACAGTATTCATTACCATAGTGAGAAGAACTGTCAACAGTAACCAAATGACAACTTTTTATAAATAAATGTCTTGTTTTTCATACAACATTTTACACCATTAGTATTTGTCTAATGATGTAAAAACAAGCCAAAATTAAAACATTGCTAAACTTGTTGCTTATTCATTATACAGAAGAGAGTTCAGTTAAATCTAATCTATTACTATTTGAAACTGTATACAAGTTGCTATTCTATCAAATTTCATAATGAAATACACAACGCTGTCAGATTTTGTAATTGAAGTACTGAATATTAGTCTATATACACCATGCTCTGCATTACATATTAACTAATGGCATTTACACAAAATATATGTACAGTAATGCTGTGGGGGTATATACAATGTAAAAATTTTGGGGTTTTTAAATGATGTGATTCCAAACAGAAACACAATAACGCAATGCTATTACAGTGATCATCATTCCTAGAAATATATCTACAACAATCCATATTTCATGCATAGTTCTATTTCTTTGACATGGTATATTTTAAAGAGTGGACTTTGCATAGAATTAAATCTAATACTATTACCAGAAGTCTATTACCTGCATGAAGTTTGTTATGTAATTACCTACTCTACAGCATAGTACTCCAAGAACAATGGATTTGGGCCATTCATGACTTATTCCACAGAGTGACATGCAATAAAGCAGTGTAGGGTGGTTTGACAGCGTGCATGAGATACATGTAACTTAACAAATGTGTTATTTAATGCATACTGCACTGTAAATATGCCAATAAAGTGCATGTACTTGTGCTTATCTTATGATACCCCAAGGCAGGGTATCCACAACATGCTTTGTGTGCATTTGTGTATTTGCAGTACATGTACAATGCCTTAAGACTAAGATGTAGTAGTCTAACAACACTTTACTTTTACTAACAGGCACAACTGTATCTACAAAGCGAATTATACATTTTTTTTCATAACTGCAGTGCCATTCCCCTTCAACACAATCTTGAATTTTTATTTTGTAAAATAAAAATACCACAAACATTTCTAGTCAATGCATGGGGGAAACAAATTGCATAAATTTGTAATAATATAGTACACAATTATTAAAATAAATTATGGTCTTATATATTAAATCTGATTTTCAGACAGCCTCATCAGTCACTGATATTTGTATGAGATGAAGGAACAACAATCAACCTTAAAACTTAAAATAGAAGGTCAGATTATTTTAAGTAAGAGACTCTTTGTTATACTGGGTATGTGGTTAGATGCAATCATACCTCTCAAGAGAAGTTATGTAAAAAAATTGCAATAAAGTTCCCATTTGAGATTTAAGTTTTACCCTGAGTAAATTTGTTAATATATGATTAAGTCATTCAACAAAATTAAAAACAAAATATACAAAATCACTGGTTTTATGCAAAGTAGATGTAATATCTGTAGGCATGCCTAAAAAGTTTAAATAAATCACTAAATTTACACAAATATTACTGGTTGCTAATTGTTTAATGTACAATAGTTATTTGCATATTTACAAAACAAGGCTAAATATTAACCTTTCTTTACACTTTAATAGTTTACACTGATTTTATTTTCACCTAGGGTTTATTTTAAGTACATATCACAGTGTTTTAAATACTGTTGAAAAATCATCAAAATTCTCAACATAACCCTGTTTATTCTGATAAAATGTTACCATAAATACTAGACAGTTTTACCAATAATCATGAACTTACTGTATTTATTGGTACAACATTTGTATTGATTTCAGGAGTTAGATCAACCATCAAGGCTTAACAAAGGAAAAAAACCAACCATGGTGACTGGCAAAAACTTACCACTCACTCATTTTTTGTCTTGGGCAAATTTCCTAGAGCTTCTCAACAGAAACACTAATTATTATAGGAAAGAATTTGTTAACAGACAACCACCTAAAGTCCGCTCTGTAACCTGGAAATCAAAACCCACTAATAATTTTTGAGCTTAGCTTTTCTGCTTTGAAGGTAACCCTTGACCCCTGACCCTGATATTGACCTCTGACCCTGTTGATTCAGATATAGATTCCTAATGCTCGGTGAAAGTCAGTCAATGCTGCACATAGCTGAGTAAACTTTGGCCGATCAGTTGGGAGTAATGCCCAGCAACATGCCATTAATGAAAATCTGAAAGGGGAAAAGGATTAAATACATCATTATCATGGATCCCTATGAGTATAGAGTATAATTCATTGCATCAAACTACTCTAAACATGACCCTCATTCTGATTCTCATAGACTTTTGTATAGAAAAACAAAATGGCCAACAATGTCTGTTCCCTAAGGTGATGCTAAGGATTACTATGAAGTGTGTGATGACATCATAGGCACCAGACTATTCTGGACATGGGCCTCACTTATAGACTTATATAGGAAAAATGGTGTCGACTGTCTTCATACCTTGTAAGAGTTTCAAATGTTCTTGTTCCTTACTATGCTATAACTACTTACAGTTCATCAGGGCAGTTTTGTGGTTGTGGCATTCTGTAGCCACTTTTAAGATATGAAGCCATCTCAAATGGATCCAAATCTGCATACGGTGTCTGTCCTAATGTGACCAACTCCCAAATGAGAATACCAAATGCCCACTGGAATGAGAACAAAACAATACTTAAGAAACATGCAAAAGTTTACCAGCTCCCCAAAACATATGCCCACTGGAATGAGAATAGCAAACTATTAACTAATGAAACTTTGTATGTGAAATTATGAATCAAAATAAAATGAACTGCAAAGTTCCATCTGGAAAAAAACCCAGGACAACACTGTGTTGTAACTCACATTATTGGTAACATTATTGGTGGAGTGTCGTGGCCGAGCGGTCTAGCTTACCGGACTCAAGTTCTGGTGTTAGCAGCAGAATGTGGGTTCGAAACCCGGCCGTGACACTTGTGTCCTTGAGCAAGACACTTAACCATAATTGCTTCTCTCCACCCAGGGGTTAAAATGGGTACCTGTGAGAGCAGAGTTGGTTGATTAGCCCTATATGCGCTGTAATGGCAGCAATTGAGCTGTATACTCCCCAGGGAGCTGAGATGGTTTCAGGAATGATTTATGAGCCTTATAAGCAGGGGTAATAATATAATGCGCCTTGAGCACCACTCAGTTGGTGGATACGTGCGCTATATAAGTCCACACATTATTATTATTATTATTAACTTGCATTACTATTTTACGGGCTTATAATTACATTGTACTTGTTACAATCATTTTAGTAATTAGTAGGGTGGGTAGAAGCAAAATATAAAATACTATCAATCATAAAACAAAACAAAATGAAACAAAATATATGCAAGTGCCCACTGGAATAAGAATAGCAAACACTCACTGATGGAACATGAAATAGTATCTGATCAAATGACTCGAGTTGATGAATGCTATATGAAGTCATCTAAAACCAGTCCAGATCAGCAAAGGATGTCTGGCCACATGTTACATAAATTACAACATAATAACTCCTTACCACATCACTAGCTGGAGTAAACTTCTTGTCCAATAAGCTTTCTATTGCCATCCACTTGACTGGTCTATTCTCATTATCACCTAGGCAATGATAATCACTAGGAAACAGATCTCTTGATAAAGCGTTGTCTGTTATCTTCAAATTGTAATCTTCATCAATGCTGTAAAATCAACAGAAAGACAAAGTCAGTTTTAACACACTCCTTGGATGGTATACTTGGCCTAACACACTCCTTGGATGGTATACTATGCCTAACACACTCCTTGGATGGTATACTAGGCCTGGAATTTCATTCTTGAAGGGACAATGCCACTTTTCTGGAATAAAGGGCACTTCCATTAGAATATGAGATAGGGGTACATCCCTCACAGTCTTAGATTAAGCCAAATACAAGAATAACACCTTAAAACAACCGAAATACTACACAAGCATGGTTTACATTAATTCTTTGTACTTAACACACAGTGACAATTGCTTGGTTATAATATATGTTACTTACACACAGTGACAATTGCTTGGTTATAACATATGTTACTTACACACAGTGACAATTGCTTGGTTATAACATATGTTACTTACACACAGTTTCTTGTAGCGAGATCCTTATGGACTACTTTCCTCTTTCCCAGGTACATCATACCGTGACTGATTTGTATTGCAAGCTGTACAAGGTCTTTGGTTGATATAGACTAAAATGAAATGTCAATAAAAACACTGGAATGTTACTCAATATGGTTTCCTAAAACATTAAAAATATATAACTTACAGGTTATATCACCAAAAATTGCTTCTCAGTCAAAACACTTCCGTTTTCCTTGTGAAAAGGCAGTAAATTACTTAAAATGAATATAAGTCAATAACCAATTTATTACTCAACCTGATGCGTATCGCCAGGACCAACTCTACCATTCCTCAGGAACTGTTTAAGATTTCCCAGGTTCATATAAGCAAAGACCGTCATAGGTTTGGGATCCATACAGACATTCCTGATAGCTAAGATATTACGATGACTCAGACTGTGTAAGGAACAACTCTCCTTCAGAAGAAGCTTCTTCTGACCTTCAGATGCTTGGTCTGTAAAACAAAAGTCATTTAGGAACATTTATTAACAATAAAAAAATTAACAGTTATAATAACAATAATAATTTGTAAGATAATTTTTATATGGTCTTGTAAATGTCCTTTGTAAATATAATTATTGGTTTGTAGATAGTTTTGTATATGTATTTGTTGGTCAATGTGTTTTTGATTTTATAAATATACAAAAATTACAATAACAAGCAATTATACAGTTTCAGAATCCATAAAACCATGCATCAAGACACTTTACAAAATAATCAATTAAAGAAACAATATTATCAGAACAAATACAAATTAAACATACCTTTAAAGAATAATAATAAATAAATGATATAGAATTTTGAAAACTAGAAATCAAATATAAAGCTGAAAAAAGGGAAATCTGTATAAATACACACATTTAAATAAATCTGTGCTCGTACACATACAAGTACAACAATTCTATCAAAATAAAAAACAGGGCAAAATATAACAACAATTATTTAAATGAAGAGAAGATTTTGTATCAATAAATATTCACACAATTAACCAATAGTTCCTTAGACGTTGTAGATGACATAATAGTTGATAATGAAGTTCTGACCAGCTATTCACTAGTGATTCATTATGTTAATTTACCCGAGACTGTTTTAATGAGGACATCTTTCTCTGTAGCCGTCTCCCCTTCATCATCTACAGTCATCAACAGCTTGCCTTGGTATACTCTACCAAATGTTCCTATCAGATCAGAAATGAATACAGTAAATGACAAGCAACATGATCAACTCCATTGCTTCCATTTTGTCTGGTACACTAATCAACAATCAGATCACTATGTATTAAGCACAAGATTGAAAGCACCAATCTATTTTTGACATGAGCCTCACTATGATCGCCATACACTTGTGTATAAAAAACAACAAGATGGCTTCTGCATGGCAAATGTCTATTGTAACAGTGCATAAAAGCATGGTTTAACAATAACTTCAGAAACACTGCTTCTGCATTTACAACACAGAGTTTGTCAGAGGTCAATCTATTTTTTAAAGGGAACATTGTGACTCAACAAAATGGTTGTAACTGCAGTATTAGTCTAGTACCCTACCTTCTAGAAGTAAATCTTCTAGTGTGATTCTACTCCTCTCAATGGTAATAGTATGTAATTTCTCTGTGTAGTCTGGTGTCTCTGGGATGGTTTTGTAGATCTGATGATGAAGACCAATGTAACCTGTATATGATGTGACAAATAAAATATGAATTAAATTAAGAAACTACACATACATGTAAATGAATGAGACTTGGTAATCACCAGCCGAGTAGAACATAAAAACATGTCAGGTTTGCTGATAAATATAACCTGGTTCATCTATTGCTAAATAGAAACATAATACAAGTGCCTTTAACAAGATCAAAGCAATTTACAAAGAAAAACAATTTACAAGTTGAACAAAAAGAAAGATTCAGTCCCGAGGAGAAGCTTGGAATAATAACTATTAAACAATGATTGTTTTCTTAAAAATACAGCATCATAATGATCAGACATTCAACAGGTCATGGAATCAGTGTCCAAGTTTAAGATGAACACAGTGACTGAAAATTACTGGTTCATTTACATGTATGTAGCAGCAACGGTAATATGACCTTGTCATATGGGGTACTATTTTCAGTCACTGAGTTAACCCACAACTAGCACTCTGATTCCATGCCCTGTTGATCGTGATGATATTATCCCTTTAATAATATATTTCCCACATGATATAGGAATGAATTAACACATACTTTCTCTGAATCAACTAATCCTAAAGAGAGTGACTTTCATATGTACTTACCATTATGTGGCTTAACAACGCTACCGTTAGCATGCCCATTTATAACTGGTGCTTTGGTATAAGAGTTAGAGGATGGTTGCTTTGGAGTAGACCGACTGCTGGAGGTTTCACTGTGGAGTCAAGAATCATTCAACAATATTTAAGTATTTGAACTCTAGCTTCTTACTATGACTACTCATGTGATGTTATGTTATCCAGTGAGTAAATTCTCACTAGCAAGCAAAGCTTATACTCAGTTCAATAAAAAAGCATCAATAAACTTCCCGCAATGATTGTTTAATAAACAATGCATCAAAAGTCTTAAACAACAAAATGGGCTGCAAATTCTTTCAAATTTTTCTTTTTTAATATTGGTTTCAATTAGCCGGTTAGTGCAGTTTTGGTCGGTTCACTGTTCCAGCACTAGATTTCACAATTACATTATTCAGCTCTATACACTGTCTGTAGGGTTCAAATCCAACCTAAGTCACCTGGATTTCTTTGCTATATTTCCTAATGGTATTTACCTTGCAGGATCTGCAGACTTCATGGATCTAACATGAACCAATGCAACTAACATTACAAGTAGTAATATCACTCCACATACTACACCAACTGCTATGTAGAACATACTGGTTGATGTCACTGTTTTTATTGGTTGTTTTTCAGCTGTAAATGGAAGAAAACACAAGATTAATTCCAATTTCTATGTTTGCTCTTCTAACTAGCGTTATCAAATGGAGACAGTCCTCTTTTATTCTTAATGAGGCTCATTCTCAATGAGGCTCATTCTCAATGAGGCTCATTCTCAATGAGGCTCATTCTCAATGAGGCTCATTCTCAATGAGGCTCATTCTCAATGAGGCTCATTCTCAATGAGGCTCATTCTCAATGAGGCTTATTTCACTGCTTTGTGTTCTACATACCTAATATGACGTCTACTGATCTGTCCTCTGGCATCTGTGTTTGCACCTCAACTTTTTGACTTTCATCTGTAATTAAAAACATTGATGAAATAATAAGATACAAACAAAACGAATTTGGAAAAACAGTCTTATTTGAAAACAGCTGTCACTTTTTAAAGTTAATACAATTAAATTATTTACTACAATATATTGTATGTTTTTAGTACAGGATTGGTAATTTATAAATAACCAAATGATCGAATTACAACGTGTGACTTACTTGGTGTAAAGCCGATTTTCATATCAATATTCCCTATAAACATTGTTGTATAAAAATAAGTCACTTTTAATAAAAGTGAGATAATTTCTTGTTAAAATTGAGAAAAGAGTACTTTTACTAATCAGAGCACGTCATTCTTAATGAGCGGTCTGATGAGTAATGATACTGTCAGGATTAACTTTGATCTTGATTGAAATGATACCCAGTCCAACGTGCGCATTTAGTTTCTGCAATCATTACTTACCCATTACACATGTTTTCCTTCTCCTGAAGTTAAGTGATGTGATATTCTTAGCTGAGAATAATGTAAGATTAACCTGCATAGTGAATCCAACCTCTCCTGATTCCTTGCCAGTACAGTGTAACATTACTCCAAAAGCTACAATCAAACACATGACCAGATAATGTCATCAACAAGATTATACAGCTATCAATACTTCAAACCAAACACTATTCACATACTCCCTTACTGCACCCCTCTCACACACCTCCCATTCTTTTATCTAACCTTGGTAGTTCTTCATCTAGTCACAAGTTGGTTCATCCCTTCTACATCTCTTTCACATTACACACTCCGCTCCTTGCTCTTTAAGATCCATGTAACTTACGTGTCCTTGGTACCTTCACAATATCTAATATTTGTTTCTTCCTCCCGAACACCTTCCATATCTCCTACCAACACCCATCTCTCACCCTCCCACATCTCTACCACATACATCCATCTCACACCCCACCTACACCCTCATTGCTCTTTAAGATCTATATAACTTACTTGTGAGATTGTTCCTTCATCCCTCACTCCTTCCACATCTCTCATACGTATACCCCTCCTCCACCTCTTCTTTGTACACCCATCTCACCCCTCCCACATCTCTCCTTTGTACACCCATCTCACCGCTCCCCACCCCTCCCACATCTCTTCTTTGTACACCCATCTAACACCCCATCTAACACCCCATCTAACACACCTCTTTGCTTTTACAGATCCATATAACTTACTTGTTTCTGACCTTGGTACCTCCCCATCTAATGAGATGTTGGTTCCTGGATTTGACATGATCCATGTATTCTCAGACTTCAATGACATAGAATAAAATACCTGCAGAAAACAAAGATACATACATGAAGGTGTGTGATTTGACAAAAGTAAAAAATCCTGAAAAATGGGTAGCAGGCCTGGGTCTCCCTCTGGTCTAGATGACAAAGCCCCCCTGAACCTCCTGGATATATAATTTAGGATGATTTACAGATTCTCCATATCCCCACAAACAAGAATCTAGAGGTTTGGACATAATATAGGTTATTTCTTTCTTTCAAGAATATTTTGAGGCAAAGGGAGATTTGTAAACAAAGGAATAATCCTGAGAAATGCCACACCTGTACATGTATGAATGTTCCTGTTTACATACAAAACACTGACAAACAATAATGTATAATATTACTGAGCTTTCTCTACACTCCTTCCCCTTCACATAATAATATAAAAATAATAAAGAGGAAAATTTAGCTGGTTATGTTAGTCCCTGTAAAAAATTGTTTTTATTATTGTTTTGTTTAATTGCCACTATCATACCCTACAAATATGACACATGTGGTATTACCTGACGTTCAGTCATCCAATTGAAATATAATGAGTTGATATCTGTTTTGATGGCCATATCATATCTTGTTGCTGACCGCTGAACGAGATCATCTCGGATAAAGTATAACTCCGCCTCCCAACCTGCATAAAAATATACATATTTGAATATTCGTTAAAATCTGGATATATATTCATACTCAAGCATTCGTCAAGCCTTTTAGTAGTCCGTCTTCAAGTCAAGCCTTTTAGTAGTCCGTCTTCAAGTCAAGCCTTTTAGTAGTCCGTCTTCAAGTCAAGCCTTTTAGTAGTCCGTCTTCAAGTCAAGCCTTTTAGTAGTCAGTCTTCAAGTCAAGCCTTTTAGTAGTCCGTCTTCAAGTCAAGCCTTTTAGTAGTCCGTCTTCAAGTCAAGCCTTTTAGTAGTCCGTCTTCAAGTCAAGCCTTTTAGTAGTCTGTCTTCAAGTCAAGCCTTTTAGTAGTCTGTCTTCAAGTCAAGCCTTTTAGTAGTCTGTCTTCAAGTCAAGCCTTTTAGTAGTCCGTCTTCAAGTCAAGCCTTTTAGTAGTCCGTCTTCAAGTCAAGCCTTTTAGTAGTCCGTCTTCAAGTCAAGCCTTTAGAAGTCTGTCTTCAAGCCTGTCTGACATGTCTTTCTCTGCCATTCTTGATTCATTGCGCTTGAGTTACTATGATTGATCCGTGTGGACCTGCGTGACTGCATTGTCCATATGAGAGTTATTAATTGAGGGATGCTATGCACTAATAAATGAAGTGAGCTATGTAAGGTACATGTACTATGTGAATACAGCATTATTACACAGAAAGACATTCACATACATGTATCTGTATGTAAATGAAATTATAAACTAAACAGAAAATAATTTACAAATAGCATACATTGTATACTGCACATTCTCTGGTCTAGGATTTACTGTACATATGTATGCCACACAGCCAATCTTGATAATTAGTAAGATTTACTGTACATATGTATGCCACACAGCCAATCTTGATAATTAGTATGATTTACTGTACATATGTATGCCACACAGCCAATCTTGATAATTAGTATGATTTACTGTACATATGTATGCCACACAGCCAATCTTGATAATTAGTAAGATTTACTGTACATATGTATGCCACACAGCCAATCTTGATAATTAGTAAGATTTACTGTACATATGTATGCCACACAGCCAATCTTGATAATTAGTATGATTTACTGTACATATGTATGCCACACAGCCAATCTTGATAATTAGTAAGATTTACTGTACATATGTATGCCACACAGCCAATCTTGATAATTAGTAAGATTTACTGTACATATGTATGCCACACAGCCAATCTTGATAATTAGTATGATTTACTGTACATATGTATGCCACACAGCCAATCTTGATAATTAGTAAGATTTACTGTACATATGTATGCCACACAGCCAATCTTGATAATTAGTATGATTTACTGTACATATGTATGCCACACAGCCAATCTTGATAATTAGTATGATTTACTGTACATATGTATGCCACACAGCCAATCTTGATAATTAGTAAGATTTACTGTACATATGTATGCCACACAGCCAATCTTGATAATTAGTATGATTTACTGTACATATGTATGCCACACAGCCAATCTTGATAATTAGTATGATTTACTGTACATATGTATGCCACACAGCCAATCTTGATAATTAGTATGATTTACTGTACATATGTATGCCACACAGCCAATCTTGATAATTAGTAAGATTTACTGTACATATGTATGCCACACAGCCAATCTTGATAATTAGTATGATTTACTGTACATATGTATGCCACACAGCCAATCTTGATAATTAGTATGATTTACTGTACATATGTATGCCACACAGCCAATCTTGATAATTAGTATGATTTACTGTACATATGTATGCCACACAGCCAATCTTGATAATTAGTATGATTTACTGTACATATGTATGCCACACAGCCAATCTTGATAATTAGTAAGATTTACTGTACATATGTATGCCACACAGCCAATCTTGATAATTAGTATGATTTACTGTACATATGTATGCCACACAGCCAATCTTGATAATTAGTATGATTTACTGTACATATGTATGCCACACAGCCAATCTTGATAATTAGTATGATTTACTGTACATATGTATGCCACACAGCCAATCTTGATAATTAGTAAGATTTACTGTACATATGTATGCCACACAGCCAATCTTGATAATTAGTAAGATTTACTGTACATATGTATGCCACACAGCCAATCTTGATAATTAGTAAGATTTACTGTACATATGTATGCCACACAGCCAATCTTGATAATTAGTAAGATTTACTGTACATATGTATGCCACACAGCCAATCTTGATAATTAGTAAGATTTACTGTACATATGTATGCCACACAGCCAATCTTGATAATTAGTAAGATTTACTGTACATATGTATGCCACACAGCCAATCTTGATAATTAGTAAGATTTACTGTACATATGTATGCCACACAGCCAATCTTGATAATTAGTAAGATTTACTGTACATATGTATGCCACACAGCCAATCTTGATAATTAGTAAGATTTACTGTACATATGTATGCCACACAGCCAATCTTGATAATTAGTAAGATTTACTGTACATATGTATGCCACACAGCCAATCTTGATAATTAGTAAGATTTACTGTACATATGTATGCCACACAGCCAATCTTGATAATTAGTATGATTTACTGTACATATGTATGCCACACAGCCAATCTTGATAATTAGTATGATTTACTGTACATATGTATGCCACACAGCCAATCTTGATAATTAGTAAGATTTACTGTACATATGTATGCCACACAGCCAATCTTGATAATTAGTAAGATTTACTGTACATATGTATGCCACACAGCCAATCTTGATAATTAGTAAGATTTACTGTACATATGTATGCCACACAGCCAATCTTGATAATTAGTAAGATTTACTGTACATATGTATGCCACACAGCCAATCTTGATAATTAGTAAGATTTACTGTACATATGTATGCCACACAGCCAATCTTGATAATTAGTAAGATTTACTGTACATATGTATGCCACACAGCCAATCTTGATAATTAGTAAGATTTACTGTACATATGTATGCCACACAGCCAATCTTGATAATTAGTATGATTTACTGTACATATGTATGCCACACAGCCAATCTTGATAATTAGTATGATTTACTGTACATATGTATGCCACACAGCCAATCTTGATAATTAGTAAGATTTACTGTACATATGTATGCCACACAGCCAATCTTGATAATTAGTATGATTTACTGTACATATGTATGCCACACAGCCAATCTTGATAATTAGTAAGATTTACTGTACATATGTATGCCACACAGCCAATCTTGATAATTAGTAAGATTTACTGTACATATGTATGCCACACAGCCAATCTTGATAATTAGTAAGATTTACTGTACATATGTATGCCACACAGCCAATCTTGATAATTAGTAAGATTTACTGTACATATGTATGCCACACAGCCAATCTTGATAATTAGTAAGATTTACTGTACATATGTATGCCACACAGCCAATCTTGATAATTAGTAAGATTTACTGTACATATGTATGCCACACAGCCAATCTTGATAATTAGTATGATTTACTGTACATTTGTATGCCACACAGCCAATCTTGATAATTAGTAAGATCTCACACCAGGAGATTAAATGCTGAATGTGCATGGACTTTACTGAAAAATTTAATTAGACATTCCATGTTAGAGTCTAGCAGGGAGGGTCAGGGATGATCACAATCACCATCCAGTCATTATCCATCTTATTACAAATCTTGGTGCTCACAGCTAAATGAAGCCTCACTGAGACTCAAGTATTTGTATGTCTTGAGGAGTGCCATACACATGATGACACTTTTTTCTGAATCTTTCAACTAAGCAATGAATGATTTTCTTCTCAGAAATGGGGATGGATCATGCCAGTGAATTTACTGTCATTTCTATTTGGCATTTATGTTTCATTTGTAAAGTATCTTTGAAAAAAGACAATGAGATACCCTACATGTACGCATACATACAAACTTTACAGTGTACAAGTGTACAAGTAAAAAAAAAACATTGGGGAAGGGGGGGGGGGTTGGCCTGAACATTTGTTTTCCATGGTTTGGGGTTTACAGATTTTAAATTTTTGTTGAAAGTTATTGTTTGTCCCTATGTCATGTTTGACACTGCCGTTGACTTTGGTGATTTTTTTTTTTTAATTTTAAGTCTAAAACCTGTTTTTTATGTTTGTGCTTTACTGAATAAGATAATTTATAAATTGGACAAACTGACTGAGATATCGCTGGCCTACATGTATGGCTTTGATATAAAATGCATATTATGTACAGTACATGTACTTAGTCATTACTGACACACTTTACAACTGAGTGTTACTCTAATGATATAAACTAGGTAACATCTGTTGTACAGTTTGTACGTGCACTGTATATAATCCTACTGATTCATTATCTGTCATCATTCTCACAGTGTTCGCATTCTCCTAATATTTGCTGCTTGGAATGTTTCCGTTCTCACCTCACCATTGACATATATCCCTCTTGTGTTTATATATACACGTATATGAAACAGCATTTGGTATAATACTTCAACATACATGTAGGTCTACCTGTGTGTGAATAATTGTATGTCGTTCATGAAGAGTAGTGCTGACAAAATAAACTTAAAGACCCGTTTATTTGGACAGTTTAGCCATATTCACTATACTGAAGTGTGATATCACATTTTCATGGCATTATGGTGGCTGGTTCTTCTGTTTTGTTATTGTTCTATGATGCAACTATTAGGTGATTTTGATCACATGACTTCATTATTTTGGATCTCTATTCTGAAGTTGTGATCTATTGTTGATGTACATGTGTACATATGTACAATGTATGTTTACAATTATCCACAATGTGTGTAAATGTACAGTATATATCAATATACATGTGCACAGTGTATGTACATTATTTACAAACATCAATTAAACCCTCCTGCAATCAGTGCAATTTTTGAAACAACCCATTCAGGCCACTCCAAGCCATTAGCTGTTGCCAGTGGTCTCCTATGGTTAACCTTCTGTGCACTGTCACACCACTGAGATTGCAGGGTAAAGTGGTCTCCCATCGATACATTGCAGGCCATACTAATATAATCAAACATTTACAGTAGCCTTGGGTAGCACACAGTTGATTTTGTAAGATTACTTGGATAGGACAGCAGGCTTGTACATGTACTGAAGGTTGCTCAAGAGCAGAATTTTGTGGATCGGAGTGGCCTCCATGTGTAGGAGGGTTAATTAAGGTCAGGCCACACTTGTACGACATGTATGTAAAGTGTACATATGCAATTACAGTAAAACTAGTAATTTAATTCAATTGAACTAATTTAATGAAATGAACTCTCATTCTCCTACCAAGACAATAATGTACACACCACATTAAATGTAGCTGTACATGTATTCATGTATAAATGTACTTGTACACATGTACCTTGTTTTTGTTTACAAATCACCTTAAAATAGATTGTGTTGAATACAAAACACTTGCAATGTATTGATCCCTTTTGACTTGAGTTTAAAATATTCATAATCGAAAATCATGTGTTGATCAAATTTGTTTAATTTTTTGTGGAAAATCTCCTTTAAATTTCTATTGTGAATACAACTCTTGCATGACACTAACAATCCCTCATGATTTACATTTACATTAAAATAATACAATTTGATAGCTAGTCTGCAAAAATTATCCTGTGTTGATCAAATTTCTGAATACTTGAGTCTACAGAGTTTATATTGTGAAATATTCATGATATAAAGAGATCAGGTTTTATTCACAGCTCAATCATGCATACATTGTATATAAATGCATGAATAAAACATAACCATAACACTGGTAGATTTGGATGTACTTCACTTGTCATCTAGTCTAGAGGACTATGGTGAAGGTTAATGACTGACACTTCTCAGTATGTTCTCCCTGGCTGTGGCTTGACCTGATTTTGACATATGACATAAAACACAATAAAGGGGGCCACTTTGCATCCGTCACGTTAGCAGTTTTTCCAATGGTTGTTATTTATTTTTAAGAACCTGAAACTGACCAAAAAGTGTTTCAACATGTGAATGGACATGCAGGCTTATACTAGAACTAATTTGAGTTGATTTATTTAAAAAAATTATTTATTTTTTCACCCTCAAATTTCCATACAAATTGGACGGAAAAAGTTACCTCACTTTTCCGTCCATTTGTTGATGGAAATTTTAGGGTAATTAAAAAAATAATAGTAATAATCAACTAAAATTATCTTTAGGATAAGCATGCATGTCTATTCAAATGTTGAAAGTCTTTTTGAGTGGTTTCAGATATTTAAAAAAAAATTACAACCATTAGAAAAACTGCTAACGTGACGGTAGGAAAGTGTTTTATGTCATATGACCTTTCTTCAACCTACCTGTACAATTTTATCTGCAGTCCATGTGCAACCTACAGACTTTTTCTTCCTTTGTATTTCAAATATGAGGCCTGGAAATTACACAGAGGCCATGGCCTTCATTGCCTGGTCTTGGCCTTGGTGCCCCTTTGAAATGTTTCCATAGATATTTTGATATTCTAATGGAAGTGCTCTTTACTCAAGACTAGTGGCCTTGCCCTTACAGGAATAATATTCCATGTCCGATATGTATTTTACACTGGTCTACATATTTAAAACTGATTTAGAATGCTTAGTCTTTTGATTTCCCTTATTTTGACAGTACATGTAAACCAAATATAAATCTTATGTGCAAAAGGCTCTCGCAGGAAGTACATGTAATCTTATGGAACAGTACTCAAACAATATTGCATATTTTAAATTCATGATTTGCAAACGGCTTTACTTCAGAAACGAATATTACTTCACAGTAACAGAAGGGCCATTACACCTCATCAGATAATTCCAAATAAGAAGTTCCCTTTTGTCATTCATACCAAGCCCTGTTTAGTAACCACCTTATGCCCTGAGTGCCCAAACCTTCCTCTAAATCCCTGCCTATTTTATCATGACTTAGGCTTCATTTAACATGTATCAGTGACCAGCAATGGGACTGTAATGGAACCTCTGAGATGGGTGTATTCCAGGGAAGATCTGGAAAGGCTTCTATTGGCTGTGTTGATTATTTGGCAGTAGTGGGTTTCTTGTGAGAGTTGATGAAAGAGAAGTTAGTGGATTCATAGGAGATGTGAAATGGTATCCCAAACAACGACAATCCAAAACATCGACAAGAAAAATTTCACACCTAGGTCTACTAATCCAGAATACACCATTATTACATACTGTACATTATCATTATATTCAGTACATATTAATCCACCCTGGGATTTTTGGGTCCAATTCCATGCACTCCAGCACATCACAGAATCCTGATTTATTGCTATCAGCACAAAAAATGTACATTTGACATGTAAGCCCTGAATTCCTGGTTAAATTAGTACATGATCTAAAGCATTATTTACTTGCTTAGCAATGTGATACATTATTGTACACAATGTGATACATTATTGTACACAATGTGATACATTATTGTACACAATGTGATACATTATTGTACACAATGTGATACATTGTGAAACACATGATACATTGTACATGTGTTGGCATGGGCTCTGAGAAAGAAGTAAAGGAATAATGTCATCAATCATGAAGGATTTATTTTCTTCATCCAGTGAACCCCACACACACATATCACTTTTCTCATCATACAATGATGTAAGTCTAGAATAGCAATTCTTGTTGAGTTTGATATGAATGTCCAGGTGCTTGGCTTGGCTCCAAACTAAAGAATAACTGAACATTTCATACAAGTAAGCAATATGGATGCATCTTCTCTTCAGTTACAAACGATAGCCATCATGGAAGCCATCTATTTTTAATGAGCTGTTCTATTTTTAATTGCAGGGTCTTGTAAGGGAAGCCTTAATATTAAAGTCTTGATGTTTTTCTTGATACTGTGATGGAAGACAATGTGGCCCTGCCTGTCACTATGTCTTGTCCTATCATGCTTGACTGAGATTGTTACATTGCTTCCCAGTAGGCTCTTCGAGACGTAAGGATGTTGCCATTCCACTGTGTGAGGATGATGTGAGAAATGGGCGTGACTGGTTTCTGATAATAATTGCTCTGAAGGTTTCCGAGATCAAGAAAGTTTATTAGATCAGGTGTTATAAAGATCCATCCCTGATATATACGCCTACATTGTACATAAGCACCTGCTTTTCAATCTACAAACAAACATTTTACCAATCCCAAATTTCCTGAGCAAAACATTTCCTCAGGCAAATGCTTCAAAGGAAATTTTTTGAACAAAATAAGCGGAAACAATACTCACATTTCTTGATAAATATACAGAATGACCTAAAAGAATTCCATTCACAATCTTGAGATATAAAGCAGCCATATTCAATGTCACCATCATACTATGATTTAATGCAAGCTCATACCATTGAAACTTTAGAGCAATAAACAGTGAAGATTTATTTACACTAGTTAGCACCCTGGAGATTATTAATTGACTAGTTGGTGAATTTGAGAATTGGGTCAATTCCAGTGTATTCACCAATCTACACAGCTACCTTTTAGGCCTTTTCACACTATCTCCGCTTCGAACCGTGTTGAAACCAACCCGGATCCAACCCGGTTCAGCCTGGGTTGTTTTCGACACGGATCGCAAAGACGCAACGTTCACACTGTTCATTACGCGAACCGGCCGCTCCGTGAACCGTGTAACGTTCAATCCGGCTAGGGCCATGTGTATTCACACTACGAAATTCTCAACACGGACCGCATTCGGCACGGCGCGCTGTGATGATTTTCTCGATCCCACAATGCATTGCGACGCGCCAAGCAGCCGGATGTATACACATTTCTTGGGGTCTTGTCGTGAAATCCCTGGGCATCAAGATCCTCCGACATCTTTGTGAAAACCTTGTTGTTTCACGTCGTGCCGTCAAGCTGCGACTGAATTGCAGTATCAGACCAAATCGCCAACAGAGCTTTCGCCTCTTCATCTGTCCATGTTGGCCTGTCATTGTCAGACTTCTTGGGACCCATTTTCTTGAGAACGTGAAGAGAAATTATAGCATGCGTGGTGAAGAAGTTTGGTGAAGAACCTCGTGTGCGTGCATACAATGTACATGTACATTGTACATGCATGACATGTACATGTACGTAGTGCGCCAGCGCGGCCTCACAGCTGATTGTTTATTGACCTTTGTACCCGTGTCAGATTTTCGTAGAATTTCGCACCACACAACTCAACACGGATCGGCAGTAAGTGAGCTCAACTCGGGACGGTTCACACTATCATTTTCGACACGGTTCACGCCGAAAAATGCAATTTCAATCCGGATTGAGATTTTCAACCCTGGTCCCTGCCAGGGTTGATTTCGATCCGGCTAGAGCATGCTACCCGGATCGGAACAGGGTTGAAATTTTAGAAGTGGGAAAAGGGTTGAAAAAAATCTCGGGGTCGGAACCGGACCTGGCTTTACATGTACGTACACATGGACCTGGCTTTACATGTATGTACACATGGACCTGGCTTTACATGTATGTACACATGGACCTGGCTTTACATGTATGTACACATGGACCTGGCTTTACATGTATGTACACATGGACCTGGCTTTACATGTATGTACACATGGACCTGGCTTTACATGTGTACACATGGACCTGGCTTTACAACTGATGTGGACAGAAGATGCATGAACTTCTAAGAATTTGTACACTAAAGTGAGCCACAGTGATACGTATACACATACGTGGGATCTTCTTTGGTCAATAGATGGATTAAGATGTTCCCTTCTGAGAAAAATCAATATTGTTCTGTGGAGCAGACATAATCACTGCTTGTCCACGAGTCTCATCTCAACAATGATTCACAATATAAAGCAGTGTGCATAGACTGTTGTCAAATCATCTCTTATAATCACACATGTTTATTATAATGTCAAGTTGGTTAATTAATCGTGAAGTCCATGGCGGTAAAATCTACCCATTAAATATTCTTTCAACTCTTACATTTCTCAAGAAAATACTATCATGAATCAAATGTTCAAAACAAATAATTCCACAATATTTCAAAAAATATCCACTCCTCTCCCCCCCCCCCCCAAAAAAAATGTTCCTTTTGAATATTCAACTCTTAATCTTTCATCAACCCTGATGTTTCTCACCACAAAATTGTTTTAAATCAAAAGTTGCTGGAAGTTCAAAAAACTACATCCACAATATTTCCAAACTTTAGAGTCCTGGCAAACTGGAGAGCGTTGACTGCCTCTTGCGTCAGGCAACACTAAGTCTAAGTCTAAGTAAGTAAACCAAGGTGGAGTTTATTGCCCATCGATAGTTCAGAGTTTGTAAAAGGACTTACAACTGGATTTTATGACTGCAAAGAGATATAGTATTATTCCTAATGGACCAATAAATTTGACAAAAGTACCAAATACAAGCCAGTTTTATGACCTTAACTTGGCAAAGTACTTTTATGACATGAAACATGTGTTGTGGACCATAAAATAAAGACATTTGGGGGTAGTTGCTACGGAAACACACAACAAGGGTCAATGTATGGCATACTTATTAGAGAAATCATAAATCCAAAAGGTTCCTTTGAAATGATTTATTATTTCCCCTGAGGAAAGGAGTGGAGTAGTTATATCAAATTAATGACTATACTTTCAAGGGTTTTTACCAGTTATGGTCCTTGAATTTGTAAATCTATAAAGCCATTTAAAGAAATGGCTTTTTATCTTAAAAAATGGAAAATTAGACTAAGTTTTGTTTAATAAGTCACATTACAACATAATGGCTAATGATGATGGTAGTGGTTACAGGTCTGTTGTGGTGTGGGTTCATGGCATTTTGTTGTACTCTTGTGACAAACTGTTTGTCCTTTTGTTTTTCTGTCTGTTACTTATTGTGTTACTGAACCTGTACAGTGGATATTCAAATAGATTTACACAAGTTTGTCTTGTCTAGTGTACAGTAATTGTAGCCTGTTGTTTAGCCAGAAATGACTGGAAGCTATAACTCTGTGTAACTCATTCACATCCTCTAGAGAACAAGCATGGCACCACAAACCTCTCTGGTTTGGGTTCCCACATGAAAGGCCTAGTGAGTGGCTGTGCCCACTGGTAGTGTAAACAAGGAAGGATTAACCTCTAGAATTGGCTGGCTGATCCCAGCTATCAGCTAGAGTTTGTTACATGAGAACAAGTAGTGTTTAAAGATTGGGGGTACCTGGCTAGGTCGATATGATAGGGTGTGTAGTTATTCCTCACAGCATGAAGTATGATGTTAAGGCATGTACATGTTATGCTTGTTTGGTACAGTCATAGAGCAAGCTCTACAGAATGTTTTCCTTCACAGAAATGATGTAAAACATAACTACTTTTTTTTCAACATGAAATTCTCAACAACAAAGACATGTATCGCAGACTAGCTATTAAATATAGGGCTGTGCGGTTTCGGTTATTTCGAGAATCAGATACCCGAAATTGGAAATCTTCGGATACCCGGGTACTCGTAAACAATTTTGTAAAAACACAAAACACACATAACCCGAATGTATAAAATAACCAATACAAACACAAGTTTCAAACAAAAGCCGGCAAGTCTGTGAGAGGTTGTCGGCAAATGTTCTAAAGCTTTCATCTTAGTTTTCTTCATTTTGTTAGCAAAAAATCAGAGACTTCCTTAAAATGTTCTGTCGGAATTTTAAAAAGTCATTTATGGGTAATAATTTACAGGTAATTGGAACTGAAAAATGGAACCGCGTAATGATATTTTCGGTCGGTATCCGGGTATCCGGGTACCCATCACAGCCTTAATTAAACAGTGTAAAATCCTGTACACCACTTGTATGTATACAAACATGTAGCACAAACTATGTGTACTTTACAGTATTCATGTTAATTCATTTTTAATTTTTTAATTTATTAATTTTTAATTTGGAAGAGAAGAACTTTTGAGAATTTGGTCTTAAAATTGTAATCACATTAACCCTCCTACTTCTGGTACCTTTTTCATACAAGTTGATCCACCATTTGAAACCATTCGCTTTTGTGGTTTTGAATGGTGAAATAACTGTACAGTATTGATTCCCCCAAATGGTTTTGAATGGTACATGTAGGTCAGCTAATACAAAACCTTGTTTGGATCTTTCCAAATGGTAGTACAGCTAATACAAAACCTTGTTTGGATACTTCTAAGTGGTGAATCAATGGACCCTCTATGCATTTGAATGGATTTGAATGGTAGTAAAGCTTGCTACCAACATTGTTCAAATGGTATCACCATGTGTGTACAAAACCAATGGGCATTTTGGTAATTGGAAATTTTGAATGGTTTCAAATGGTCAAACAGTAGGAGGGTTAACACTGAAAATTCAAAACCACACAACCTACGTTTGCTTGTCATTTCCTTCATGTGGAAATATGTTGATACATACAAAAATTAAAATTCCATGAAATCCTAATTGAATGAATTCCGCAGATGTAGGATTACTGATCTCTGGTCTGTTTCAGTTATAAGCAGCTAGTATTGTGATGAAAACATAACGTTCTCAGATAAAATCACCATCTCAGATATCAATGGGTTGAGAGTTGAGGCCGTCATTGCCATACACATTGGAGGAGTGAATTTAAAGGGTCAACCAGTCCCTCAATTAGTGTGAAAACTATCTAAGATATTAATGGACTGAGAGTTGCAGGGGCTGTCACTGCCATAGGATGGTACTTAAAGTGGCAACCCACAGCCTGTCAAAGAATGTGAAAACCATTTTTTATATTGAGGCCACTGTAGCCAAAGAATGAGTGACCTTAAAGGGGCAACCCAGCTGTGGATGACTGATGGAACAGATATTTATGGCTTTGTCTAGGGTTTGTTTAGTATGTAATTGTTACTGCAGAAATAAACTTGCTAAATTGTGAGGAGGAACAAACATGTTTCCGGTCACAGAGGATTCAACAATGCAACATACACAGTATGTTTATATTTAATAGTGCACAGGTGTTTGTGATATAAGATCTGACCTAACCATAAATGTCATCACAAATTTTTCATCATATAAGACAAACGAGATAGTTGCCCTTAGTGCTTGTGACTACATGTATATGGGGTCAGTGAGGTGACTATGGGGTCAGTGAGTCTCAAGTAGCATGACGTGATACATGCCAAGTATGTGTTTGGCCACTCTAAACACCCAGTCATACTCAAAATGAGGTCAAACTAAAGCCAGGAAATCTATAAGAAATGTAGCCACAGGGAATATTAAAGCTCTAAAAAAAATGTAATATTTCAACAACAAAACCTTCCCACTTTCCTACCGATGAATGAAGAGCAAAGACAGGGAATTCTGAATTAAGAATGTGGTTTCTTTTGTTTTCATCAGAACAATAATAAATTTCCTTCTAATATAAAAAGGGAAAAAATGTTCTACTAGTCAGAAGCTTAAGAAAACCATGGAGGAAGATAAATAAGTGCCTACATAAATATATACATACATGAATATAAATTAATTTTAGGACATACTAACTGTAAACCATATTCATCAAGATTTTTTTGAGAAATGTGTCATTTTAAAAGCATTTGTTTATTTCCTCAAGTGAAATACAAATGTTCCAATGAGAAATAAAATTTTCTGAAATTGCTATCAAAATAGCCCCAAAACATGGGCAATACACTTGTACAACCATGGAGGAAGGAAAACTGTTTTCCTTCCTCCATGGTACAACAGAATCTTATTGATGTGTTTCTAGTAAGACTGCCTGTCCTTGTACAGGAAGATGACAAACCCTATTAGACATGATGGCGTCATTCTTGTTAATCTAGACAGGTAATATACCCCTGTCTCCATCTACCATTGGTCTAATCAATAATAACAGTATTGGAATAACTAATGCTTCATCCATGCGTGATATAATCAACTACACATACATTTGTACACGTACAATGTAAATACACAAGTGTACAGGTACAGTGCAGCTGGTATATTAAGGACCATTAGAAGATAGAATATAAATACCACACATATTGTATTCTACAGTTGAAAACAATGTGTGTGACATCACAATATATATGTATGCCCACATTTATGTTCCATCTTCTAATTGTACCTGATACATTTATCAGTAATGTAATGAAGTTCTAGGACATGAAACTGAACTCTGACCACTTCAAAAAAACAAATCTGTCCCCTTATCACTTTGTAGCTCATTTGCATGTAATACAAAATTGAAATGGCAGAAATACTCATAATGTTGCCATGAGAGAACTAAACCTGAACTAAATATCAGTAAGATTTGTAGCTTTGCATGGTGAAAAAGGATAAGTAAAAACTGTTTGCAGTGACACCATGTGAAAAAGTTCTCTTTTGAGTAGTAATTAGTTATGAAATGAATTGGTGGTTACAACTAGACATTTCAATCAGTATGCTCTGATCGTCTTCATTATCCTTATGAAGTGTTTTCAAGACAATAACAAAATGAAGGGAACTAAGTCTTCATGAAGATATGGTCCTACATACAAACAAAAACATGTACAATGTATATTGTAGGCATGCACCTTTAACATTAATTAACCCTCCTACTATAGCTGCACTTTACTGGCAAGTAGCTATACAGGTCAAAACCAGTCAACTGCCTCTTTTGACTATTGACCCAAATATACACACAGGGGGCATTTTTGACTGGTTTTGACTGTCATTTCGACCACCCTTAACAATACCAGACAATGCTTTTTCCCAGTCAAAAAACAGTCGACTCATTTTGACCTGTAAATGTACTTACTACACGTAAGGTTTGACAGTGTTTGACTTTTTAAGTGCACTAGATATACCATGGCAAGTATATCAACATTTTGACTGTTTTTGACCCTTGTAGTAGTAGGAGGGTTGATCCGGTTTAAGTTTGTTTGATAGTGGTTTTACTCTAAGATTATAAAGTTCTACATGTATAATAAGTGGTCTTTGTTCTAAGATTCCACAAGTTTATCAAAATTCAATAATCTTGCAAGTCTCTAATAATCACTGTGCTTAAATAACATTAGCGTGTTTGTATACGTGGTTCACAGTTCAAACCTGTAACAATGTAACAAATTTTTTAAGAGATTTTGAAGAAATCAAAACAAAGTCTGTTTATTCAAAGATGTTGTTTTCGGACTTTCTATGTTATCCAGGAGTTGTTACTGTTTTTCCTACATGTACATGTACAATATGCAAACAGTCAAATAATTTATATGCATGCAAGAACGTGATGAAACTACAGGACACCCACCAATACTCATTCATTAAATTATCCCTACACCATGTCAGCCTGGGGCACCTCAAATCACTTACAAAATCCTTTCATTTTGATGGAAAACATGATCAAGTTGAGCGAGGAAAAAAATTAATTCCTTCTGCCTTCAAATAAATTGAACTCTGGAGGCGCAATATGCCAAGGGGCTTGTGTCTTCAAAGTGTGCGAGGACCTGTGAAAAATTACTGGCAAGAAACCAATAAAACCTTGGAGGGCTGGGCTTAGAGGAAGTGACCCAGCTAATGGAAACAGAGACGGACCGTCTGTGGAGCAGAGAGGCTCAGGGGAGAAGGGAAGCCAGAGAGAGAATAGAGAAACAGAAGACATTATCTGCTTGACAGATTTCACCATCTCTCTTCCAGGATTAATTGCCAGATAGCATTCAGGATTTTTAAGGTGGTGGACCTGGCTTAGGTCTTTGCCAAGGTTTTTCATCCCTCGTCTCTCAATGAATGAGTCATCGATTTGATTTAATTAATGCAAAAGGCTGATGATTTTCAACCGTAAAATGCATTATTGAAATAGTAAAGTGGTCTATGCAACAGAACATGTTGGAATTTATCATCTACGGGCAGTTACATGCTACAAGGCTTTTTTCTTTGTATATTTTTTGCCATTTTATTTTACACATAAAATGCTTTTGCACTAAGTGGCCCTGAAGCAGAACAAACATTCTTTAAAAATAAACATCCTTGGACTCTAAGTGGTCCTGTACAACATGAAATATGAAGAAATAAAATATCGGCACTTTGATGCCACAGGGTTCTACATTTACTTCTTTGTCTTTTTTTGTTTCTAAAATCTTAGAAATTGAAGTTCTTTTGCACAAAGTGGTCCACATGTTTTTGTGACAACATTGACACCACAAATGGTTTTTCTTTTTAAAATATTTTCTTACTTGTGGTTCATGCATTATAACTTTAATTTATTTCTTGCATCAGTTATAAATTTGAAGTAAAACATTAAGTAGAATTTGAAGCTTAGCATGGTGGAAGAACATTTCTTCTCAGAACCACCAACTATATGTATTACATCTCTCAACCCTCCTACTATAGCTGCACTTTAGTGGTCAAAATCAGCCAACTGCCCGTTTTGACTGTTGACCCAAATGTGCACATGGGCATTTTTGACTGGTTTTTACTGTCATTTTGACCACCCTCAACAATACCAGACAATGCTTTTACCAGTCAAAATCGGTTGACTCATTTTGACCTGTAAATGTACTTACTACACGTAAGGTTTGACAGTGTTTGACTTTTAAGTGCACTAGATATACCTTGGCAAGTATATCAACATTTTGACTGATTTTGACCCTTGTTGTAGTAGGAGGGTTAAGAGATTATTTACATGGTGCAACTGTAAACCATACTTCTACGCAAAACATTCTTTCTCACTAATTTTGTAATCAGATGATTGCTAGAATTAATTCGTGACAAAGAAGGGAGAATAATCCCACCCTTTTCTGGTTTACACAATTCCTTCAAATTTACTGACCTGTAAATAATACTTTCATTTCCTTTAATGCCCACAATCTGTCCACAGAGGGGGTTTCAAGTTTGTTTAGATTAATGAAAGATGTTTACAAAAGGTAAAGAAACCTTAGAAATTAATCAACCAGGAAATAATCTGACACCATAATGCCAACACAATGTGCTTTATTGTAAACAAGAAATAACTATAAGAGATTGCTGTGAAGGATAAAAAACCAAGTATTCTCAAAGATTGGGTTTAATATGTAGTTTCTTTTAAATTATGTATGAAGCATTGTTAGGAAGTATGAGTCAGAGATTGAAGTCAGAATGCAAGATGACATTAACAGTATTTACTTGACACGTGTACATATGTTTTGGAAAACATCTTAAAACTGTATGGGCTTATGCGTTCCATAATGAATACGTGCATTGCACACAGATCTGATGAACATCCAATTCAAGAGTTATTCTCTCAAGGACAGTAAATGTACTCCGTACATCTTCTGAACAGAAATATTACGAGTGTCCAATATCCATCTTGTATAAATTTACTATGTATGTACATACAAATATTCACACATGTATGTCAGGTAAATTGCAGTTACCATGTAAATGTTTAGTGAGTACACACGCACATACAGTACATGTATGTAGTTTAACATTTACAAACATGTAGTATTACACACTATTACCTTTCATACTGTTTTAAATCAAACAGCATGGATTAAGCAATAAGGTCACGCCTTTCCATTACAATTGTAAGTGTCAGTCAAATGTTTTGTTTTTATGTAAGTGTATGACTGAGTTTTCAAGTGTTGCTAAGGTGGGCATGGACTAGGGTAAAATCTAGCTCAATGGTGTGTAAATACGAATTTGTAATATCAGGTATGTTATACCACAATTACCATACAAGATTGCCGCAACGCCAAAAAAAGGGTTGTCAATAAATGTGAACATTTCACAAGTACTAAATTGTCCTTATGAATCCTACACCAAAAATAGGTTTGGCCCATACAAATATATTCAATATCAGACCCCAGCTGGTCCCCTTCTGACACTTAACCACGATTTCAACAAGAATCACAACAACAAAATTACATGCAAGTACAAAAATCGACCACGCAAACACTAAAGGGAGGTGTTGGAGATCTGCATGTTTGAATACAGGATTTTCAGAGCATAGCGTTTGTTTAACCATTGAGACAGAATGTAAACATTGAGGTGTGACTATGAAGAGCTAACCTAACTATATGAATGTTTGAATAACGTGGACAAGTAGCTCTCCATCCAGGAGCACTGGGTACTCATGACATGCGCTCATTCTTCAGTTTGTGTACGTAGTCCATTTAATGTACATTGTGTACGTGTAATGTGTATCAAAGATTACTGCCAACCATCATGACTTGGATGAAGTGTATCCATTTACTGTTGTGCCACCCCCTCCTTGTGACCCCTCCCCTCCCCTTCCACCACCACAACCTTTGGATTGCCACACATCTTCCATCCATATAAAACACTCAATAAGTGGCATTACTCAATATTAAAGGCAATCAATAAAAAAGACTGAACACTAGAAAAGTAAACAGTACACATCGTGTAAATATGTACCTATACATGTATGTATGATAAGGCTGTGCCGGGTATCCGGATGCATACAGTACCTGTCCTAAACTGTCATTACCCGGTTCCATTTTTCGGTTCCAATTACCCATAAACGACTTGAACATTTTTAACTAACATGTAAACCACACAAATGGAAGTCTCTGGATTTTGGGGATGCTATGAGTTGTTTTTAACCCTAACCTTCCCAAATCCTCCAAAATCCTCTTTGCTAAAGTGAAGGATTTTGAAGGATTGAGGTTACATGCTACATGCTCTTTGCTAAAGTGAAGGATTTTGCAGGATTGAGGTTATTAGGCATACTTGCTTTTCCATGGTACATGTACATCCATGTTTGTTGTAGTGATTGCAAGGTCAGTGCTTGGGTCAGTGGACACTGTTTATTGCTCCATGCATGCAGGGAGGGTCCCTGGCCATGTACATGTATCACAGATTAGAAACTCATGTGTGCATACATGTCATGTGCTTGCTTTACTACTGAAGGATTTTGGAGGATTCAGGTTATGTCTAAGCAAATGGGCCTGGGGAGTTAGGGTTAATATAGAGACAGTAAATTATAACAGTAACACATTTATTATGACTATTAGTTATTTTATACATTCGGGAGTATTTATGTTTTTACAAAATTGAAAAATTACGGGTATCCAGGTTTCTGAAAATTTCCAATTACGGGTATCCGGTTCCTGAAATAACCGGAAACGCACAGCCTTAATGTATGCAGTCTTCTGTTTAATTGTTTGTCTTTTTAAGCATAGTTATAAATGGTACATGTATACATGAAGCAAAGATAAACATAATCGTCTCTTAGACTCTTAAACATGGCTGTACTTGTATATCCTAAAGGGTATGGTTTTAAGTTCAGAAAACTATATGTCTTGACAGAAAGAAGAAAATATCCCGTCTTCAACAGAATCATTGATGTTCACCCCAGGATATGGTTCAAGTACCTACTATCAGTATTACAAGAGGAAATTGAGATCCTAACCACAAGACATTGGGATATAATTTAACCAAGTAATTACATGTTAGGTCACATAAAAATAAGTGTACAGTTTCTGGTTGGAGCTCAACTGAAACAGAATGGTACAGTGAAGCAGCTTTGTTCTCAATATAATGATCTTGCTCTTGTGCTAGCTGAAGTGATGATTTTATTTTCAATATAATGATCTTGCTCTTGTGCTAACTGAAGTGATGAGTTTATTTTCAATATAATGATCTTGCTCTTGTGCTAACTGAAGTGATGAGTTTATTCTCAATATAATGATCTTGCTCTTGTGCTAACTGAAGTGATGAGTTTATTCTCAATATAATGATCTTGCTCTTGTGCTAACTGAAGTGATTTTATTTTCAATATAATGATCTTGCTCTAGTGCTAACTGAAGTGATGAGTTTATTCTCAATATAATGATCTTGATCTTGTGCTAACTGAAGTGATGAGTTTATTTTCAATATAATGATCTTGCTCTTGTGCTAACTGAAGTGATGATTTTATTTTCAATATAATGATCTTGCTCTTGTGCTAACTGAAGTGATGAGTTTATTCTCAATATAATGATCTTGCTCTTGTGCTAACTGAAGTGATGATTTTATTTTCAATATAATGATCTTGCTCTTGTGCTAACTGAAGTGATGAGTTTATTTTCAATATAATGATCTTGCTCTTGTGCTAATACTGATGTGATGATTTTATTTTCAATATAATGATCTTGCTCTAGTGCTAACTGATGTGATGATTTTATTTTCAATATAATGATCTTGCTCTTGTGCTAACTGATGTGATGATTTTATTTTCAATATAATGATCTTGCTCTTGTGCTAACTGATGTGATGATTTTATTTTCAATATAATGATCTTGCTCTTGTGCTAACTGATGTGATGATTTTATTTTCAATATAATGATCATGCTCTTGTGCTAACTGAAGTGATGATTTTATTTTCTATAAAAATATTATACCCAATTAAGCTTGGGCGATGTCACTTTTTTTTCATCCATGATATATCGGCAAACATATCGCAATTTTTGATAGTATCGCGATTATTATTTTTCATTAAATTAATGCATGATTGCTTTAGAGCTGATAACCACAGGTATGTACCCCTCTACAAGCATCACAATAAATCATAAATTCATTTGCATAGTGTATATGTACTTCTGAAGTAGTTCGCTTTTGTTTGTCACTTCTGAAAGCTGAAAAGACTGTCCTAATTTTGTTCCCATGGAATTTCTGACTTGACTCACAATGACAATTTTTTTGTATCACAATATATTTTATTAATCGCGATTTGTCGATATCTCGATAACTTGAAAAGGTTATAGATATCGTAATCGAATAAAAAAAGGTATCGTGATATTCGATATTATCATGTTATCGCCCAAGCTTATACCCAATACAATTTTGTGGATTAACTTAAAGCCCGATAACACCATTGAAATAATCAGAGTGTAAAGATTCACATGCCCAATTCTCTCTAAATATGACAAGTATCACAACATTTTGTTTAAAAAATGAGAGAGAACAAACTAAAGGAGAGAAAAATGTAGTCAAGTGAGGTTTGAAAATAATATTTAGAGCGATTCTTTAGACATGGATGTGTGCACATACTGGGAGCATGGTTGCTATTTTATCATCTAAAAAATGCATTAAAGTGACACTGGCTGTAAACTGCACTCTATACAATGTAGATCCCAACCAAAAACTGACAACTACCTCTCCTTATGTTTGAGATCCAACACCCATTAAAGCAATAGAGCTAATGAGATTTATTTAAGCTCTTTCATTTCAAGGGCATTAATTAATCATCTGTACCTAAGAATCACAAAAGCAAATTCCCATTTCCTTTTCCGTTTATAATATTAGTATCAAATTGTTCTTCTTACTATTTTGCTTACAGTCCTGTGCAAAATTGTGTAAAAAGATGATTATTCAAGTCTTCCTAAAATGAAGAACATAAATTTGTTTAAAGTGCAAGCGACTGGCCATAAAAATTGCTTGTCATTCAACCCTTGTAGGCATTGAGAATCATGAATTTAAGAATATTGAACTCTAAATTTTCAGCTGTTGTTCATATTGCTTTAGTAATGTCAGTCAAATAAATCATTATCTTTGGACAGACAATTATATGATAACCATTCCCATGAGTAGTATGGTAGATGGGCGTTCAACCAGCGACAGCGTATAGCCATTCTGTCATGTCCATTGGCGTTAATTTGTGGTTTTAAAATTGTTTAGCTCCATTGTAGGGGCCAATACACTGGACTCCCTCCGTATCCTCCGAGGAGCGATTTTTGATCTACTAATTATTACAACCTAAAATTTACTGATTAGGTAACCTTGCCCAAGCAGACACTTTTGGCATAAAATCCATTATTCTTGGATAGCTCACTTTCATTAAATTTTCAAAACATTTTTTAAATTAAAAAAATAATACTTAATAGGCTTAATAATAAAATTAAAATTTCACAAAAATTACCGATCTCACAATAGTGAACTTTAGCATCTACTTGGGCAAGCTTACCTAATCACAAAATTTTAGATTGTAATAATTAATTAGCAGATCAAAAGATGAAAAATAAATTGCTCCTTTTTTGTACATGTGGGGCTAAGGCCAAGGATACCGCGAGAGAGCTAAGTGTATTGGCCCTTAGTCATGTTAGTGTGGCTAAAAATTGTTGTGCTGCGCTTTAAATTTAATTGTAAATGTCAGCTGATTAACATGCATTTCAGCATTATATATATATATATATATATATATATATATATATATATATATATATATATATATATATATATATACTCTTCTTGTGAACTGAAAAGTGCAGATTTTAATTTTATCAAAACATCACAAAAGTAAAACTGTCTGCAAGTTGCCATAATAAACTATTAAGTTTTTCCGTGTTTTAAAACTCATAACTCACCCAAAACTCTCGCCACTTCTGTCTTCGTCATGTACATATTCATATGTGCTGAAATATTGGCGAAAAGTATTAGAAATATCCACAAGGTAACGCCAAATTTCCATCTATCCCGCGAAGCCATGTTTATACAAGTGAACCATCTAACACACCGCATACCGGTACCACAGAGAGCTAGCGCCGATGCTGAATGCATGCAGTATGTTCAAGTTGTGTACATTTGCAGTGCATTTTATTAGCACGCACGCACGCACGCATGCATTGCTCGCGTTTTGTTTGACCTTACAGGGGTCAAACATTTCACCCAATTAATTATGCAAATAATGAGAGGAATCGCGGTATGTGTACGGTAGCGTTGATCGGTTAGCCCGCCCTCTGTTGAGAATGATGTATAACTCGGTTTAGCCTGAAGATCTGATGTCACGCTTTGAGCGAGGATATAGACAGGGGACCAGTTTCAACTCGGTTTAACCCCCACCGCCCCCAAAGACGTACTCTTCTCCCTAAAAGGGTGTGGCAGAGGCGAATAATTACAAATGATCTAGTCTGTGGGTCGCGGGGTTGCCATATTTTTGAAAATTAAGTCAAATTTGTATAAGAAGTTAAGACACAATTTATAGCGAGCAAACAAAAACATGTTATTAATTCCTTTCCTTTCATCCAATATTATCACAATGATTGCCATGTAACAATTCATATTACTCAAACAAAATTCAACACAATTAAACCCTCCATATACATCCCTTCCTCACTCACTGTCAATAATGATAGTTTATAATTGCCTCAAGACTTCACAAACCATATAATTACATTGATCTTCAAGACTTGAAGCTTTACATGGTTGCATCAGTCACAGTAGACACTCACAGGGTTGAGTTTATGGTTGCATCAGTCACAGTAGACACAGGGTTGAGTTTCAAACCACCTCAAATTATTGCCTTTTACCTTTCTGACTTTCTTTTTAATTTTTGTCCTGAAGACCCTTTCCTGTTATTATTTTATTACATGTTCACTTATTGTGGTTACTGGCCCAAAACAATGTTCTTTTACTTTAGTTTTACGTCACCTCCAATGCCTACCCCTAAACAATTTTTATAGCAACAGAATCATGCACTCTGCAAAGTTCTCAAAAATACAGAAATATTTTAACAATTTGCAACCACAACTTACCTTTGAATAACTGATAATTATTTCGGTTCCATAATGAATATAATTATCTTAAAGTATATTTATAACAATTAAAATAGTTTAAATCAAGTGTTCGCTCTTCTATTATTATACTTCATAAAATTATAATTATTCACAAATTTTCTTAAGTTTTCTTTCATATTATGATATGACATAAAACCGTTTATTTTCCAATGAACAGAAATCCTTAATTTATGGATACAGATGTTTTCTTTTTCATGTAACATGCTTTGTATATCCTTAAAAATCAAACTAATTTTATTTCTTGGAGGTAAACAAAAGTTATACAATTTCAACTTTAGTTCTCCATTTAGTTTAACAATTTACCCTTATTACATTCTGAAAGGTCTATTTTCATTTGATATAACCGATTCAAACTGTCCATTTGCTAAATATGTTATGATTTTAAATTATTACATAAACATATTTCTCTCAATATTCAACAATTATAACATGATCCCATCACACTTCAGACAAAGTCCTATTACAATTTACATAATTACTTCCACTTGTCATCAGAATACTGAAACCTCAGTCATTTTTATCATCTTTAAGACCTTCATCACACTGTGGCTATCTTTGTAGTCAGATTCCCTGTACACAAGTGAATTATAGCACTTAATTGTAATAGACAAAAGGGACCAGATTATTTTGCCTTCCAGCCTTACTTTGATCACATGAGTTTGAATTGAATCAAATCAAGATGACTGCACTATAATAAAGGTCTAATCAATAACAATCTCTGCTCTCACACATTGGATATACAAGCAATTATGATGATGTTAACTGCTGAAGAACACCAACACAAATACTACCATCTGCCAAGAATTGAACCCCAAATCTTTCAACTCGACCACATCAATATTTGGGACTCAATAAAATGATAAGTTCAAATTCAACAAACCATATTGGTAGTTACTTTATCAACAAAGCAAGCAATGCATATCATTACAGTTAATCGGTTAATCCAATGCATAACATTACAGTTACATGAACTCAGTTAATCCAATGCAGTGGCGCACCCAAGGGGGGGGGGCTTGAGCGCCCCCCCCCCCAAGGGCCCGATGATGTTTTTTTGTTTTTTTAAAGGAGCCAGGAAAGAGAGCAAAATCTGAGCCCAAGTCTTGTCTACAGAGGAGTTCGGCAAGGAGTATAGGGCAGTGGTACAAGGGATGGGGACTCAGGAGACTCAAGCTCCCTCAAAAGTTTTCCATTTATTCCACTCACTATTATATTTTACGTTGCGTATGCATGTGCATGTAAGCTTGAAGGGCCACCAGTATATATAACAAGCATTTTTACATTCTCTTCCCCCCTGCCATGGTGCACCCTGATCAGGGAGCAGCTTTACTTAATTTTATTTTCATTTTCTGTTGTCCGTTTCTCTTGTTGAGGTCGTTGACTGTCGTTGAGGTTACTCGTAAAATTTAAACACGCCCGCATTATAATCAACTCCTTTCCAGTTTGTACACAATGGCCCAGGATTGGGTTTTAATTTACAAAGATTATGTGACACTCTTCTAGCAAACACCGATTGGATAATATTGGGATTTGGTTTTGCCGCCAAATTCGTGTTTGAAAAAATTTAGCTCCGCCCGGAATGATCACAAGCTTTACGTCCACGCAATGAAAGTATTTACCTATAGAAATCTTGCAGACGAAACAAGCTCAAGTTCTTTACATCAAGAGGAGGAAATTATATGGAAGGTAAAACCCTACGAGTCCGAATCATGCCATAATGTCTTCTTTTTATGACTAGAAACCACCAGGAAACATTTAGCATGTGCCGTAGGTTCACTGACGAGCACGACTAGGGACATAGCTGCAGCCGCGCCAGCGGTTATGGTTTGGGTCAGCCATGTTTCTCCCCCATATTGGATTTCAAATAAAAATATGTTGAGGCCCCCCCCCCCCCCCCCAATCAAATCCTGCGTGCGCCACTGATCCAATGCATAACATTACAGTTACATGAACTCAGTTAAGCCAATGCATAACATTACAGTTACATGAACTCAGTTAATCCAATGCATAACATTACAGTTACATGAACTCAGTTAATCCAATGCATAACATTAGTTACATGAACTCAGTTAATCCAATGCATAACATTAGTTACATGAACTCAGTTAATCCAATGCATAACATTACAGTTACATGAACTCAGTTAATCCAATGCATAACATTACAGTTACATGAACTCAGTTAATCCAATGCATAACATTACAGTTACATGAACTCAGTTAATCCAATGCATAACATTACAGTTACATGAACTCAGTTAATCCAATGCATAACATTACAGTTACATGAACTCAGTTAATCCAATGCATAACATTACAGTTACATGAACTCAGTTAATCCAATGCATAACATTACAGTTACATGAACTCAGTTAATCCAATGCATAACATTACAGTTACATGAACTCAGTTAATCCAATGCATAACATTACAGTTACATGAACTCAGTTAATCCAATGCATAACATTAGTTACATGAACTCAGTTAATCCAATGCATGACATTACAGTTACATGAACTCAGTTAATCCAATGCATAACATTACAGTTACATGAACTCAGTTAATCCAATGCATAACATTAGTTACATGAACTCAGTTAATCCAATGCATAACATTACAGTTACATGAACTCAGTTAATCCAATGCATAACATTACAGTTACATGAACTCAGTTAATCCAATGCATAACATTACAGTTACATGAACTCAGTTAATCCAATGCATAACATTACAGTTACATGAACTCAGTTAATCCAATGCATAACATTACAGTTACATGAACTCAGTTAATCCAATGCATAACATTACAGTTACATGAACTCAGTTAATCCAATGCATAACATTACAGTTACATGAACTCAGTTAATCCAATGCATAACATTACAGTTACATGAACTCAGTTAATCCAATGCATAACATTACAGTTACATGAACTCAGTTAATCCAATGCATAACATTACAGTTACATGAACTCAGTTAATCCAATGCATAACATTACAGTTACATCAACTCAGTTAATCCAATGCATAATAATATTACACATTAAACTGTTTAAAAATAACTATTAACAAAACTGACTAAGTAGTGAACTTGGATCTCAATCACTCCATGTCAAATAAACTTTCAGAAGAACTTCTAAACTAAATGGGTTAAATAAGCTGCATTCACAACGGATTGAACATCTGACAATAGTTAACATTTCAATGGGCAATACTACTTCCTTCTGTTCACACTTGGATTATTTCACTTGGGAAGGATTACCTGTTATTGAAGTTGTACTTTTAAACTGAATGTAACACAAGATAGTTTACTATCGTGATCTGTATGCAGTGGGCTTGAGTTTACTTACATCATCTTGATGTACTAGACTTTGATGTGATCTGTATGCAGTGGGCTTGAGTTTACTTACATCATCTTTATGTACTAGACTTTTATGTGATCTGTATGCAGTGGGCTTGAGTTTTATGCTCAGTGAAATTAAAATGGGAAATCTCCCTTTACTGTTTAAACAAACAAGAAACTTTCCACACAAATGTCAGTTTGAACACAGCTTTGGGAAATTTAAATATCAGAGAACATGTAAAGCAAGAGACAAAAAATAAGATGAGGAGAGGGAAAGATAATAGGTCATAACCATCTCGACATTTCTCACTTTTCTTTCCCTTATTATTTGCTAGCATAGAAGTTAACAAATTAGATATTGAACTAATGTTAGATTGAACTTTTTACAAATCAATAAATTCTTTAAATTTCTCTGGTTATTACGTTTAATCTGTGCTTAATAAAAACAAAACCTCAATGGTAACTACAATCATAAACATATCAAACAATTGAGTAAATATAACATCAAAACAAAAATAAAATATACATAATTTATATGGGAACATTGAAATACTTTCGGAAGCTATGTACACAATTAGAAAGACCTATATTTGTTAGATGTATAAAAACAAAAAATTAATTTGTAAATGTCCGACTACAGTCATTACTTGAAAAATAATAACTCATGACTACTCAGTTCAGAGTTGAAAGATCATTAAAGTGACCTGGGTGTGTTATTGCTATAATGTCACTAATGCCCTTATATAATGGCCCTTATGACCTTTCAGCAATGAACAGACCAGGTCGTGTCAACAACCTTAAACAAAAATTATCTACCAGCTAGTGTCTGAAACCCATTAGCAGTGAACTGATAACATGTTGGTATGTAAGTCTTAAAATTGAAGAAAATAGAGAATCAATGTGTGACGTCATGTTCCCATGACATCACGGTGGCTGGTTCTACACAATCTGTGTTTCGTTATTGTTCTATGATGCACCACTTACAAAATGGTTCACTGATTTTGTTAACATGTCATCACTTCAGGTTTCCATACCTCTGAATAACAAAGAATAAAACAACTTATATATAAGACATCTAAAACATTTAATATGTAGGATTCTCCATAATACAACATTATAGCTTTTATGCAGTCATTTATATAATATATTATTATTGTCATCCAATGACAATGTGAATAGCTTTACTATTGAGATCAATCCATTCCATCCCATAACTTATCGAGTCATACATTTTAATAAACAAATTAAAAACGGCCAATGTTGCACCTACTGTGTAGCCTATAAACATAACATTTATTGCATATCTTTCATGTTTAATTGTTGGAGGCTGTAACTTTCAAATATTTATGTTACTTGCTGATCAAAAAATGATGACTTGCCCGCCATGTTTGAATCGCCATGGAGAATCCTTGTACAGGAATTTTGAAATATATGATCTGGTTTCTAAAGCGTAATACTGGTACATAATATTCCCAACTGCTAATATGGAATAACACATCAGTTTGTCTGTTAGACTACAGTCTAATAGATGTGATATCTAATAGATGTGATATCTAATAGATGTGATATCTAATAGATGTGATATCTAATATCTGTGATATCTAATAGATGTGATATCTAATATCTGTGATAGTTGTAATATATAACAGTTGTGATATCAAACATTGTTATAAACAACCGATTCCAGAATAGAATATAATATTAACCTTTTAACGCAATACTTACAAGGAAATTAATTCATAAAAAATTGTGAATATATTTTTCGTACAAAGATGTCAGCATTATTAATGAATGTTTTTTACAAGACCTAAGTGAAACCACCGTATAATGTGTCCATCTGTCTATTTCACCAATCAAATGAAAATTGAAATAATTGTTTTTACTTCATGATTTAGTGAAAGCCACAACATTGACAGAATGTACAAACTTTGATAATCAATTGTACACACATTACTGTATATGAAATGCAACTTTTGCCATTTTAATTTGAACCATTACTTGAGGTCAAAGTTCATAACTATTTTCCAAAGGGTCAAAGTTCAACTATGATGGATATTTTCAGATGGACAAACATCACTGTAGTGGGGGAATGCCTATATAAATAAAACAATTAGGCACACTTTATTCTTCTTAATATTCATTTAGAAAAACCCACTAGTGAACTGACACTAAAATGATATGTACAATAACTCATGTATACTAAACATAGCCCAGACATTCTGTGTTTAAGAGGGAAATAAAAATGGATTTTAAAAAAGTTATTGGGGCATTTAGATCAAGGCACGACCCCAAACCAAAAGAAGTAAAAACCTATTTACTGATCTCAGTAAGGTTGGGCAATAAATGTAGTTTTATTTTGCCACTATGGTCATCTTTTACAAGTACATGTTTGTAAGTATGACCTATAACACACAATGCCAACAAACAAACTGCTTACATTAATGACAATAACACTCGCAAAACAGTTCCCATCAGAACCACACTTCATAACCAAGAAGAGGTTATTACACATGGTGTTACCCATTAACCTAATCTTTCTTATCTAATCCACAATGAAAAGTTTCCAATAACATTCAAGACAACATCACAATTCACCAATGACATCACAAATACTGCTTTTTGCCATTATAATGTACATAACATATGTTAGAGGGTATCTATTTTTAGATATACAGTAAGATGTATTTGCAACCAACTCTATTAAGCGGTTTGATCTTACATTGTTTATTTAGCTGTTTGACCTCATGTACAGTGTATGCTTGTTTTAGCGCAGGCATGTTAATCTGTAGGTTCAAATCCACTTCTAGTAAATGTTTCTTTGTACACTTCAGTTTGTTAGAGCTATCTCATGTTTGTTTGAGCGGATTACCTTTGAATAGTATCACAAGTCTTGATGAAGCTAGTGGCTTTTCATTATAAGATTGGTGTATTGTGAATGTTAATCATAGATGGCTTGGAGAGTGCTGTTCAATAGAGGACTGGTGTATAGTGAATGTTCCTTATTATAAATGGATCACAGATGATTAGTTCTCTTGGTTAATCAAAATAATCAACTAGAATGGAACTTTAAAGATGAAATCATGGATGAATAAATATAAGAAATTAATCCACCCTATTTCTTGGTTAAACCACTGCCTATTTACATGCTTACAAATACAACATACATGCACAGTTAAGTGCTTTAAGACACAAATCTTACATCTTTGTTTCAGGGAAAAATCTATTACTTAACCAATGCTAGACTATATCACTATACTACAACTACATGTATGATACTACATGATATCTAAAATACTGTCCATAGAGATCAACATATAATAACTAGAGTGTCATCTCTCCATTATACCATGAGTACATATTTATACTGTGCTTGTTACTGGGGTATGACATGTTATGGTCTGTAGTAGATGCATATATTGCTATGCCATACACAATTAGGAATATGTCTACACTAGTATGTTTATGTTACGCTAGTTCAACTAATAATGCTAGTCATGGTTACTATTTTTAGAACATGATGTCATACAGTATTCAAACTGGGATTTGTAAACCAGTGTATAGCTAGGTATATGCATGTACATAGGTGACTGTGCATGGATACCAATTAGTTGTACACTTTCTCCAGTATTGATATATTACATGTAAGGTTCTATTGGAGAGTTAGCATTCTAGTAATCATACATTGTACTACATAGTAAATACCTAAATGAGTCTATCTTACAATAGCAGAGATATAGATTATTCTCATTCAGTGATCATCTTGCTTTTTCTACACACAAGTCTATTGAGGTCAACTTGCGGCTCAGGTCCCAAATAAACTGGTGCCTATAATGTGATGATTCAAACATTCTCATACATTTCTGTAATCATTCAACTTTGATAGGACACAAATTAAAAACAATAATTAGCATTAGTAACAATGTTACTGATACTAGGTCATATATATGGAGATATATTCACTATTTAAATCATATAACTCAATTGTATCTTATTCAGCCATGTCACATTTCTTATACATAATGAGGCTCTCGTAAAAAAAAAGCCTGGTACCTTTATGAAGTGTTACTCATTTCATAATGACCTTTACCATGAAGTCAGGGAACTTAACAATGATTATCACTGCAGTGGTAACCACTTCATAATCCATAATCTCTGCTACATAAAGATATGAATTAAAACCCCCCTCCAATTCCCTAAGCCCCGCCTCCTAATAAGAAGGCTACCATACCCTATGTGTGTGGGTCACTTTGCAGCTCTTTAATTTGCTTGATGAGGTATGCCTTTTCATCGTTGAACTGTTCGTCTTCTGTCCGGTCGGTGTGGAATGCAGACAGAAACTCAACGAGTTTACTCTTATTCTTATTGAGAATGCTGAGAATCGCTGGGGTTTTATTGGGGTTGGCTACAAATACCTTGAAATATTGGGGGGAAAACAAAAATGTTATTAATTTTTTCAGGATTTGTTCAAAATTGCATAATCCCGTACAAACATTTCCAAGCAAAATGAACCATGACCGAATTTATAACGGCACTAACGGTGGGTGGGGAATATGACCAAATACAAATTGTATTGTACAAATTTCCAGATGACCTGAAATGGTAAGGGTGACTATAACTCAATACAGATCAGTGATTTGTCCTAATTTCCAGAAGACCTCACATGTACCCAAGTAAAAAGATTTCAAATGATATCTTGGTGTGATTTTATTCTTGTCATTGGACTTCACCAACCTATGTCATTGGACTTACCTTGAAGACATGGAAGGCCTCAAACTGTATGTTCCTACTTCTATCTTTCAGCATATTCATCATGAGTTTAAGATTCTCTGGATTACTGATGTACTTGGTCATAATGGTGAAGTTATGTCTGTCAAGTAGTAACTCTCCAAGAAGCTACAAGGAAAATACAGTGATTATAATACAATATAATGATTTAAATACAATGATTATAATAAGATGATACATTGTTACACCATTCACCATAACAAGTTTGAATCAAAAAGTTATGGAATGTTACTGTTGACATTGTATTACTATCTGCAACAGGATTTGACTTTACCAAGCCAGGAATTTCACAGAGGTCATGGCTTCTGTTGCCCTGGTCTTGGCCTTGGTGCCCCTTAAAAATGTTCCCATAAACATTCTGATATTCTAATGGAAATGCCCTTCACTCAGGACAAGTGGCCTTGCCCATACAATAATGAAATTCCAGGCCTGTTTTTCGGTATAAATTTATCACAGGCTGCAGTATAAAATACAACCTTGAAAGGTCAAATACAACCTTGAAAGGGTGTACCACTAGCGACCTTTTGATATGAACTTGATGAATTTCTGTGACCTAGGTCATACTCAGGCTGTATCTTGATGAAAGTAACAAGTAGTTTTCTAGAAATCTAAGAATCGCGTCCACAGAGCAATTACTACATTAGCCAGATCATCCGCATGTCACTCTTTGAGGCTCATGAAAGATGGCAGATACTGGCCTCTCAGTGTCACAAGAGGGCGATATTTTTTTACTTACCTTTACGTCATCACAGCAGAATTTCCACGCCCCAGAACGGAATGTAAAGTAGATGTAAATTAGATGTAAATTAGATGTAAATTATATGTAAATTATATGTAAATTATATGCACACTTTTCGGGCGGGGATATACGTCACTATTCAAATAAGGTTTCAGCAGGAGATTTGTTTTAGTTATGTGCGTTGTGCTGAGAAATTACTTTGGGTAACAATGGCTCAAGACGTTAGAAATTCCGGGTATAAATACGTAAGAATATCGAGGGTGTGAGAGAAGACTGAAATGTTGGGAGAGAGTGCAGTAGCACCGAGAGAGCGGTAGCTCTAATAGTGGATCAAGTGTTTGATCAATCTTTTGGGACAAAGTTCCCAGTATTTTGTGGCGATAGCCTTTAAAATGTGAGAGAAAGCGTCGGATTACGCTTTGGAGAAGAGTGGCGGTAGCCAAGCAATATAGCGTGGAAGAGATTTTGTTTGGCAAAATACAATGTAGTCTTTTTCTTCAGTCTAGACCCTACATCCCGTATTTATACCACAGGGAGCCAGTTTAAACTGTAAGTGTAATGTTTATTTATTGATGAAGACTTACTGATTTTAGGATAACAGATATTGGTGTTATTTTTCACTTTGTTAAGATCATAGACATAAGAATAATCCTATTTTCTTTATTCAGCGATTCTGTAAAACTGGTAGCAGATTAGTAATTAATGATATGTATTTTCAGTACCTTTTCGAGTTGGGGTTTCAAGAAACCATCAACTACGTTTTGAATCGTGTTGTTATTTAAGATATAAGCTGCTTTAAACTTGTCGGAAGGGCTCAGGCTTGTTAGTAGTCATGGATTTATTCTATATTCTCCCAGAGCTCCCTTTGTTGGAATCAACTTTATTCAGGACGAAAGCATCACATTTTGGAGATGAAGATATCGCCCACCATAATCGCCCTCCAATCCAAGTAGCTCAAACTAGCGGGAAGTCGTGAACGGGGAAAACACATATACAGATACTCCAGACGATGAACTTTTAACTTCAAATGGTGGTGGTTTGTAGTTATGATTTATAACTGCATTTTTGTATAGTTGAGTCCATTTGATCTATGATCTATTTGTAGTAATTAATTGTACATAGTGTAAATAATTATTTAGTATTATTTTCTTTCTAAACGAGAAGTTTTAGTTTAAATTATTGGTTAGTGTGTCCTTGTGAGTGACTTGGCCCAGACGCATTGCGCGTGAGGCAGGTGGACCCGGGGTTGTGACACTCAGTTTTGAGGAGATTCAACATGACCTTGGTTGGTAAGTAGCGCACAAGCCTTGAAGCATGACTTCAGATCTTCATCACAACATATCCAATGAAATTCCTTCAATGGTATGCCCAGATCGTGTCTCTATTCTTGATAGAGTTAAGACAGGGGACCAGGGGATAATAGCTAAGACAGGGAATCAGTCTATTGCTACATAAACAACTGTCCGCATTAGACTTTTCAACCCTATTAAACGGTATGCTGTATTTCCACATTGGAAAATTAACCTTATCAAGAGTAAGAAAGTTTATATACTGAATGTGCAGTTTTTCAAGCAATATATTACTCTTACTAAATAACTATGTCTTTCTGGAAATGAAACCAAGTATTCCTCTGACACGTCTACAGCACTGTAGCATGTTTGCTTGAAAAAACATGTTAAGAGAAGACGACGAAGGAATGTTCAGTTTCTTCTGTTATAACGTACCTTCAATGATTGTCTTCTTGTGACATAATTCTCAGAGTTCAGCAAATCCTGGTATTTTGAGAATACTTTGTCGTAGTTCTTCTCCAAAAACTCTGCACACAGAATCTTATGTCTAGTTAACAACTCCTGCAATAATGAAAAAGATACAATAACTCAAAACTGAGGGAATCAATATCTATCAATACTGCCATCACAAATACAAATGGATCAAACTGAGGGAATCAATATCTATCAATACTGCCATCACAAATACAAATGGGTCAAACTGAGGAAATCAATATCTATCAATACTGCCATCACAAATACAAATGGGTCAAACTAAAATTGTTACATTCAGTAGAGTGTATGGCATCAATGCTAATGAGGTCAAAACTGTCATTCTCATTATAAATATATCATGGGGTCCACACAAAATGCTCACTATTCGCACCGTGCATGAGCCATTGAGGACACATGTTAGATCACTGTGGGCAAAAGGGCAGCAATAGTGCATTGTGTTTGGCATATTATGTGTACGTGAGGAATATCTCCAGTGATCATTGGCTGGAAGAAGTAGTACCATAACATACGTGCATAAAGTGTACACACAATGCTCACATGATGCCAAAGTGGCTATCATCAAGACACTGGGTGCAAATTCACTGCTAGAGGGCTACGATGTGCACAAAGTGAATAGTTGTTCATTATAGAGATTCATTATAACAATGGTAATACACATTGGAGCCAATATTCATGTTCCTCAGCGAATAGAGCATGATACCACACATACCACATCCATCAAACTCCACTGACTGATTCTGTGTATAACCAAGCCATGGATACTTTGTATTTGCTAATCTACCAATTCCATCAAAGTATGACAAGGTCACTGTTAAGTACGTGGCGGTTGATTTGGGGGGAATTCAAGAAAGATATCTAGCCAAAATGACTATGGGATTAGAGTTTGGATTTTTTTAGCTATTTTTTAAAACTGTGGTTTACCTTGAATGTGGCGAAAGCATCAGAAGCAATGTCAAATGTAGACGTCTCAACATAGTTAAAGAACTTATAGAACTCATCACTATTGAGAATAAGCTTAGCATGTTCTACAAAGCGGATGCTATCCCTAAGCATGATGCCACAGTTCAATGCAATCTGTTGATTCTCATACCTGAGGAAACAAGTCAAATTAATTCATGAAATTCTTGTATTGGGTGGTAAACAATTGACTTGATTTTTCACCTACACCGATGTATGTATAAAGCAATACATACTCGGTGCTTTCCGAGCGTCTGCGAAAACCCCTCCACCTCTACAGGCGACTTGTGCGGGCTTCATACCCACAACTTACTAGTGCTTATAACTGCACTAGTAAGCTAGAAGTCCTGGGTTTGAATACCGACCGAGTCACCTGTGTCTTCGAAGACACTGGGAAAGCACCAAGTATACAGTGTTTCATACATACGGTACGTCACAGTTGATAGCCACTGTAGCACTGAATACGACAGCACAGACCTGTATACTTAGCAGGGAACTGAGAAAGTTGAAGGATTGATATTGGCCAAATGACCAGGGGTTATAAAGTAAAGCGCTTCGAGTTTCACATTTTGTCCAATTTTAAAAGTCTGCCCTTAGTAACTTACCCTTGACAAAGAGTGAAGAGTATTTCATGTTTGTCACATATGTGTTCCACCGTCGGAGATCGACTACCGATCTGTCTTCTCAGAATGTTGTTATAGATCTGGGCAACATCTTTCTTGGCCTGTATAAACCAAACACACGAGACAGAGATTGTACATGAAAAGACAGGGTTTGAATTGTACACAAAATACAATGAGAATCTTGTCATGAGTAAATGTTCCATTCTCAATCTGGCTTACTCACTGTGAAAATAATAAGAATACCTCCAAATCTCTACGAGGCAATCCAGATGAGGCACATTATTGAACCTTAAAGTCTAGTTGAGGCTCATTATCATACCCTTAAGTCTAGATGAGGCACATAATAATAAATCCACATCTGGATGAGGCACAAGATGATATTAACTCAAAGACTACATGAGGCGAATTATAATACCTCAAAGTCTAGATAAGCCACATAATCATACCTCAAAGTCTAGATGAGGGAGGTTCTTGATGAGTAATAGAAGGAGGCAGCTCTCATATATTGCCTGAGCAAGTTGACCAATTAACTCAGTTTGAGGTTCTTGATCTCCAGCACCATAAAGAATATTCTTCATTCCTACAAGACTCTTTGATATATCTTCCTGTGCCTGTAGAAATCAACAGAATAGTATGTTTGTTATTGATCAAGGTTAATTCTTCAATCTTACAGCAGGCTTTAGGGAAGTTCAACCTGGGATTTGTAGGGGCGAGGCATTTCTCCAATGGAAAATCATTTCGAGGGGCTCCAATGCTAAGACCGAGGGAGTGATTAAGTTTCAGGGCCATATGCAGATTTTGTTGTGTGGGCAAGGGGATGTTTTTTTTTGTTTTTTTTTAATATGAAATATTCAAGATTTTGCATGGTAGACTATTTGTATCAGTTTGTGGAAACACTATGTGGTTTGAATCTGTAGTTAATCTCAACTGTAGCCAAGTAATATTGTGTTCTGATAAGAACCATTGGTTTTCTCTTTGTTTCAAGTAGCCTGCTTAAGTGGAAGATATTTAATTGGTATTTGGTCATGTACACTCAGCTCAACCTCTAGTTTTCAAGAAATATATCCCAAAACTAACTTGTTTTTTGTGTTTTTATATTAACCCTCCTACCATTGTTACAGAGGTCAAAATCAGTCAACTGCCCGTTTTGACCGTTGACCCAAATTTGCACACAGGGGCATTTTTGACTGGTTTTTACTGTCATTTTGACCACCCTGAACAATACAAGACCATGCTTTTACCAGTCAAAACAGTTGACTCATTTTGACCTGTAAATGTACTTACTACACGTAAGGTTTGACAGTGTTTGACATTTAAGTGCACTAGATATACCTTGGCAAGTATATCAACATTTTGACTGATTTTGATCCTTGTAGTAGTAGGAGGGTTAAACAAAAAGTTTCCCAACAACAACATTTTGTAAATTCAACATAACATTTCCTGTTTTTTTCTAAAATGAAAGCACTTCAGACTAAACTTTCTGTATAGAATGACTGATACATGTATAGAATGACTGATACATGTATAGAATGACAGATACATGTATAGAATGACAGATACACGTATAGAATGACTGATGCACGTATAGAATGCCAGATGCACGTATAGAATGCCAGATGCACGTATAGAATGCCAGATGCACGTATAGAATGCCTGATGCACGTATAGAATGACTGATGCACGTATAGAATGACTGATGCACGTATAGAATGACTGATGCACGTATAGAATGACTGATGCACGTATAGAATGACAGATGCACGTATAGAATGACAGATGCACGTATAGAATGACTGATACACGTATAGAATGACTGATACACGTATAGAATGACTGATACACGTATAGAATGACTGATACATGTATAGAATGACTGATACATGTATAGAATGACTGATACATGTATAGAATGACTGATACATGTATAGAATGACTGATACATGTATAGAATGACTGATACATGTATAGAATGACTGATACATGTATAGAATGACTGATACATGTATAGAATGACTGATACATGTATAGAATGACTGATACATGTATAGAATGACCGATACATGTATAGAATGACCGATACATGTATAGAATGACCGATACATGTATAGAATGACTGATACATGTAGAATGACTGATACACGATAGAATGACTGATACATGTATAGAATGACTGATACATGTATAGAATGACTGATACACGTATAGAATGACTGATACACGTATAGAATGACTGATACACGTATAGAATGACTGATACACGTATAGAATGACAGATACACGTATAGAGTGACTGATACACGTATAGAGTGACTGATACACGTATAGAATGACTGATACATGTATAGAATGACTGATACATGTATAGAATGACTGATACACGTATAGAATGACTGATACACGTATAGAATGACTGATACACGTATAGAATGACTGATACACGTATAGAATGACAGATACACGTATAGAGTGACTGATACACGTATAGAATGACTGATACACGTATAGAATGACTGATACACGTATAGAATGACTGATACATGTATAGAATGACTGATACATGTATAGAATGACTGATACATGTATAGAATGACTGATACATGTATAGAATGACTGATACATGTATAGAATGACTGATACATGTATAGAATGATTGATACATGTATAGAATGATTGATACATGTATAGAATGATTGATACATGTATAGAATGACTGATACATGTATAGAATGACTGATACATGTATAGAATGACTGATACATGTATAGAATGACAGATACATGTATAGAATGACAGATACATGTATAGAATGACAGATACATGTATAGAATGATTGATACATGTATAGAATGACTGATACATGTATAGAATGACTGATACATGTATAGAATGATTGATACATGTATAGAATGACAGATACATGTATAGAGTGACTGATACATGTATAGAATGACTGATACACGTATAGAATGACTGATACACGTATAGAGTGACTGATACATGTATAGAATGACTGATACACGTATAGAGTGACTGATACACGTATAGAATGACTGATACACGTATAGAATGACTGATACACGTATAGAATGACTGATACATGTATAGAATGACTGATACATGTATAGAGTGACTGATACATGTATAGAGTGACTGATACATGTATAGAATGACTGATACATGTATAGAATGACTGATACATGTATAGAATGACTGATACATGTATAGAATGACTGATACATGTATAGAATGACTGATACATGTATAGAATGACTGATACATGTATAGAATGACTGATACATGTATAGAATGACTGATACATGTATAGAATGACTGATACATGTATAGAATGGCTGATACATGTATAGAATGACTGATACATGTATAGAATGACTGATACATGTATAGAATGACAGATACATGTATAGAGTGACTGATACATGTATAGAATGACTGATACATGTATAGAATGACTGATACATGTATAGAATGACTGATACATGTATAGAATGACTGATACATGTATAGAATGACTGATACATGTATAGAATGACTGATACATGTATAGAATGACAGATACATGTATAGAATGACAGATACATGTATAGAATGACTGATACATGTATAGAATGACTGATACATGTATAGAATGACTGATACATGTATAGAATGACTGATACATGTATAGAATGACTGATACATGTATAGAATGATTGATACATGTATAGAATGACTGATACATGTATAGAATGACTGATACACGTATAGAATGACTGATACACGTATAGAATGACAGATACATGTATAGAATGACTGATACATGTATAGAATGACAGATACATGTATAGAATGACTGATACATGTATAGAATGACTGATACATGTATAGAATGATTGATACATGTATAGAATGACTGATACACGTATAGAATGACAGATACATGTATAGAATGACTGATACATGTATAGAATGACAGATACACGTATAGAATGACTGATACACGTATAGAATGACAGATACATGTATAGAATGACTGATACACGTATAGAATGACAGATACATGTATAGAATGACTGATACATGTATAGAATGACTGATACATGTATAGAATGATTGATACATGTATAGAATGACTGATACATGTATAGAATGACTGATACATGTATAGAATGACTGATACATGTATAGAATGACTGATACATGTATAGAATGATTGATACATGTATAGAATGACTGATACATGTATAGAATGACTGATACATGTATAGAATGATTGATACATGTACCAACTTTACACGAAGTAAGTTTTAAGATAATAATTTGTTAATTTGCTAATCTGGTAATTACCAATGTTGTACCTTCCCTTTAAGTCATCATTATTGAGATAAACTTCAATATTGGTCATAGACATCATAAAAGATAATTCAACTGTCAGATATATCTAATTCATAATTTACTGATACCTACCTTCTCAGCTTTCTTTCCCTCCTGACATTTCTCGATGACTTCCAGCGCCTCTTTGACTATTTTCACAAACTCCTGGGGAGTTTTCTGTGATTTTCCAAACAGCGGCATGGTGGTTTATAGTATGATGTCCTCTGGAATGAAACTGAAGACACAAGAAGCACAGTGACAAACCTCAAGCCACCGAGTGGTCAAGGACTGGTTCAGCGACTAATGGATTGTCTTGACTGGAATTTCACTGGTCACCAACTTGTAATAATGTGTCTGCAATGGAACAAATGACAAAATTAATATTAATAGTTTTTTTTCTGACTAAAAAATTCATACATGTACTATATATGCACGTATACACATGTAGTCACGTATATGGTATTACCAAGGACCTCCTATTGTTCCCCTCTATTGTTGGACTTTAACTTTTTTACGCATCTCCCATTTGATTTGTATAGGTTTTACAACTGAGGAAATTTTCAAACAATAACCACTAACCGAGGATCCATTGTTCCCTTTTGTTAAAATTCCTCAGTTTACACCATAAAGATGTACACACATACACTGTATAACCGTATACATGTACACACATACACTGTATAACCCAGGCATGCAACTGAAGTTTGTCCAAAAGAGAGGAAAGTGCCAGCCACAGCCAGACTTTGTACTATGTTTTTCAGTTTTCAATGGCACAGCTGAGTAACCAAAAAAGAGGAAATCAGCTGATCAGCTGAAAAGTTGCATGCCTGATAACCGTATACATGTACAATAGGCTTGGGGGTGTCGGCGGGTACCCGGTTCTACCCGATTCCAAATTGAGAATCGGAACTGCGGTTCCACTCTTTTAAAGAACCAGGTACTCGCAAGAGTCGGTTCCGGAACCGATCCTTCAAATACCCGGTTCCCAGAGCCGCGGCTGTAGTAAAATACCCAAGTCCCAGAGCCGGCTGGGAGCCGAGTCCCAGTCAGAGCCGGCTCCAGCAAAATACCCGACTCTGAGGACCAACCCGGCTCCAATTGAAATACGCAGTTGTCTGAGCTCCAACTCTAGAGCAGAGAACCGGCTCCAGTCAATATACCCAATTCTCTATGATGAGTGACCCACAAAAATGTAACTCTAGACTGCAGCAAACTTGTGAAGGTGCCACACATGCAACTGATGCAAACCGCAATGTCTGAGCTGTGCATTAGTAGTATCATTGTGCGTCACTGAGTTGTTTATAAATTGGCCCCATAACATGGATACTTTGGTTATGGAGATGTTAAAAATGTTGACAGCACGTGTCTTGAGAAGTGGAGTGGTCAAGGTGGCCCCGTAATATGGATAAACTTATGACGAAGTTAACAGTCATGTTGCTAGTGTTCTTTATGTACTTTCAATACGACATGGACAGTAGTACGGTACCTTGTAGGGGGTGGTGCAATTGCTTAATTGCTCCAACCCCCGTTTATAAATTGGCCCCATAACATGGATACATGTACTTTGGTTATGGAGATGATGTTAAAAATGTTGACAGCACGTGTCTTGGGAAGTGGAATGCTCAAGGTAATATGGATAATCTTGTGACGAATTAGTCAAGTTGCTAGTGTTCTTAATGTACTTTCAATAGGCATGGATGGTAGTACGGTACCTTGTGTACAGGGGGTGGTACAATTGCTTAATTGCTGCTCTATTATTGCTCCAACCCCTGAAGCATGTGCAAAGCCATGGCATGTACATGTACAGAACGGCTTGTAACGTTGTTTGCTAACGGTAGGATAATGGAAACAAATCTCTTACTTAGCTTAACTTTTCCAAAACATTTCCTTAAAGTTTCTGAAACATATTTTAAATAAAAAAAAATTATCATCACTGCATTTGCGGTTGAAAATCTGATACCTTCGTATCAGAGACGCAACAAAGTTTGAATAGACTATGTTTTATTATTTTCTGTAATCCTTATGTTTTTGTTTGAATCTCTTGGAACCGGTTCCGACTCAGAACCAAGTTTTTTTTTAAGCGAACCGGTTCCAGAAATTGTGGAACCGCCAAGCCTAATGTACAACATACAACATGTCAATTTCATGGTAATTATATTTCTTGAAAACTAGATGGTTGAAATGAACGTACATTACCAAATAGCAATGTTGCACCTTCCATTTAACTAGTACATGAAGACCAGTTAATTGCATTTGACAGGCATGTTTGGATCCTTCAACCATGGAGCTATAGCTCCATGCTTCAACTGAGTAAAGGTTTAACCAAAATTATTAACACATCATAATCATATAACCTACAGTAGGTAAATTGTTATGATTATGAATGGTATTTGAACTTGGTTCAAACTAAAGGTCATTTTTTACAGACAGGATTAAATTATGGCACTGAATTATATGTGCAATTACCAAATGTAAGAAACTTATGAGAGTAAGTTACCTTTATGGATACACTATACATTCCTCACATACCTTGACCATATGGGAACCAATATATACAAAGCTCTAAATGGTTGGCAAAGTGTACACTGTATAAAATAAACTATGTTCATTCTTAGTAATAACTGTATTACAGAAGAAGCGAAACTACTCAAATAATAAACTAAAGTAAAACAATAAAAGACCCTTGATCACTGCACATATTATTTGTTAAAGATACACTTATGTATACATGTTGATGTGTGGTACAATGCCAATCAAACATAAACACATCACCCCAGCACACCTTAATCCAAGGTATGTTAATTGACATTTTACACACAGTATCTATTTAGATCTGGTTCAATGACTGCTAATCTGTAATCATTGTTAACATACAGTGTAATCACAGTTTGAAATGCACTGGAGTCGGTTTTCAGTACAGCATCATTTACTGGTGTGTCATCGTCTTGTACATAACAAAATCAAGATGGCAACCAGTGGGAAAAGTTCTATCAAATACATATATACATATATGTACATATGGAAATTTGGAATGATACAGCAATCTAAGATACTGAAGTTTGACAGTATCCCTTTAAAAGAAAACTTGTCAAGCCAAGCCCATTTAGGTGCTTATTGAATTTCCTGTCTTAGAGACAGCTGGGATGTTCTAATATTGTATTCTCACTGTATAGTTAAGAATGATGCATTGTCCAAGGTGTATGGTTTACTCATATAAGGAAATGATAGGATCAAATGAACAGTGATTGACACAATATGTGATATGTCAATACACATGTAGCTTATAACCACAGCATGCAGGGACCAGCTAGATAGCTAGCCACAATAACATTAGGCACAATGACCTAGCACACTAAACAAAAACTGCCATTAACATGAGACCAAAACTTATAGATTAACCCTCCTGTTACTGTACATGCCAAAACCTGCCAAATTTGCCGTGTAATAAGCACAGGGCCCACAGCATTAACCTGCCAATGCATGTCATAACACTTGTACAGTAAGTACCTCCACATGCCAAAACCCTTTGGAGGGTTTGGAAAGGTGCTGATACTAAGTCATAAAGTAAGCTAAGTCTGTAGCAAGTACACCTACATGCCAAAACATGTTGGAAGGTTTTGAAAGGTATTGGCACAAGTCTTAAAGTAAAGCTAAATAATCCTCAATAAAGTTCATCCAACTGTCAAAACCTTTCAGAAGGTGCCTGAGCGGATGCCAGTCAACTCGCCCCCTCGCAAACTCGCCCCTTACAAACTCGCCCCTTACAAACTCGCCCCTAGCAAACTCGCCCCCCAGTGATACAAACTCGCCCCCTCGCAAACTCGCCCCCCACAAACTCGCCCCTCCGCAAACTCGCCCCTCCGCAAAGTCGCCCTCAATTTACCCTAAATGACGCACCTAAGGTTATATAATCAACTGGACCGTAACTTACAAATGAAATTAGCAGTGAAGGATCCTCTTGTAAAATGCTGAATTTCAATGCATGATCATATGCGTGGACGCCTTGAGCGCTCGCTTTTTGAGACGCACAGAATTGTAGTCATCAGAAAATTGATGTTGGTATAATGACTCACCCCAAAATGTACCCAAGAGAAAAACAGTTGAAATCATGTTTCATCTTATTCCAGATGGTTGTAAAATTGTTTTTAAACTTGAAAATAAAAATATTGTTTTCGATTTTAAAATAAAATGGTATAATTTGGAGAAGCTCTCAAACTAATCAATATTCTATTGTGATGGAAGTGCATTGTGGTCACCCAGCGCTTCCCGTCTTCAGCGATTATCGGTAAAGTTAAAAAACACACTCAAACAAAAAAATGTTAAGAAACCAAGACGCGAACAGGCCCCAGTGGTAGTCTTGAGTGACATATGCGACTTACAATGAAAAGTTCTAATTATGAAATGAAGTTGATGATGATGAAATTCATGATGAAATTTACTCTAACTGGACGAATAAAACTTGTATTTGTCCTTACACTGTAAAAACGTTGGGCAACATGGGGTTGGGTAAGGTTATTTCTCCCAGAATTGGTCAGTATTTACCACAACTGTTCACATATTTTGGCAAAAAATTATCCAACATTGGGCAATGGGAAACCAACTGTGTAACCTGTTGATATGTTGACCAGTGTTGGGTAACATTATCAACCGTGTTTGCCCAATATTTCTTACAGTGTATAGTTTCAATCAGATACAATTTCAACCTACACTCTTAAAACTAAAGTGTTGAATCAACCTTTTAATAAACTCTACATAAATAGAGTAAATTTTTAGGCAATGCAATGTATTTAAACTTATTATCATCACTGATTTGTTTATTACTTTATTTGCCTTTTTAAGTAAATACGTTTTAACGTCTTTTTATTTAAAAATTTATTTTATTTATTTATTTTTTAAAATTATTGGGTTTTGAAAGGTGCAGTTTCTAGACCCAAAACTGCAATTTTTATAGGAGGGTTAATGTGGCAACGTTTTAACAGGTGCAGCAATTTTGATTTTACAAACAAATTCAATGAATAATGAGGTCATCGTATGTGCGACACCTTTACAAATTACAATGGTTGTTTAACCCTCCTACTATAGCTGCACTTTAGTGGCAAGTTGCTATAGTGGTCAAAATCAGTCAACTGACTGTTTTGACTGTTGACCCAAATGTGCACAAAGGGGCATTTTTGACTGGTTTTTACTGTCATTTTGATCACCCTGAACAATACCAGACAATGCTTTTACCAGCCAAAAACGGTTGACTCATTTTGACCTACAAATGTACTTACTGCATGTTAACATGAAGGCCTTACATTAGCTGCGAAATCTCTATTCGTCTTTTTTATTTGTATTAGTGTAAAGCGTCTTGAGCGTCAATTTGACGGAGATGGCGCTATATAAGATTTTTATTATTATTATTATTATTATTATAATTGGATCCTTATTGACAGTAGCTGTATGGAATTCTACCTCTATAGTATATACTATATAAGGACCCAACGATAGATTAGATGGATGGAAATACCATTTCACAGCCTAACACCATAAAAACATAAGTGACATGATCACATAGCACAACCCATGCTGATTAATAATGATTAATAAACCCTGTCACGGTAGTATGTGCCATGTTTTTGACAGGGCAAAATTGTTTATTTCAAACAATCGTTGCCTTCTGCAACCCAGCGCACGAACTTCACACGCACTCCAGACACGTGCGTGAAGTTCAAGCGCCATGTCAAAAACATGGCGCATATTACCGTGAAAGTGTTTATTGGCAAGTTAAACATAGTCATTCTTTAAAACCATTTAAATTTATAGTAGACATTATTTATGCATTGACGTCATCAGGCAGCCATGTTGTATAAAGGGCAAACCATGAGGCTTGGCACGAATAATATGATCCAATGGCAATGAGCATTACGAGTTCCTTCTTTCACCCTCTAAACGAGGGCGTCCACCCAGTTTCTAAGGATTTGTGACATGCTTAAAGTCTATTGGGAAAGAATGTCGAACCCACCCGCCACCTGTGCACATGTCTAACGTTAAGCATGTGTTTTTAGCAGACAACAAAATTGCCCACATCTCATCGACACTAGATGTGAATACATTCATTGCTCAAAATCTCCAAAAATATCATTTCCAATCTTCACTTGACTACACTTTCTTCTCCTTTAGTGTGTCCTCTAATGCTCTATCATATTTTAAAGGAAAATCTGTGTCTATTTGTCATATTTGGATAGAAAAGTGGCGGTTGTATTCTACATTCTTTCCGTCTATTGCTGCAATGCAAATGCAATGCGTTCGTGAACAAACATTACAAAATAATAATTACAAAAACAAACTGCAGAACAGAAGTGCAAAAAAAATGACTAAGGAATGTAAATCCATAAACCATCATTTGTTCGTCTAAACATTGCAAATCAAATGAAACAATCGTGTTCTTTAAGTTAGTGTATATCCGAGTTGAAAATTATGTACATTTTGAGAACGAATAATCAATTAAAAAGCGAAAATGATACCATACTTTACCTCGTCTGCATCACGAGCAGTGCGCCATTGATCATGCAATCGACTGCTGATGACTGCATGCATATGCGCAGTGTGTACTTAGTGCACACCTACAGTTATGACGTCACTGCTTATCAGAAGACCCGGAAATGTCAAATAAAATCATCGATTTCAACAATTATTAAAATCTATTAAGTGTTTTACTCACGAGGGTGAAGATTATCATATTCGCAATGAAATTCTTATTTTAAATTTAAAACTAGAAAAACTGTCTAACGGATCATGAATATTCAACAGTTTATTTTTAGTTCGTGCCAAAGTTCGTTGGTCTATTTACAATGCGCGGTCAAAGGTTAGCACATGATCATGATGATAACAAAATCCGTTGACGAACCCGCCTGCTTTTTCATTTTTGCTATTTTTTTATTTACTTCAAACCCCGCTAAATCATAACATGGGGTTGAAAGTACGAGCAGATGTATGTGTCATCGGAGCAGGTATATCTGGTCTTGCAGCTGCTAAATGTATGCAGGATGCAGGATTTGATGTGGTTGTACTAGAGCAAAGCGATCGAATCGGTGGGCTGTGGGCATTCAGAGAACAGGGATACGGCGTGATGCGATTTACCCACATGTGAGTTATAAGAAAAACATGGAGGAAGGATGGAGCTGTACTGTACATGAAGTCGGTGACTGTTTGAAAAGTTTTGATGAGATATTGGAGGTGGATTATAATAACTATGGGTAGAGCATTTAAACATGATTTTCTGAATCTACTGATCAGCTTGTGAAAAAATTATAATGAACTTTAAAATATTGTAAATTATTATATTTATTATTAAGTGACAACATTCCTGTTGACTTTTGTTTCTTTTTCAGCAATGTTTCCAAATACAACTATTGTTTCTCTGATTATCCGTTTCCCCATGATGCATCTGACTTCCCACATCATTCAGAAATGGCAAGATACATCAATGATTACACGATACATTTCGGTCTGGATAAAATTATCCAATTACGGATGAAAGTAATTTCATTGGATAAAGAGGGTAAGTAATATTTGGAAATTATTATAGTTCTGCATTAATACTATAGACAGTGTACCACATGGCTAAGTCATCCACACTAGTTTGAGCAGTTCTCAGCCAATGAAAAAATAGATTATTTTAAATCACTATGACCACAACCCCTATGTCTTTTTCATCCATTCAAACAATTACCATTAGAGCAGTTCTCAGCCAATCAAATTCAAGATTAGTTTCAAATCACCGTAGACCAAACCCCTGTGTCTTCTTTATCCATTTCAAATAATTACCATATGAGCAGTTTTCAGCCAATCAAATTCAAGATTGGTCTTAAATTACTATAGACCGCACCCCTTAATTGATTACATCATTCATTCAAAAAACATGTGGGCTGTTCTCATCCAATCAAAAGTAAAAGCTAAAGATAGTATTTATGAATGAATTGATTAACAAAGGTTTTGTTTGTAAAAATGATATTGAAGATCAGGGAAATTCTGATTGTTTTTGACAGGTGAAGAATGGACAATAACAGCGGCAAGGGTAGAAGAAGACAAAAATGGAGCAGAAAAACTGGGAGAAAAGGAAATCTTCACATCTAAGTTTGTTGCCATAGCATCAGGTCACCATGCGACCCCAAACTGGGCTAAGTTTCCTGGACAGGAGACATTTAAAGGTTTGATGATAATTCATTATTTTTGGATACAACATATTAGAGTAGTTGAAAACATAAGCAATATTTCAAATTATAGGCAAATTATAAATTGCATTTATCTTTAAATCAAATCAAAATTTTAAACCCTAACCACCCCAAAACCATCAAAATCCTCCAAGGGCACTCTTTTGGAAACTTCAGCACTGTTGGAAACTGGTACTTTCACCTCTTCAAATGGGGCAAAATTACTACCTGTCAAGAAGTACAGGCCATAAATGCTGAATATGAAAGATCAACAAAAATGCATGGTAAATTTTGAAGAAAAGGGCATGTTTCCAAAAGTGCACTGATGGATTTTGGAGGATTCAGGAAGGTTCCTAGCCAGAATACCTAGGGGGTTAGGGTTAAAGATATGTTTGTTAAGAATCCTTATTTAACCTGCATTAAACAATTGTTAACTATTTTCCTTGCAGAAAGGAAACAAATAAATTAAGTAATTTCATAAAATTTGTATAATTTCTTTAGGTGAAATAATCCACAGTATTTCCTACAAGGATGCGATTACCAATGGCATTGTGGGTAATCGTGTTTTGGTGGTTGGTATTGGTAACAGCGCAGTGGATGTCGCAGTAGACGCAGCAGCTACAGGCAGGTACAGTCAATAAGACTCATTTATAATTCAAAAATTACTTCAATATTTCATGAATAACAATTATTTATTTCAATTCGACAGCAACATCATCATCTGTAGATCTAGGGTGGTTGATCTAGGGGCACAAAGCAATAAATGGGGACATACTGCCAGAAAAAAGGGGCAAATGTATGTAAATAACGTTTGGTAAATTTACATAACCCACTCCCTGGATATCCCTTGACAATGAGCAGAAGGGATGGGTGGGGGATGACAATGAGCAGAAGGGGCGGGTGGGGAGATGACAATGAGCAGAAGGGATGGGTGGGGGATGACAATGAGCAGAAGGGATGGGTGGGGAGATGACAATGAACAGAAGGGATGGGTGGGAGATGACAATGAGCAGAAGGGATGGGTGGGAAGATGACAATGAGCAGAAGGGATGGGTGGGGAGATGACAATGAGTAGAAGGGATGGGTGGGGGATGACAATGAGCAGAAGGGGCGGGTGGGGGATGACAATGAGCAGAAGGGATGAGTGGGGAGATGACAATGAGCAGAAGGGATGGGTGGGGATGACAATGAGCAGAAGGGATGGGTGGGGAGATGACAATGAGCAGAAGGGGCTGATGGGGAGATGACAATGAGCAGAAGGGATGGGTGGGGGATGACAATGAGCAGAAGGGATGGGTGGGGAGATGACAATGAGCAGAAGGGGCGGATGGGGAGATGACAATGAGCAGAAGGGATGGGTGGGGAGATGACAATGAGCAGAAGGGATGGGTGGGAGATGACAATGAGCAGAAGGGATGGGTGGGGAGATGACAATGAGCAGAAGGGGTGGATGGGGAGATGACAATGAGCAGAAGGGATGGGTGGGGATGACAATGAGCAGAAGGGGCGGGTGGGGAGATGACAATGAGCAGAAGGGATGGGTGGGGGATGACAATGAGCAGAAGGGGCGGATGGGGAGATGACAATGAGCAGAAGGGGCGGGTGGGGAGATGACAATGAGCAGAAGGGGCGGGTGGGGAGATGACAATGAGCAGAAGGGGCGGGTGGGGGATGACAGTTGTAATGTTCCTTCCACCTGAGATACAAAAATAATAGCATGGTAGATTTGTTCTCAGTTCCTTTGACTTTGGTGATAACTAGCATACACAGGTTTCCAACCCAACCAATTTTTTTCTGCCAATCATTATGAAAGTTTATGTGTGCATACATGTGAGAAACTATCCACAATTTTTTCCTTTAAATATTTTGCATATAAACAGTTCTTGTGATCATAATTTATTTTATTTTCCTACTGTACAGATCTAAAGAGGTCTACATAAGTACACGTTCTGGTGCCTGGGTCATGTCTAATTACATCTTTGGAGAACCTGTAGATCTCTATGCATGTCGATCATTCCTATGGTTACCATGGCAACTCACCACAATTATATTTGAGAAGTTAATCTCACTGTCCTTGGGGAAACCTGAAAAGTAAGTAAAATATTCTTTAAAAAAATTTCAACAATTCCTTTTGACAAAAATTTTTAATGTTGAAAGATCAAGATGGACATTGAAAAGTGATATCAATCAATGAAATTGATTTAATCCGAGGTGACACAGCTGTGAGTTTAATCATAATAACAGTCCCATATGACCAGATCAGTGAGATTGCTGTGATAATCACTTTATGAAGTATGTGGTGTAATGAACTTTTGATATTGCTGACTCTATTTTTTTAATTTTGAGCACAAAATACATACAATGATTTGATATCTTTTTGTTTTTTGTTTTGCTTACCTTGCTGACATCAAGAACAAAACCTAATTCTGGAAATAAAAAAGTGAAGATAAATGAGAACAAACAAAAATATTTTTAATTTCTTTTAGAACGAAGAACAGTTATTCATTGCAATAAAATTCAATCAGTATATTTTTTTCTACAGAAACTGTACATGAACTTTCACCACAATTTTCTCAGAAATGTACAGCTTAAATAAACTAAAACTAAAACATATTTTATGATCCTCATAAAGTATGAACGCATTTTAAGATATTGTCCAAAACATTCACTTTTCCATTTGATTAACATGATCACATGAGCAGTTATAAACCAATCAGGTAGTCTAACTATCTCAGTTATTTATGAATGGTCTTTTTTACTAGGTACAATCTGAATCCAACGATGAGAGCACTACAGACCCAACCCACTGTTAGCCCCACCCTAATCCATCACATCCAGAGAGGTCACATCAAGGTCAAACCAAACATCTCCAAGATAAATGGGAAGATGGTTTACTTCTCAGATGGAACATCAGTCGAGGTTGATCATATCATTCTATGTACTGGTTATCATATCAATGTACCATACCTATCAGATGAATTGAGAGTAAAGGTGCTGCATGAGTCATCAAATATGATTAAGGTAAAGATTGACTGTGCATATTGTTTGCCTGATTAGAATTTAATGGCACTAGATCTTTATATTAAAGTTGGTAAAGTTGTCAGTGGATTTACTCAATCTTTCATAAAAATGTTCCACAGAGAATCAAAGAGTGCTGAATATACAGTGCTTAGCACACGAATGAGGGCTGAATATACAGTGCTTAGCACACGAATGAGGGCTGAATAAATAACACCATTATTAAATGTCACCCAACAGTTGATAGCATTAAAGAATCTCTCTTGTTGTTTCAAATTCTGGAACTAACTCCTTTCTTGAGTGAAATAATACTCCCACAGTAATCCCTGCCAACATTGTTGCCAAGGGCCCATACCAATGGTAAAGACCTTTGAGTGTGACAACTAAGTGCCATCTTTCTTTCACTGCTAGCTTTTCAGAAATGTCTTCAGTCCAGTGATTGGCTCTTCTCTAGCTTTCATTGGCTTCGTGCAGCCAGCTTCAGGTGGAATCCTCAGTATGTCCGAGACACAATCACGATGGTTTGCTGAACTATGTAAAGGTCGTGTCAAACTACCAAGTCAAAAGGACATGATGGCAAATATAGAAAAAGAAACAGTAAGTAATAGGAGACTTTTGAGACACTAGGGGGCAGCAGAGTTAGTGGTTATTTTCCATTGTTCATTCTAAAGCGTTCAAATGCATAATTTGTTATACATAATTTTGTGATATGGAAAAGAACTGTCTGCTGCCACTTAGCATCTCGAAATTGGAACTCTTAATATAATATACACAACTGCCTGATAGTAGAGTCTTTTCATGCCATGTTCATCATTGTCAAGTACCCTAAGGGTGTGGTTAAGAAGACTATGAAGTTGTTTACCACATCATAAGAACCAGTCTATTTTGAAAATGTGCATCATTCTGATTCTCATAGACTTGTCTGTAGAAAACTAAGATGTTAAAGTGGGTCACTATCACAGGTACCTGCATATTAAATATTGGTATGTAGACCATCTGGGCTCCCTGTTAGTTGCTTGCCCTACCCCTTCTTCAATCCAACCAAGATCTGCCCCTGCCTAGAATGATTTTTTTGAAATGACTGATATTTGTATGACAACCCCCTAGGATGAGGTCAGTAAGCGCTACACAGCATCTCCCCGTCACACAATCCAACGAGATCCAATCATCTATAACGATGACATCACAGAAATGTTTGGAGCTAAACCTCAGCTGTGGAGACACCCAAGACTTATATGGAGGTAATATTGCCATATATGGCCTTTGTAATAAATTTATTAAAGGGGCAGTATCATCACGATCAGAGCAGACTTTCAACAGGGCATGGAATCAGTGTCCTTGTTTAAGATGAACACAGTGACTGAAAATTACTGGCTCATTTATGCAGCAGCAACGGTAATATGACCTTATCATGTGGGGTATTATGATAGTCATTGACTTAATCTAAAACTAGCATTCCGATTCCATGCCCTGTTGATTATGACAATACTTCCTCTTTAACTTCAAATAATCAAATTTTAGGCTTTATATAATCAATTTGTGTCTTTAGACAATAATTAATTGTACTAATTAATGAATGAAACTTGATATTTCTTACATTGGAATTCCTCATATATATATTTATTGACAACATAAACAAGACAACTTCATAGAGAAGTAATGACATCATTGCGATTTGAACACTTGTTAAACAAATGAAGATTTTGTTGTTTCCTTTTAGGTTACTTGTAGGCAGTTGTGGAGCTGCACAGTGGAGATTGAATGGACCAGGCAAGTGGGACAGGGCACCAGACATTGTAAGGAGCGTTCCTGTAACAGGTATAATGCACTATGGGGCTCTGACTATTATTGGTCTGGTGGTTGGACTTCTCGCATGTATTATGTATATAATTCTCTGAGGTTATGACTTGTTACTGATCACACAAATATGTGACAATGATAAAACATTGAAATTGCCTTAGTAAGTTTTGATGGTGTTAAAAAAATTATTTAAAAATTTATTAAAATTAATAATAAAGACGATTGGCTTTAAGATGCCAGTGAAAGAATATAATAATCATAAATTTTTTTTATCAATTATAAAAGTTTAGATTAAATTGTATTTATTTATATATATCATAGCGAAGCAATAAATGTATTTATAATCATTTTGATAAATGTACATATATTAGTCAAGTTAGTTCAGTTTGCAATAAGAAGATACCAAATACTGGTTTTAATTGCCTTCATGCTTATACTTATTTGTCAACTGATCATATGCTAGCCCACAATGGACTTTCATTGCCCATATTGGGCTCGTCATATGCAAGTGATGAGTTAGAAATATTATTGTTTGAATTTTTTGTATAATTTAATGAGGACCGAACTTAAAGATGTATTGCTGGAATATTTTGTTTTCATAATTTCCTTTTAAAAAGGAAAATAAATACTTTGAAATGAGATATTTCACAAAATAGTTGTCAGAAGGTTGATTTTACGGTAAAACAGTGCCAACATTATTTTATTACAGGAATGGCCATAAATTCATTTCACGGTAAAATTTTTACAGTTAAACCATGCTTCTCACAATTTGTTTTTGAGAAATATGTAATTTTAAAGCATTTGTTTTTCCTTCTTCAAGTTAAATAACAATGTTCTGAAGAAAAGGAAATTTTTCAGAATTGGTGTTAAAATAGCCAAAAACATGGTTGATACATCATTGACACTAAACTTGTTTTGTCATTTACATCAGAGTCAAATGTTATCAACCAAAACAACTGCTTTGTTGTTATGTTCAGCATGGTCTGATCTGCAAAATGTTATGTACATCATTGTATTCACTTTCATTCAATTTGCAAATCTAAATACTTTTTACATATTTTTTTTTAATTTTCCAGAAAATAATTTGTTTAAGTTCTTGTTCCATATTCCAAAATATTAATTTATGATACTTCGATAATGTTTTAGAATCACATTGGAAGATGAATAAAATAATATTTTTTATGGAAACCGTAAAAACACATTGTCCTGACTGATATTGTTTGCTTCAAATTGCATCCTTTATACAAATCAATCACCAAAAATTGAAAAGCCAAAAAAGAAGAAACAAGTGCTTAATGAAATTATGTTGATATATACAGAATAGGACAATTAGTGAGTATACTTCCAATAAGAGACTTCAGCGTTATTGTGATTATTGTTTACATGTGTATTCCCATCATCTCTTCCTTTAAGTTTTCTTTGACTTTCTCAGGCTTTTAAATCCGAATTTTCGTTTCTGTGAACATACTGGCATCAAACTGCTATCAATGGACGTTTTAATCTCTTCATTAGTGCAAGCTCCTGTTGCTATGGTGACCGTATCATCCTCTGAAACCATGGAGGTAGCATGCTGCTCCTCGTTTGGGATGCTGCCAATGTCTTCAATCTTTTGTACCACATCACTTTGTTGCAAAGTCATCTTTTTCGATTTAGAAAGTAAATGCCTCTTACTCTTCCTGAAAAAGTTAAACCTCTGCCAAGATTTCTTCTTGTTAAAGGTTGCTCTTGCTGACTCATGCGTTGGGGATTTTATTCGACAGTTGGTGTTGTGTGCTCCTTTCATATCTTGACTACTTGTGCCACACCTTTCATGATTAAATCTCATTGGATGAGCAGTTGCTGTGAAGACGTGCATAGTGGTCCCTGGTACACCTGTAATTGATTGGAGATACTCTGTTGACTTGGTTGGTCCTCCCTCTTCTAGCTGGTCATAGTCTTCCCTTTCGCCTACCTCAGAATCATCCTTGATGATGTCTTCTTTGTTCTCACAGTAGTTGTGATTGCACGCAATGAGGAAGGATGCATTTCTGAGCTTATGGAGAACCTCATCATCATCATCATCATCATCACTGTCATCAAGAAGGATAGGAGGAGTGGAGTCTGAAGTCCTGTTTGCTTCCATGCTGTCTACTGAAGATGTGTTGCTTTTTTGAAGAGTTCTCTTTGGGCGCGGGGAGCTAGCTAAAAGAGGACCATCAAAGTTATTCAAACTGCTGATGTCATCGAGATCTCTGGTGGGTGGAGGAGAATGGATTTCTTGGGAGTTGACATCATTTAATAGGCTGAGCTTATCTAGTATGTCATCATAGTCTTCATCTGGCAAAGTGATCTTGGAGTTTTCTTCATTCTGGGTCTCAGAGGATTCTACGCTTTTACAGGGTGAATCAAAAGAATCTTCAGTCTCAGTGTTTGTTGTTGACAGGTCATCAGTCAGTTTCTTGGCCTCGGCATCACTGTTCAATCTTTCAGAAGATTGTTTTTGGTTTAGAGTGATTTCCTTAGATTTAACCATATCTGCATTGTCCGGCTCTTTCTCCATTGGTTTGTCACTACATAGACTGTTGGAAATACAACTACCATCAGTTATCTGAGGCTCAGTTGACATTACTTCATCACAGTTCAGTTTTTCAGAAGATTGCTTTTTGTCAATGATGACTTCCTCAGATTTAACAACATTTGCATTATCCTTCTCTATTTCCATCTGTGAGTCACTACATTGACTTTTTGAAATACAACTATCATCAGTTGTTGAAACTTGATCAGTCAGGTCTTGGTTGTTTGTATTTTTATTTCTAGATTTCTTCTTCTTCCACAAAGATGCAATATTACTGTTTGCATCTGTTTTTTCAGGACTTGTTTTAGAGGTTGTATCTCTTCTTGATCTTGCTTTTTCATCCAACCTTTTGTTTTCACCACTGGTTGCCGGCCTTTCATTTTCATTATCCCTAGTCTCGTCCAGGAGCCCATCTTTTAAGATCCTTTTCACTGTTGTTGGAGATTTCTTGGTGCCAATCTTTGGATCATCCGCCTTTCCAAGGGCTTCAAAGAAAGCAGCATTGGTCCAGATCCCCTTTCCAGGGGTTCTATCAACACCAGACTCTGTGTCTTCCCGTTTCCCAAGGGATGTTTTATCTCTGCTTTTGTCAGTATCCTTGTTACCATGCATGTTCTCCTTATGCTTGTGTTTCTTATCATCGTTTTTCTGTGTTCCTACTTTCTGTTTTGAAGCCGATAATTTTACAGTTTTCTCCAAATTCATAATTGCCTGTTTTATGGGTGTCACTAGTTCGGGTGAGGTGCTGTTGGATGGCTGAGCAGAGACACGACCCTTCTTCATACTATGTTTGGAAAATTTCTCAAAGAATGAGATGCGATTCTTGACTTTTGGTTTTTCGTCATGTGTTGGTTTTGAAGACGTGCCCAGTTCCTCTTCTTCTTTTTCAGTACTATTTCCAGACGGTGAAGGATCTTTTTTCGTTGTAGTTGTATCTTTTCTTCTTTCTGACTTGGGCGAATTCTCCAATTGACCTTTGACATTCAAAGGAAGGAAACCATCTCGTGTTGTTTTCTCAGTGGCAATTGTCCCTAGTTTCAGACGCCCTGTTCTACGTTTCTCACCAGTTTTTTTCAGAGTACGGCGAACACCTTTGTCTCTCGATGGGGAACTATCTCTCTTTTTCCGTTTGTCTTTACTCTTGTCTGATTTCTCTGAAGGTTTTGGTTTTTGTGTCGAGTCCAAACTGTCCATTTTTTGTTCTTTGCTTTTGTCGGGATGTCCAGTCTCCTCTGCCTCTTGAACATTACTTTTGTCCTCAGAAGTCTGTTTTTTGTCTTGGACATCCGCATTTCCTTTTTCTTTCTCAGATCTTCTATGTTTGTGGTTAGGTTTCTCAGCAACAGCATTACCAAGATCATCATCTTCGTCTGTGTCATCTTCAAGCTCTGGTGAGGTTCTTTGTCTTCCAGGTATGTTCTTTGCATCTCTGGCATGTCCATCATTGGGCTTCAAGTTGGTTTTGGGTTGTGCTGGGCTTACTGCCGACACTGGTTTATCTTCCTGTAAAGGTTCGTAGAGTAACTCTCTGTATTTAGCCACAAGAACTTTGACATCATTGAACTGGTCCTTAATGAAGTTGATACTGTCTAGGGGAAGTTCTACCTCAACTGTGGCCCTCTTGAGGTCATCTTCGATTTCGTCACTCGGACTAGCTCTTGAATCTTTCCCTTCTGCTGTGTGTGTCACCTGTGTGGCTTTGTCAACAGTTATTGGTATCTGACACACTGTTTCTGTTTGAATGTTCTCATCTGTGAAACTGGGAATATAGTTTTTCGTGTTCATTTTAGACTTTGAAAAATCTGAATCACAAACAGCATCAGTAAATTCATCATCATCACTGCTGCCAGTTTGACCTTTGACATCATTGATCAACAGGTCATCAGATGATCCAAAATTCTCTCTAGCATCCTGATATACATCAGATAAATCACTGCTTCCTTGTTTCTTAGGAGGGACACTAGTTTCATTTGTCTTCTCTACACGCCTACGCCGCTGTTCGGTACCTTTACATGGTCCCATTGAGTTCTCTTCTAAGTATGGAAACCATTGAAAGCAATGGGGAGATATTTCAGTGAGATTGGCTGCTTCTTTAAAGGATGAAGTGATTCTTAATTGACTTGTCAAACTTGCAAGACTTTCACTGATTAATTTGTCTACAAGCAGCGAGCTGACTGCTCGGTGAAGGGCCAACTCAACTACACTCTTAGCTCGCTGTGCCTCACGAACACCCCCTCGAGCAAAAGATGTTTTCATATCCTTCATTTCTTGGGCTGTCATATTGCAGTTTGAGGAGTTTCGCCAGACCACATCCATCAAAAGTGGATTTGCAAATGGCGGCAGACTTCTTTGTTTTATCTGACGTTGGGGCATTTTGTCAGTCTTAGCCATGGGTATTTCCTTTGTAAGTTGTACATCAGTTACAGCTGGGCACGGGGTTGTGGTTGCCTCTTTCCCCGTCACTTTATTATTATTAACTTCATCAGCACTTGCAGATTTGTCAGCTCTCTTGAAATTCGTGTTCTCGGTCTGAGCCGCAGAATTCCTAAATTTGACAAGTCTATCGTTCGCATGCAAAGTGTCATATCTTCTTTCGTTATTAGACACATCTTCAGTTGATTTCTCATGTTCACTCAACAGTCTTACATGCAGGGTGGGGTCTTCTGTTACTGTAGAGAGAGCCTCGCACAGCTTAACTTTCTTCTCAGAATTTCTTACATCATTTACAGGATCATAAACAGAGTTCGCATGATCTTCATCGGCCGGTTGCTTCAATACTGTATTGCCGTTACTATCATGCATCTTTTGCACCATTCTCCACAGGAGTTTGCTCTGAGATGGAGGTGTTGCTTTGACTTTCAGGGTGCGGTCCCCAGAGGACAGAATATCCACAGAAGAAGAACGACTCACATTACAGCTTGACGCTAAACTCGGAGGCATTGAGTCAGTACGGTCCACGGGGACTTCAGACGCTGCAATCTGTCGATTGACGTCACACAGCCACTCTGGGGAGATCACATCTGCCTTTGGTTGGTTCTTGTTTTCTGACATCGGAACCATCGACTGACCTACGTATCCATCTGAATTGACTTCTTGATCTTCATTCCCATTACATACATTTATTGAGATATTCCAATTTTTCCGACGGTAGTCTGTGATGCTTTGTACTGCCTGCCCGCTTGATCGAAAACCTCTGCGAATAATGCCATTGGTGAATATATTTGCAATGGCCCTCAGCATTGCACCCCGAACGATGCGCACTGCAGAGTCCTGATAGACCGACTCATACGTCTGATTTGAGGAGGTATCACTTCGTTCAAGCTGTGTCGTCAGAATGACGTCATGTGATGAAGTTTCCTCGCTTTTATATCTTGAAAGGAAAACATTTTCATCAGATAATTCAGATTTGATACTTGATGAGGAGGTAGTAATTACTTCGCTATCACTCACGAATATCTCGGCTTCATTCACTGTGTAGTAAGTATCGGCACGGTCGTCTGGACGCATCTTTAAGCGTGTTTGGACGTTCTCCATTTCAAATGGTGACCTGGTATCTCTCGACTCACCATCGTGATGACGTGTGATGACGTCACCATCAAGAAAAAGAACTTGTGTGTCACTTTCCTTATCATAAGCCTCATCGTCTGTCGAGGGTGAGTTTTGGCAGGAGATTGTGTCTTTCACGCGGCATTCTCTGTCTTCGACTTTAAGGAGTAGTGACAACAACAAAGCTGAAAGTACACTGACCCCGTCAATGCCTTCTGGTGTGTTTTCTTGGATTGTAGACGAGTTTTGTTCGTCTGTGAAATGTCAACCAAAAAATAACCCCAAAACATTCAGTTTTAATATTAAATGTATGAAACATCTGCACGGAATGGCGGGGTGGGGTTGGCAGTTTCGTTGGGCGGGGGAGGCTTGTGCAGCCAGCCATGTGCAAAAACTTAATAAATGTTAAAGCCCACCATATGTCGTATTGGGTTGCATGCCCCATTTCTGATTTAAGATCCACCCACTGACCGATTGGGCAGGGGGTAAGTTATCCATGTATAAAATAAACTGTATTTTGTGTACGCCTGCTTTTCGTGTCCCTGCCTCAGGATCCCCTGGGATACTGAATAGCGACGACGCTTTGTGACAATAAAGGCGACAGTCCCCTGGCCTGACAGACATCCTCCCCTTCCACCTCCCCTCCCCAAAGGGGAATTTGTTTAAGTTTGGGCCTAAAAAGACTTTCTTTGGTTCCTGTCATCAAATGCGCACTGAATATTTCCCTTAGCCTACCTAACTGGGACTATAAATATATTTGGGGTGAGTACCATGACCAATCTAAGCAAACATGGGTTTTCTTCAATTTAATAATACACAGAAATATTTACATTGAACACTTACCGAATTCGGTTGTCATTATTTTTAAAGATGCAATTCTGTTCAAAGGAAAAGTTTCTGCTGATTACGTCGATGATCAAGTTTTTCAATAAAGTTTCTTTATTTTCTCATTAGAAGTAAAAGTTTGGTTGGCGTTGCTAATGTTGCAAAAGAATAAAGGAATACAGTGCATATTGCAACGCGCGGGTTTTGATAGAGGCGCTCACTGCATTGGCTAACGCGGGTGTGTCATCTTGTGATATGGTGTGCGTTTAGGCGCCGATAGGCTCTGCGCGCTGCGTCAACGCACGGTTATAATCTAGCGGGAAAATCACGACGTCAACACGTGTTTTCAACCAATGGTGGAGTCAGAACTTACTGACGGGTAGTTTTGCAATTCCCTAAATTTAATTGTAGAGTTACTGATTCGAGTCAGTGACTCGACTTCAATCTGACTTCAAGTCACCTTTTTACTTTTGATTACATTTTGTATAACAGAGAGCAATATAACAGAGAGCAATATAAGAATGGGCAACATTACACAAAAAAGGTGAAACAGTTCTTTTGCTGGATGACTTGTTATTAAGGAAACAAAATGACTTACTTGACTTGAACCAAACAAATGACAGGTGACGTTACTTGTCTAACAAAGTATACTCTTGACTAGACTTGCAAAGAAATTACTTTTGAATCCACTGGTACAAAGAATTATTTGGCTACAACTGTGCTTAATTGATGGGACCCTTGCATAGGGATATTTAATATTATTGATTTTAATTTATAAAGCATTGTATATACCCGGTGCTATCCAGTGTGTGAAGAAAAAAAATCACAACCGACTCAGGATGGACTCAAACCCACGACCTCCTGCTTACCAGTGCAGATCTTACCAGTGCAGATGTCTTAACCTCTCGACCTCCAAGTTTGCCTGATGACAACAGGCCTGCTTGTTTTGGATAATGTCTGCACAAGTAAGCAGGAGATTGTAGGTTCCAATCTGCAAAGGTTTTTTGTTTCCCACATACTAGTAAAGCACCGACTATACAGTGCTTTATAGAAATGTTAGTGAAGGTCAAAATTAAAATCACTAATTGTATAAATCTGTAAATAGTGCTTACAATTAAAACATTTCTCCTGAATACTGAGTATAAATAGTGGGAATAATCAAAGACCGGCTATAAGCAAATATTAATAAATGAAATTTCCCCATTTTTAGAGAGTTTATTTCATAAGGAAACTAAATAACAACTTTTGTCTCCAATTCAGAAAAAGCCTAAGGTCCACTGAGGGAAAACAAATCGTCCTCTTACATTTAAAAATGCCTTCCTGATGTGGCCTTTGCAAAGTCAACCCTTCAGTGGACAAAATCACCAAATTATTGTCAACAAAATGTTGTAAATAACACCAAAAATAAGGCACTTTTTCGTACATGTGAAAACGTAAAAGAGACCATTTGTTTTCCCCCAGTGGAATTGTCAGAATTTGAGACAAAAGAGTTCGGACAGAATTACTTTTTACAATATTTTAGCTTGGGTTGAGGAAGTAAAACAGATTTTTTATTTTCCTTCTGACATACCCTCTCTAAAGATGGGGAAAAGGTCAATTATTGAATTTGATTAGAACCCCTCATTCAAAGAAGATAAATACACAAATCAATTGTTACCCAATAATACATTAAATATTAATTTCCAAACAAAATTATAATTAATAATAAACCAATAAACCCGTTAGTATAAACCCATATATACATGTTAATAAATGCACATTTTAAATTTACTCATGTTATTCATAATTTCAACAATGAAAGAAAACTAATAATTTAGTTTTTATGGTCAACTTAACTTCAAAAATAGTATTCTCTTATAATTAAGATTTAAACATTTGTGCAAGATATTATAAATATAAATTTAATGAAATTTTTTAAATTTCACAATCATAGTTTGGCAGTTGGCCACATACATAATAAGCTATTATTATGCAAATAACATAATGCCTAGACCATAACAGGTTCATTTCATGTGGAGGAAAAGTGTAAAGACACCTTAAGCACAAATTCTACTTAGCAAATTTTCTTTTTAGCAGTTCATTGAAATACTTGATTTGGCCCTAGTCTTCCCCCAATACACCAGTATTTATTTGGCCCTAGTCTTCCCCCAATACACAAGTATTTATTTGGCCCTAGTCTTCCCCCACCCTTAACACTAACACTTGGTTATGCACCTGCATAAAAGCAAAGTGTGTGACACACATATGTGACTGGCTCTGGCAAAACCTAAACTTAGACCCAACATTTCGGAGAGACCTCCCAAATTTATCATGAAAATTATCAATGTTCCCAACAACGTTTCAGGATTTTTCTTTTTCCATCAATATCTAGAGAAAATGGTCTATATGGTGACATGAAAACTGGTCCCTCAAACCGGTCCCTGGGGTCAGTTTTTGACCTTTTCATGGCTGTTACGCATTATGGTAAATGCAGAGAAGTTTTGGATTTTGCCAGAGTGGGTCACATATTTATAATTCTCATAGAAAGGTGCGATCCTCTTAGTTAATCCATGCAGTTTGATTGATAGGCAGGATATGTGTATTGGTCCTAGGTGTATTGGACTCATGTAACATCTGAATTGCAATTAAAGTTATTTATCCTCCCTCACTCTTATTCCAATTCCCCGCCCCTTCTCCTACCCCCTTGGCACAAAGGGCTTTATGAATGCAACTGTAGTTTCACAAACCATAATCCATTTATCCCTTCTTCATACATAATACCAATATGATTATCATCAACAACAGTAAGACAAGAATACTCACTAACCCCTGGGTTAATGACAAGCGACCCGGCCCATGAATCACCCACATTTGAGCTCCATCTTAGTGTAAGATTGACTCTGCCTTTGGTACTAGCAGGGTTAGTAAAGAACAACATGCCATTATGAAGGAGTATACTACCAGCACATGCTGGATCAATCAGAGTTGTGTCGATGTGTACTGTTTCCATGGGAATGGTTTCAGCGCCATCAGAACTGCTCATGATAATTCGACATGGACAGCGATAGTGGCGTTCATTACGAGCATTAAACAGAATTGTTCCATTGTCAAGTTCTATCATCTGAAATAAATTGAAAGGCATTCAATTCAATAGTACATTTATTTCCATTCTCAAGATACATTATAAATGGACATATTTGTAACATGTACAATACAGAGTATAATAGAAAAACAGAGAAAACAAGATGTAGACATATTAAACGGAAGCTTGTCAATGTCAACTTGAAACAAATAATAGTTAATTAAAGTAATATAAACATATATACATTACATGCATACATATACGTGTATATATAAACATATACATATAGGTATAGACAAACATATTTAAATATAAAACAATGTATCAGCTTTTACTATAACTGGCCTTTCAAAATGCCTGCCATTTTGACAAAACTGATAAGAATAAAATCCATAAAAAGTGTACAACTTACTTGGCTAATCATTGTACTGTCTACCAACTGACATAAAATAAACACTTTGTCTTACCTGTACTTGGCTAATCATTGTACTGTCTACCAACTGACTTAAAATAAACACTTTGTCTTACCTGTACTTGGCTAATCATTGTACTGTCTACCAACTGACTTAAAATAAACACTTTGTCTTACCTGTACTTCTGTTGGAGCAAAGTCACCTGCTTGTAATGTTCCTACATAAGGAATGTGCATAACCTCACCAGCCTTCTTCCATGTATCACCAAAATCTTAAAAACACAAACAAAATATCATTGGAGTTCAGTAGATATCTAATATCATTAGAGTTCAGTAGATATCTAATATCATTAGAGTTCAGTAGATATCTAATATCATTAGAGTTCAGTAGATATCTAATATCATTAGAGTTCAGTAGATATCTAATATCATTAGAGTTCAGTAGATATCTAATATCATTAGAGTTCAGTAGATATCTAATATCTCATAACAACATATATCATTAAGGCCTGTTCATACTTCATGCGAAAGCGAAGCGAAATTCGTGACGTCGACAATGGTTGACGGCAAATATTCACGAAGGTTTACAAAAGTTAAACACATTTTAAATCATTCGTCGCGAATTTGATGATGTAAAATTCACTTCGCATCCGCTTTCGCATCAAGTATGAACTAGGCTTTTGAGTTCAATAGATATTAATACCTCATAACAATATCTATCATTAGAGTTCAGTAGATATCCAATGTCTCATATTACATGAGCAAATTTCTTAAACCTACTGAGTAAGCTTGGGCGATATCAATTTTTTTCATCCACGATATATCGGCAAACATATATCACGATTTTCGACAATATCGCGATTATTTTTTTCCATTCATGCATTATTGCTTTAGAGCTGATAACCACAGGTATGTACCCCTCTACAAGCGTCACAATAAATTGCACATTCGTTTGCAGACCATATATATACTTCTGAAGTAGTTCGATTTTGTTTCTCACTTCCAAAAGCTGAAAAGACTGTTCCAATTTTATTTCCATGGAATTTCTGACTTGACTCACAATGGCGATTTTTTTTTTAATCGCGATATATTTTTTTAATCGTGATTTGCCGATACCTCGATAACTTTAAAAGGTTCTCGATATCGTAATCGAATAAAAAAAATGTATCGCGATATTCGATATCGTGTTATTGCTCAAGCTTACTACTGAGCATAATTTGTTTCTACTAAACAATATAGATTATCAGCCAAAATGAATAGACTGTTATGATAATAATAGCTGGTAATCAACAACAAAACATTTGAATAATTTGTTCTACTAAGCATGGACACTCATCCAAAATGGATTATGAGGGGTGCATTTCCTTTTCTTGAACTGCCAGTGTAATGAAAAATTATAAATTCAACATGTGACTTTAATTTAAGTCCTATACTGAAATAGCTATGTATTTTCATGGGGCAAAATTGTTTATTTATAATATGTTTGCCATCTGCAACCTGAAGATCAAACTTCACGCGCCCTCCAGAAGTGCGTGTGAAGTTCGCGTGCCGAGTCGCACATGAAAATGCATGTTCTAAATAAACCCAAGAAAAACACGGCACATATTACCGTGAAAGTGTCTGTTGAATCAAATTTATAATCATTTTACTAACCATCACTGACAATACAGAACATTGACAATGTATTCAGATCATTAGCATGACCACAGGCAATGAGTCGTCCCGGGTGAGGATGATGCTTCTTCTGTATACCGTACCCAGGTCCTGCCGACCAAGAGAGATTCCGCAAAGATGGATCAGCTTTGGATATATCCACTGATTCCTCCCACATCACACCCCAGTCTCGGCTACGCTTCATGTAGTTACCCCGTAGGTTACCGCTGTCTGGGCATTTAGTGTGAGCACAGACAGAGTAGAGAACAATGAGTGTGTTTTTTACTTCATCTACGATCACAGCACCCAGGTTGAGACCATCTTTGGCTTGGTAGTCATCTAGGAATGGAAAACATGGCAAATTACAACAAGTATATAAATTAAAATGACTACCAAATTTCACATTTGGTTAGAATCAGAATATTTAATGATATTTCTCAATCTTCTACAAAGCTATGTTATACTTACTCTCAAGATACATTAAATGAAGGTTTTAGCTGATGTCATTAACCCTCCTAGTTTAACTGAACTTTAGTGACAAGTAGCTATAGTGGTTTGACTTTTAAGTGCACTAGATATACCTTGGCAAGTATATCAATATTTTGACTGATTTTGACACTTGCAGTCATAAAAGATTAGAAAATACGTGAATATGCATTCAGATATAATCATGTAGTCTTAATTCTAATCTAATGTGGAATTTAGAAAAGAGCACTCTTTGCTCAATTTGAGACAAATATATGTATATATGGCCAGATTTAAAATACCATCATTACCTTAAAACTAATAAGTTTAACATTTAACCATTTGAGAAACAACCTGCTAGGTTAAAAAAATAAGGTCTGCCAACTACTACTTTGCATTTAACCCAGAAAGACTGTCGTATCCAACCGCCACTTTTTAGCCTGTTAAAAATGATTCTATCGATTTTTGGCGGTACAGAAAGCGAAAACTATCTTTAAAATCCACTTTTATGATGGTTTTCAGACTTTATTTCCTTCTAATAAAATCCTCTCCTTCAGAAAATAGAAGGATCCTATTATAGTTGCCACTGCGCATGTACGATGACCATGTTGGTCACTAATGGGGAGTTGACAAGATCAGAGATGCCAACATTCCAAATTGAAAAAGAGTAATTCACCTAACGAAAGGTTTTCGTCATGAACTACGGTGCGCGTGCCGTAAACACATGTGGTTCTTTACATAGTTGGTTTCGCGGCTGGCCAAAAATTGATACAAGGATCGTATAATCGTAATTGGACTCAATAAATCGTAAAAATTACGCCCAAATCGTAAATGTTGGCATCTCTGCAAGATCAGATTGACATGACTGAGGAAGTCGTCGTATTATACCAAAAATGCCTGATTTTTCATAATATAAATATCCTGGAATAATTTGAAGTATATGTCCATCATCATCATCCATATGTCCATATGTTCTCCACCTTACTGGGTAGTTATTAGTAGTTATAATGAACGAGAAAAAGTGGCGGTTAGATATGACATTCTTCTCTTTTACCCTTTCATTACCATTGGCGAATTTATTCAACAACACACATACCGCTGTTGCTTATCATTGGTGACTTTACCAAGGTCACCACACACACAGCACTTAATTGGGAGGTTAAGACGTCTGCACTAGTAAGCAGGAGGTCATGGGTTCGAATCCCGCCCGAGTCGCCTGTGTAGTTTTTTCACAGACACTCAGTAAGCACCGAGTATACAGTGCTATACACACATCGGTGTAGGGCAAAATTAAATCAATTAGGCCATGAGAATGAAAGTCATAGATTTGCATCCACCGCCCGCATGTCCCGAAAGCTACCGCCTAAATTTTTCATTATTTGCCAAAAAAAATCATTATTTGCACAAAAAAGGTATTTCCACCAAACAAATTTAGTTCCAAATCATCCACATCAGTAAAACGAAGTTTTTACCAAATTTCCACCACGAGTATGTGCGCTATAATCATTAGCACATGTTCTCTTATTTAGTCCCGCGTACGTCGTTCACAAAAAAGGTCGCATCGCGCTAAAAGTAAAACTGTATGGTAAACTCCGTCCGATTCGCACCTGCAACTGTACTGCCTTCACATGCACAACACGTTCGCTTTTGAGCCTTTGTATCTTATGCCTGTGTGTGCAGCCCGCACATATAACGATGCACGTACGTACACAGATTAGAAGAAACATCTTGTGATTGCGCTGTTATTATTAATGATCAATGGAAATAATGAATAATGAATAATGAAAAAAAGCCTCATGTGTTTTCGAAATTTCCCGGACGCAAATCTATGACTTTCATTTTCTTGGCCTTATAAAAATTTAGTTTAAAATTTGGTGTTAGTCTGTTACTTTGTAAATATCACAATATCTCACACACCTACGAGGAATTTAGTTGGTGACCAACGGTCGCCGGCCCCTGCGCCGGTCAGCTTGTCAGGATCGGACGTACGGTAGGCCAGAAACTTAGCTCCAGAATCTGATGTTGAGAATTTCCTTGCCTCAGCAAACGCGATCAAAGAACCATTTGGAAGTCTGGTAATAATGGGAATACGAAAGCAAGATACGTCACCTACTGCGTCTGGCTGCCATAGAAGCTGAGTTTCAACAACACGAGGGTTGAATACTGCAAATAGTGGCAGGAATGAAGAAAATATCAGGGCAATTTGTAGACAAGTTACACGGAACGTCGCCATGATTATGTTTATGGCGATCAGGTGATCAGTACATACACACGTGACAACTTGTTTTAACAGAGGGCGCCCTACAAAATTAGCCGTAGTCTGCTTGCGCCGATGGACACGTCATGGACGACCGTGCGTGATCCTCATTTTTTTCAGTCGGCATTAAGAGCCTCAGTCGGCAAGTAAACCACTAAATCAACCCTCGAACTAAGCTTGGCGGAAATTTCTCACATCTTACGTACCCCACTAGATTGGCGATCATTCAGGGGAAAATGGTTCACGCATCCACCCCCAAGATTATGCCTCCGCTACGGTCTCCGCCCCCCACACACACACACATGTCGCCATCTCTCAAAAATTGAGAAAATCCCCCTTTTCTCAGAATAAATCTGAGTTTTACTTGTAAAATAATTTTTGATATTTATGAAAATGTCACTCGCCCTTTCATGATGTGACAAATTTGCACCCGTTCAATTTAGGAACGAAACACATCCAGGGTGCGCCACTGCACCCAGGCGCAAACTTTATGGTATGTATACAAGCGCAAAATATTATGAAATCACCATGGATACTGACTATTAGTCTTCTATCCAATCCGTCACTATAAATATTAATCACTGAAAAGAATAAAAAGGTATTTGTATTTTGAATGTAATAAACAAAATATGTAATAAAGCGGCTTGAAAAGAGATTTACGTAACAAAGTGAGAATTAAATTAATTGTTGAGGAAACAAGTCATGATTTACTTAATTAAATATTTTTTTAAGGTTTAGGGCCTACATTTTTTATAACAAAATTGTGCTCATTCCTAAATTTTCATGGTTTATAAATGGAAATGAAATGCTGGAACTTGATATTGTTTCATATAAGAGAAACATTTCCTAAATTCTCCTTACATCATTCAAACAGCACTTCTCGTCATGCTCAAAATACTCTTAAGTCTTATAGCGAGACCGATATAAAACATGGCGCACTTCAAACATGGCGCACTTCAGTGGATTGTTGACTGATCAAACTTTCGATAATGTTAGCAAATGGAAATGGTGGGGCTTATTCGCAGGGCTGCCCTGCGAATTGTGTTACACGTACGGCTAATTCGCAGGGCTGCCCTGCGAATTGTGTTACACGTACGGCTAATTCGCAGGGCTTTTATTTGAATATTGGGCAGTCCTGCTGTCAGCAATGCAGTATACAGTATTATTCTCCTTGCTATACTGGTCTAGAAAAGTTTTAAAACTTATAAAAGAATCAAATTCTTTGCCCTCCATCATGCATGTTCATTATTAAACGTAGCTAAATTAAATGTAGTATCACAATTTTCAGTTAGCCTAACGTTAGTCTACACTGTATCAACGTTAATGTTAGGCTAACCTAGGCTAGGCCCTAGGGCCGGCTTGCGCTAGGGCCTACACATAGTACATGGGTCTATTAAATTACGCGTGCAGTGCGCATGCGCACGACTGAATCATCGAGTTTTACCGTGTTCACTGCTGTATACTGCCCTAGCCCTGCGAATAATACCGGACTACATGGCAATTCGCAGGGCAGCCCTGCGAATAATCACAACGAATGGAAATAGCTTAAACTCGTTCAGTTTAATAAAGGTAAGTTTGTTCAATAAATCTTCTTTATTCCATCCAGAAAATTCAGAGTGGGGTCCATGGGCACAATCTTTGACTCAGAAGTCAAGCAAGCAGACCCGGTGAACATTGTCCGGAAACTGGACGAAACGTCGTCCGTGAAAATGTTAGGCCTAGTAGTACAGATAATGTGCAAAGCCTAGCTTTTACAGCATAAGGGCTATAATATTAGGAATACGTAGTAAATTGTATGTTAAATATGCGGAAACCTCATAGTTCATCCAAAGCATAAGGGGTAATTTCTTATACTAGGACTTGAAGAAAATTTCTTGTGATTTGACTTGAGTTGAATAACAACGTTACAGAGTCTCAGAGAGACCTCCGTCTTGCCTAATCCGAATGCTTCTTCCGTTCACAGTCTCGTGATTTTTAGAATAATTATTTAATGTAATTTGCCTAACGTTACAGTAAAAACTCTGCCTTGTATTTTTCTCTATGATTAGTCAGAGGCGTATGTGTGTTGTCAAAGTGTGTGTGTGGGGGAGGGGGGGGGTGGGGGATATGATTAAAATCTGAACTGAAATGAACACCCACCCCCAAAACCCCTCCCCTGTCCCACCCCCAAACAATAAATAAATTAATTTTGAAAAAATATTTGAAAAAATTCTGGGAGATTTTTTTAAATATCGGCCCAAATTTGTGGGAAATTTGAAAACAATGAACAATCGTAGTCTTAAATCATTTTTCAAATGTAATAAAAAGTGCTACCGAAGAGTTTTTTAAATATTGTTTGTTTTAATAGGATCAAAAAGTGTGTGGATGATCATAACATGGACTATCCACCCAGCTTGCAGCGTTAACATTGATAACATTGATAACATTGATAGCCCCCCTGGTCACAACTGAGGGAGGGGGTCTTGGCGAGGTACAATCCAGGTGTGCACTTTTGAAATGGAAAAATTTTCAAAAAACACAACCTCAAAGAACACCTTGAATTGCATAGACAACCATGGGGCAGGGGTGGATCCTGGGTGGCAACAAAAGAGGGCGGATTGAAAACAGGGGGTAGGGAACATTGCTTTAAATGTGGGAGGGGATACACATATAAATGTTTGTAATTTACAGATTCTTGACCCCAAACCCCAGGCCCGATGCAGTTGAGTATCCAACACTGTTAAAACTAAAGTGTTGAATAAACCTTTTAAGAGTTCGGTGAGTGACAACACTTTATAAAGTTAAATTCAACTCAAAGAAAGTGTTGAATTAACACGGAGTCAAGTTAAGTCTAACTTTATCAATGTTAAATTCAACACTTTTAAAAGTTAAATCCAACTTTATAAAGAGTTGTCACTGACCGAACTCTTTAAAATGTTGATTCAACACTTCAGTTTTAAGAGTGAAGATGCCAACAGCCTCCCACGTGATAATTGAAAAAGAAAATATTCATCACTTCATCCTTCATCAAATTAATATCTTTGGGTGTCCATCCTCAAAAATCTTAAGAAATGTTAATCTAGGCCCTATTATAAAAATCAGTCTGTTACAGCACTTAATTAAGGTCTCGAGAATGTGTGCGTGTACTGTCAAATTTATAAGTTAAATTTATTGTCGTAACTAAAAAAAATGGCATTGATTGTTTTTCTCACTATAATAGAATTGATGTCATGGAGTTGAAGTATTACATTTGGAATTTAGAAATACATTAGTTCATTCCTTCATGAGGGAAAAGTGATCTGGGTGACTTGTCTTTTTGTGTAAGATATAACAGGTTTATTATGATGGAACAGACTTTATTTCAATTTAGAAGAACAAATCTCATTGTATAAAAATACTCAGTCGGTTCATATTACCAAATGTTGTTTATGCTATATTATTATTTGGACCTTATTAAGTTCAACGGAGACTCTGGAATTGCACCAGATTGGTAGTTTAATGAACAGATCGCATTAGTTTTACCACTGAAATTTTACTGAATTTACACGGTTTACTCATGTTGATTTTTGTTGATGGTCTAGCAAAATAAACAATACCGCCCCTTTACGATTAAGATATAAGACACAAAACCATGGCTTGTTGACATCGACATCAGACGAATCTCAGTTAAGTTAATGTGACACTAAAAATGTCCATATGAAGAAAATTACGGTAGGAAATAATTCGTGTTTGTGCATGTCAGGTACCGCATTCATCTTACCAGCAAGGTTTATGGGGCTAAAGTCTAGCACAGTTTACTCAAGCTAGGTATAAGTTGATTGATTGCTCATATAGACTGATGCCTATTTTAATGGTGAACCGCTGCATTCTGATTCTACCACCCTACTATAGGGAATTAGACAACGGATGACCAAAACCTCTATCCATAGATGCAGCCCGGTGCAGTGGTTACGTATTGACTCTGTTAGTGACACTTTCTTCGAAATAACTGAAATAAACCTGACATTGATGATGACGATGATACAATATTGACAAACCAGCGCCGGAGCAATGTTCCTTACGAACGGTTCATTAAAACAGTGCAATTACATCTACGTGCTAAGAAGTTTAATTGTAGTCGTCGATACAACACCTAGCAAACATTACGGACTTAATACCTCTCAATCATACCATAGATTTTAATATTTGAACTTGCTATAATGAAACGACATCTGAGAAAAAGTATTTGAATTGAATGAATGTCTCGGAAGTGTTTACTTATAACAAGTCGTTGACGTCAGAAGCAATGTACCGAAGACAATGCAAATCTCCCAACGGGCCAACGTAGGCCTGACATTAAACCCACTGATGGTGGCCCAACCTCTATGCATCCCTTTGCCAACATATTGCCGATAATTGTCATATTAACTTTTGTAAGCGCCATGAGCCTCTCGGGAATGGCGCATGATAAATACTTGTTGTAATGTAATGTAATGTAATGTAATAATAGATAATGGGTAAAATAGTGTAGGCGGGACTATTATTTAAATCACATTTGATGACCACCCGGATCAGCATTACCAATGGGCAGCTATCCCAGGGGGAGGGGGAACATGTCCCCTCCAATATTTATGATGGGGTGGGGGTGGGACGGTAATGGCAAATAGCACCCAGTAATTATCGCTTCTAAACGAAACCTTTGTATTTTTATATTACAGACACCCCATTAGTCTATTTAGGTAAAACATTTTCGTGAATTTAAACAAGAATTAAAACAAATATTCAAACTTATTTCTTTATTATAATAAATACTGACATTCATTGATCGGGGTATCAGTTGAGGTATGGTCAGTTGGGGGGGGGGGGGGGGGGGGTAGGTCATGAGTACTACTTCCTACCTTTCCTTCTCCCCCAATCGTAACAATAAATAACTGCCACTGGTTGTACCCACGCTCTTACTCTATGCCATACGGGCCGACGTAGGACCGACATTAAAATAACATATTGCCGACTTTTGGATGTAAAATATAACAGGTTTACTCTCATGGTTACAGACCTTATTTCAATTTAGAAGAACAAGTCTCATTTTTGAAGAAAATCCATGCGCAATCGGTTCATTTAACAAACAGTGTTTATGTTGTTATATGATATAATGGACCTTATTTTAATTAATTGTCAAGGGAGATTCTAGAAAAGTACCAGATTGGTAGTTAAAATAATGTACTGATTGCATTAGTTTTACCTCGTGCTCATACAAATTATGACCAAGTTTATTTGTGTTGAAGGTCTAAAAAAAATAAAAAATACCGCCCCTTTACGATTAAGACATATAAGACAAAAACCATGGCTTGCTGACATCGACATCAGACATCAGTTAAGTTAATGTGACACTAAAAATTGACATATGAAAAAATTACAACAGGAAAATGTTTCGTGTTTGTGCATGTCAGGTACCGCATTCATCTTACCAGCAAGGTTTGTGGGGCTAAAGTTTAGCACATTTTACTCAAACAAGGTAAGTTGATTGATTGCACATACATTTTTCTTTCGATTTTTTCTTATGTATTGGGAAAAAGGTACACGTGAACAGTTGATTAAAAAATATAGGCCTACATGCGTATAGCCTATTATTTCATTTTCAATTGACCGGGGGTTAGAACGCATAAATTATGGTATTAGGCATAATTGCATGGTCGGTTGTGAAATTTCGTTTTTGTTAATGATTAATTGAGTATTTGTAGATAATATTTAAAGATCATTAATTTATTAACTTTACCCACAATACGGTTTGTTAATACACACATATTGGGTGAATATCGTTCCATTCATTCTGATGTGACAGCCACTAACACATAGTGGCCATCTTAAAAATCAGAATGAGGCTCTTGTCAGGACAGGCTGGTGCCTATGGTGAACCAATCCATAGTGATTCTACCACCGTAAAATTAAAATGGGGAACTAGACGATGACCACAACGTAATTAAAGGTCTATAACAAAGCACTGCGCGATGGTAACGCTTTGACCATATTTGGCACTTTCTTCGCAATAATTTGTCATAAGTAAATTAAACCTGTCGATGATAATGATAAGAAAATATTGACATCGTAACAGCTCACAGTAATATTTTCCTTGCAAACGGTCCATTAAAATAGTGCAAATACGTCTACGTGCTTAAAGAAGTTCAATTGTAGGCGTGGACACCACACCTAGCAAACATTACGCACTTATCCCTCAATCAACCATAGACTTTAATATTTGAACTTGCTATAATGAAACGACACATGAGAAAAAGTATTTGAATTGAATTAATATCTCGGAAATGTTTACCTATAACATGCCGTTAACGTCAGAAGTAATGTTACTTTGTCGCCGCAAACAGTCTTGACTTATCATGAGATTATGTGGAGTGTCGTGGCTGAGCAGTCAAGTGCAACAGACTCAAGTCCTAGTGGCTGAATCATCAGAATGTGGGTTCGAATCCTAGCCGTACTGGTTGTAGTACCGTACTTCACCCAGGAATATAAATGGGGACCTGTGAGGGCAGAGATGGTAATTGTATTTGATTAGAGTGCCTACAGGCTGCCGGACCTGATGACAGGGATAATAATGTGCCTTGAGCACCACATCATGATATAAAAATCCGTAATAATGTTATCTTTTTCACAATGCTACAAGTTTTAGTTATATATTTTGTAATTATCTATATAAAGCATCTGTACCGCCCTATAAGAATGAAGATATATTAAGAACCGAGAGTTTCAGCTTCTTTCGTTGTGTTGTTAACGAGAAGAGTGTAAATTTAAAATGTCATATTTTAATTGTTTTTAGACGGAATAACTCCTCAAAATGTTTGGTACCATTACCATCTTACAACCAAGTAAGCTTTTAAAAAATAATATGCGCAGTTATACTCTCCTCTTGTTTGTTAATTAGGAGTTTCGAATTGCCAAAATGGAATCCATTTGAAACATCTTAAAAATCAGGACGGAAAACATCCAGCGAGAGGCATAACATAATTATCTTTAACCCTCCTCATACGCCGCACGAAAGGTTTAACTAAAATAAAACAGATATATTTTGAAAACAAATTAAATAAAATTAAATAACGTTATGAATAACGGATGTTGTTTTAGGGGAAGCGCCCGCCTGCCACCTTCCGTCTGCCAAGCATAGTTTCTGTTCACGGAGAAGTGTTTTAATGTGCCATTTGTGCAATATCTCCCCTGGTAGAGACCCTCGATGCATTTAGATCTAGGTTCTTAGATGCCGCTTCAAATAAACCCTCACCCCCATGACATCAAGATGATAAATATCTCTATACATATTTGCCGAATATTGTTCAACAAGGATGTTGCTGCTCCTTGGTGTCATTGTCTTGTGTTTCTAGGGATGATAAATTAGTCTCAAATAAAAGCATTTGCTTCTTATTATCCCGCCAGCATAAACCAGTGGCCATCGTGACGTTGAACTTAAACGGGTATAATTGTGACAATTGTCCTTATAATGATGCTTAGCGACTGTGCTGGACCAATGTCCATACATCTTTAATCATGTGAATACTCAGAAGTAAGTTCATTTTGTACAATTTACTAAAATAAAATTGTAAAAAGGTAATTACATTCATCTATACTTGAGGATGATTAGTCTGACTTGAGAAAACATCTCAGCCTATTCTTGAGGGCGCATGAAAGAGAAACGTGCTCGTGGGATGTCAGCGGAAGAAATGGGAAGACGATATCAAACAGTGGACCAATCGGAGTTTATATGACAAGTGTACCCGATTGGCACAGAATGGGGTTGGCGGTCCATTACAGTCAACCTGTGTTACGGAGACTGCACCAATGAATGAATGAATGCTGAAAAAGATTTGTGATTCATTTACAGTTTTTGCCAGAATACGTTAAGTATGTTTTTCGAACATTCACACATTCAGAAAATGTTTTACCCATTCTGATTCTCTTTTTCGGCACATAAAGAATATGTACTGCAGTACTGCAGAAACGTACTGCAGTTTCATTATTAAGCATTTACAGAAATTGTGTAAATCAGTTTAGCACACTTGTTATGTAAAATTGTAATACAGCAAATTGTTGAAAATACAGTTGCCTGCATTTTGCTGTAAATTTATATGTCTTTTACAGTGCATGTTAAAACTAATTTGGCGCACGCACACAAGATGTACATGCATGCATACATTCCCTATACTTCATATTTATAGGCCCCTAACCAAATGCATGGGAAACGTTTAAAGCACGATAAAAGACCTGAAGTTTCCAGTAAGAAAAGAGCAAGGAGTATAAGTTACAAGATGTTGCCCGTTGCCTGTGGCATTCAAAGCCGCCACTTACCTTAGATGAGTATACGTGTGAATGTAAGTGTCTGGTCTGTTGAGAAAGGTCTCAGTGACGTCTGTTGAGGCACATAAACTGTTTATATATCGACAGCTGAAGTCAAAACATGTGACATGGGAAACATTGAATGTGACATTTGATGTCCACTATCAATGGCTTGAGGGGGTAACTGTGCTTCTGACACGTTGATCGCAATGCCTTTGAATTCTTTGTTATATTAAGTCACAGTCAAAAGTGTCTTAAAAGTAAAACACGTCGACATATTTTTTAATGTTACCTTCTCTCTATCAACTAAACTGTGGTTCCAGTCCTTTTATTTTATTTTATAAAAAAGGCCCCCAGAATAATACAACTAACTGATCCAGTATGTCAACAAATTGAATTGATTAACCAACTGTCATTATGTCGGTCAAGCGTTTGGCTGTTATGCAGGAGACGAGTGCTCAGCATTGCTAAGGTTGGGAAGGGAGTATGCCTATCGTGTATTCTAGACTCATTCACTTTGCAGGAATGAGTGTTGAACCTCATAACGAAAAGTCCTGCTTTGATATAGTCTACACAGCTTTCGTTATCTTATCAGCGTGTTTTGTGCAGAACCGTTTCAGAATGTAAAATCTTAATAATAATGAATGCACAGTAATTAAAAGTAGTAACTGGAAGGAATACTTTTGGAGTGGGGGCAAATTCCACATCCTTTCCAATTAAAGTATTTGGAGGAAAATGTCCCCGTGTCGGCGCCTAATTTCGTAGTAAAGGGGCCAGTGTTATAATTGCACTCAGTAGACAACTTAAAGAGATTCCTTGATTAAATTTGACGTCAAATTATGATACAAAAACATCATGCTTTATATTGCAGTTTATTACATCAACATTTGCTTTTAAACATTAAAATATACGTACTTTGTTCCTTTATAATTTATATTGAAATAGATCCCATTTTGATCACAGGCCTGATGGAGAAGTTATACCGGTACTTGTCTAGTTTTGTTCACAGGATTACATGTATATATTATCAATGACAGAATGGAATGATAACCATTTTATATATAATTATTAAACAAAAAATACTCCAGTAACATAATCAACAAAGCGAACCAGGGGTAAGACAGGCATACTGGTATCAAAAGGGGAAAGTAGTCCCTTTTTATCACCAGCATGTACCTTGACAATAAGTTTTTACGCCGTGGCTATAGAGATGCGTGCCCGTGATGAAAGCGGTCACTCCCACCCTGGATCCGATCCGCTCAGCAATTTTTCGAAAAATTGGGACTGAAATGTGCCGCTCTTTCCCTGTTGCTAATGAAAAATGTCCCGTTCGTTTGATTCCCCCTTGAACCGACAGAGTTGGTACTTCACTGAATCAGTTCAGAAACATGCACTTTCCAAAAACAAGAGAAGAAAATACCAATCTATATAATGTACTACTAATAGAAGCTCAGCGAACATACGTATATAAAAGCTTACTTCACAAAACTTTACTGGAATTTTTCAAATTAATGGGCTTATTTTTATTTACAATGAAATTATTTCGCTGATTTCAACATCGATTGCGTGTAATATGCATTTGTTATATGATGAGAACGCATAACAATGAGTCACATGAACATTAGAGCACACACATCAACCATGTAACAATCAAGAGTGACTTTACCCCTTAATGTTTACATAAATCATCAATTATTTCAAATCTGTTTGCGACATTGCTACGGTGCTATACGTAGAGCAAGTGACTTGAGCTACCGTACTATTTTGTTTGGCAACGGTTGAGGTTTGAGTTGCTGGCATTTGTGTCAATAACAATCAACATGATTTAATTAACTCTGCATCATTACATTAAAGCCATTTTGTTTTTCTTTAAAACAAATAACTTGGCCAAACCGAGGCTGGCAGGAAAATAGGCTGGCCCCTTTTATGCATTAAGCATTAGTATGATTAGTAGTAGTTGAGAGCAGTGAATCTGACAAAATGACTGACGCCTGTATGCAACAAACTTATCGTTTACATTTTAAGAGTTTTATTAACCCTTTTCTATACTGTTTATATTGAAGACCGTAAATAAATGGGTTCACGCATGAATTAAGCTGTGCAGTTATGATAGCAAAATTCACGAACGAACTACCAAAATTGAGACTCCCGCCCAAATTGTACTGAAGGAATGCCCATTGATCAGGTGACCAGCAGATGACGTAGACCACATAAACAATGAAAAGTGTTTTGGTCACATTTCTACGTTGGATATTGCTTGATGGTTTAGGTCCGTGGGTTCGTTCGGGCTGGTTGCTAGAACTCGCCTCGTTAATGTCACCAGCCACAGCTGCAATGGAAACATTCCCATCCATGGGAATGTTTTGGTCCATTTCAGAGACAGAATTTTGATGAGCTCTCATGGTTGAAATGGTAGGAACAGTTGACCCTTGTGGTGGACGTAGTGGCTGTCTGCTGGCTACTTTTAAATTCTGCCGCCGAAATTTTATGACTATTTTGATGCAAGCAAACGTCATGATGAGAACAGGGATGAAATAATCCCAAAGAAATACGATTACGCCGAATATCTTTTCCATTGCCTCGGTGTATTGCTCGGCCTCGTAAGTACAAGATACAGAGGATGGGATGAAGTCGTATCTTAGCAACGCAATGACGAATTGCCAGATTGGCCCGATTAACCAGGGTATGGCAGGTAGTATTTTAGCGATGGTTGTGTTTGCGAATTTCATCGAGTAGTAAATAGGATGGATGACAGCTAGGTATCGTTCTATTGATATCTCAGTCAGATTGATTGTTGAGGCAGTAAATGCAGCAAATAAGAGGAACCTTGAGGACCAGAACTTGCAGATAATCTGACCAAAGAAGTAGTTGTTAGGAGGGCGTATCTCAAATATCTCTGTTAAAGTAACTGTGACCAGAATAATTGACGCAAACAAGTCGATCAGAGCTTGATTAGCGATGAGTATGTTGGTTGCATTTCGCTTGTTGGTACTCCACAGGCGCCCTACTACTATGCAAACTAACAGGTTACCAATGATACCTGTTACACCTATGCAACATCGAATAATTGGCAGTAGGATATCATCTGGTTTGAAAAATATTTCGATAATTGCAGTGGTGGTAATCAGCGTACTATTTCCATTAGAATAACCCAAAGTAGTGTTGTCGGACGCCATGTTCTTGTCGATACGACCGATGAATGTTCAATTTTGTCTTGAAGCAGTTTCAACACAAGTCTGAAAATCCACCACCAAAGTCTGTCATTTCAAAAGAGTCATTGCGAAAACTACTGGTTTTACATTAACACACTGTAAAAGCGTAAGCAGTTTGCAAATTGAGGTGAAATTCACGTACCAAAATATAGGAATTGATTGATACCTCACTGTCTGTTACCTCACTGTCTGCTTGCTCTTCTTATTATTCCTCGCCGTATTGGTAGTGTTTTCATCACGATGGATGTTCTCACTATTCAAGCCTTGAGTATCCTCTGATGCTGTAGTATAAATTCTAAGATTTATCTCTGATTGATTTTCAATTCACCTTCTTGCTACTCAAGCTGCTTATTTTTACGGCAATATCTCAAGAAACAACTGATGTGGAAAACATACATGAGACGGCTTCTACAATTATTATTGCTCTGGCGTATGATCTGTTAAGTAGCTATACCACACAAGATATTGAGAATATAAAGCTATTGCGAGACGGGTTAGTTATGCCGAGCTCTTATTGGTGCATCCTTTGCGTGCATGTTGTCGCGCATCAGTAGACAGTTCAAAGATCAGTGTATAGCAACTATGGCAACTGTGCCTACGTTTGCTGTGTGACTATTGAAAGACTGGATATGACTAGGCAACAGTATAATTACACAAATAAACACACGCCCACACACTGCGATTACAGTGATTTTGACAAAAATGATCATTCTCTGACAGAAAAACATGTAAATTGCATGAAGTAGCTGTGGTTTTATTTGCAGTTGGATAATAAATCACCTTTGAAAATAAAATTCTGGTCCCTTTAATAGTTGTTCTGCCGTTAAAGTAGGAACTGTTCGTCCAAATTGAAATTATTATATACCCAAAATATAACTTGGAAATGATGGCTAATCTTTGAGTAAACGTAGTATTATAATAACTGATCCATTTAGTGGCTTATGTTTCCCAGTTAGTTCTTTTATAAAAACAAATATCAGAGCACACTGATCCAAATGTCGAGTTGTACCTCCAGTTCTTTTCAGAACTAATTACTACTCAATTGAGAATTGCACATGGTGTCACCGCAATTAGTCTTACTTAAAAACAAATATAATGTAAGATTTATGATGTGATCCTTAATGCTTGTGACAAATGAATTCATAGCTACTAATGCATTGTCAGTTAAAATTGTCACCTACTCATGTTAAAATAACTAGTAGGTATACACCGGCTACGCCATTTGAATCTGCCTATAAAACGGAAATAATTATGCCTTCTATAATTAACGCATCGACAATGTCATGGGTTTCGCCATCTTATTACATTCTTGATTTGATTTTACCCTTACACTGACGTTTGTATAAAGCACTGCATTACAGTCTATTTGATTATTAAATTGACTTTATTTATCAAGGTTCAGGCAGTGAAAGGTCTTCTAACTGTATTATTGATAGTCAGTATTACAAGAATCTCCATTCATCAAAAAGATCATTTATTTCACTTTTTGTAAATTGTATGACCTTCGGGGAAATAATAAATTTATACTGTGTTCAACCATTAACAAACCAGGGAACCTTTATCAAAAGGATGACTTTGGTTTAAGGAGTAGTATACATGCATTATGTGTACCTGCTTTTGTTGGGCGTACTTTTACATTTATGATGCTAATATCTAGTAAGACAAATATAGAATTAGCTGTTGCAAACTGCTTACCAACCAAAAGGACCTATAGTATAAATATAGAATTAGCTGTTGCAAACTGCTTACCAACCAAAAGGACCTATAGTATAAATATAGAATTAGCTGTTGCAAACTGCTTACCAACCAAAAGGACCTATAGTATAAATATAGAATTAGCTGTTGCAAACTGCTTACCAACCAACAGGACCTATAGTATAAATATAGAATTAGCTGTTGCAAACTGTTTACCAACCTAAAGGACCTGTAGTATAAATAGAGAATTAGCTGTTGCAAACTGCTTACCAACCAAAAGGACCTATAGTATAAATATAGAATTAGCTGTTGCAAACTGCTTACCAACCAAAAGGACCTGTAGTATAAATATAGAATTAGCTGTTGCAAACTGCTTACCAACCAAAATGACCTACAGTATAAATATAGAATTAGCTGTTGCAAACTGTTTACCAACCTAAAGGACCTGTAGTATAAATAGAGAATTAGCTGTTGCAAACTGCTTACCAACCAAAAGGACCTATAGTATAAATATAGAATTAGCTGTTGCAAACTGCTTACCAACCAACAGGACCTATAGTATAAATATAGAATTAGCTGTTGCAAACTGTTTACCAACCTAAAGGACCTGTAGTATAAATAGAGAATTAGCTGTTGCAAACTGCTTACCAACCAAAAGGACCTATAGTATAAATATAGAATTAGCTGTTGCAAACTGCTTACCAACCAAAAGGACCTGTAGTATAAATATAGAATTAGCTGTTGCAAACTGCTTACCAACCAAAATGACCTACAGTATAAATATAGAATTAGCTGTTGCAAACTGTTTACCAACCTAAAGGACCTGTAGTATAAATAGAGAATTAGCTGTTGCAAACTGCTTACCAACCAAAAGGACCTATAGTATAAATATAGAATTAGCTGTTGCAAACTGCTTACCAACCAAAAGGACCTGTAGTATAAATATAGAATTAGCTGTTGCAAACTGCTTACCAACCAAAATGACCTACAGTATAAATATAGAATTAGCTGTTGCAAACTGTTTACCAACCTAAAGGACTTATAGTATAAATATAGAATTAGCTGTTGCAAACTGCTTACCAACCAAAAGGACTTATAGTATAAATATAGAATTAGCTGTTGCAAACTGTTTACCAACCTAAAGGACCTGTAGTATAAATAGAGAATTAGCTGTTGCAAACTGCTTACCAACCAAAAGGACCTATAGTATAAATATAGAATTAGCTGTTGCAAACTGCTTACCAACCAAAAGGACCTGTAGTATAAATATAGAATTAGCTGTTGCAAACTGCTTACCAACCAAAAGGACTTATAGTATAAATATAGAATTAGCTGTTGCAAACTGCTTACCAACCAAAAGGACTTATAGTATAAATATAGAATTAGCTGTTGCAAACTGCTTACCAACCAAAAGGACCTATAGTATAAATATAGAATTAGCTGTTGCAAACTGTTTACCAACCTAAAGGACCTGTAGTATAAATATAGAATTAGCTGTTGCAAACTGCTTACCAACCTAAAGGACCTGTAGTATAAATATAGAATTAGCTGTTGCAAACTGCTTACCAACCTAAAGGACCTGTAGTATAAATATAGAATTAGCTGTTGCAAACTGCTTACCAACCAAAAGGACCTATAGTATAAATATAGAATTAGCTGTTGCAAACTGCTTACCAACCAAAAGGACCTATAGTATAAATAGAGAATTAGCTGTTGCAAACTGCTTACCAACCAAAAGGACTTATAGTATAAATATAGAATTAGCTGTTGCAAACTGCTTACCAACCAAAAGGACTTATAGTATAAATATAGAATTAGCTGTTGCAAACTGCTTACCAACCAAAAGGACTTATAGTGTAACATTAATGCAACATAGTATTTAATGCACTTCACAACAGGGTTCCATGGTCGCAGGCACACATGGTTGATTTTCATAAAGGGGTGCACACGCCCTCTTTCACCCCTAGATCCGCCACTGCTTCACAAATTGTTTTATAAAGAAGAACAAAAAACACTAACAAATTTTCAATGGGTTTATTGTAATACAGAGAAAACATAACATTCCTATTTTGAAAATGACTTACAAATTTAGCGTGTTTTTTCTAATTGGTTTATAATATCGTTTATGATAGTTCGTGTAAAGATTAGTGCAATTTCGATGTATAGATTCAACGAGTTACACCTGTAATAAATAAATATGGCTATCGATAATGCTTAATTACAATACGATCATATTGTAATTACGTGTTCTGTTTGTGTGCAATACCAAATCAGTATGCTAACAAAACATATAGACGCATTTCCGAACCGGGATTTTTTCAAGATTTCCAGTCTTGACTCAGCACACAACAAAAGGATATGGAAACGTGATTTGACCATCAGTCATGTACTAGAAATTGGTTCTTGACTTGAAGTAACAACATAAAACCAAAAAATCCCCCGCAAGGCAAAAAACGTATTCCATCAAGTAAACGGATCGGGTGCAATGTTTTAATCCACTTTGTGAATAACCGAAGGCTTTTAGATACAAGTATCTAATGATTTCCCCGCAATGTCTCAAGCTTTCTTTGACAATCATTTTTGTTTACCAAGCACAAGCAGATAAATGCATTTCTGGGAAGTAATAACATATTATTTGTTGTGGATGTTGAATATAGGATAACTACAACCGAAAGGCGATGTACGTGATACATTGTGTATTCGCGCAATCTGATGATAGAATTGCATCTTAGAATCGCATGCAGTATCAAAATCCGTAAAGTAGGTGAGATTCTATCATGCAATTTTATCAATATTAAATTCCATTAAAATCAATTCTTCGAACCAAAAAAATTGCATCAGATCAGATAACCCAATGTCAATCACATGACCTGCCCTACGTGCGTACGGTGCGCTCTGTTACTGTAACCACGAACCCTCTGGATGGAAGGCTTAAAGTAAAATCAAAACGACTTAAGAAATATCAATAAGCCCAAAGGAGTTTATAAAAACACTCAGCGTTTTGTCTGTCAGTACACGAACTGCTGGACCAGCTTCTGTAGTCTGTAGAGACTAAATGTTGACGTGTTTTGTGCGTAATTAGTTTCAATAGTTTTTGCGCATGATTGAAGACATCATTTCACTGGTGTTAATTTGTAGAAGCACCAAATCCTGATAATTATGCCTACATTACAATCAGGCGCAAAATTATTGGACATATCAACATCAACTCAAAACCAGCTCGTATTTTAATTGGAAAACGAGCAACTGTTTTTTATTAGATATCAGAAATTCAGAAGAGTGAAGACACCTGCTATCCCTTCCCACTCAGTCCTAGCAGGTATGTTACACGAGTCACTTTTTGCGAAAAACGTTACGTGCAAAACTGAGTATATCAGCTTGCATGCGGAGGTGATTATTTTGCGTCTACATCAAACTACTCAATAGTTTTTTAGTACTTTTTCAAAATTTCTGTTTTGTTTAGATACAATTTTAAATTATGCTATAGTGAGATTTTATTGTAATAACCAATTTCATTGAGAACCCAGATTGTCAAAGAAGTTCCTTGCTTCGGGAAGAAACCGTATTGCAAAAATAACATAGAATTGTTTAAGGCCTTCTATAAAGCAACAGTGTTTGTTTTAATTTTATAGAAATGTCACGAAGCTTTTTGAAATTAAGTGCCTTGCCACGTGCAAGACAGTAATTATGTTTACGTTTCCAAATATCTGCACGAGAAACGGCTTGTTTTTGAAGGACTGCCCAATTTGATTTTGTCAGTTATTGTTATAATTGTATTGAATGTAGTCTTTCATACTTCTAGGAATATATTTATCACCATAGTAACCCGCATAATAAGCAATACTTTGCAGGCAACCAGTTTTTATTGAAATAAGTTTCAAAAGGCTACGCATCTTGGATCGAACTGATGATTTCCCCTGTGCAAAATATATACAAGCTTAGACCTTATATGCCTTTAAGAGAAGTATGGAAACGTTGTCTGGGAGTGTTGCAAGGTTTTGCAAGTTGCATTCTTAAGGGGACGTCACAATGAAAGGCATACCGGTATACTGTACATTTGTTCTGGAACATGGTCTGGGTGACAAAATTCGTAAGTAAATGATGTAAATGATGTAAATGAAGTAAACAGTACGCTGTAATAGGCCCTTCCCATGAAATATGCTAATTACATTCACGCATGCGCTCAAGCATCACTGGTTGGCAAACTCTCAAAAGCGGGATCGTCACGCAACGCCTGGCGCGCGTTATAGCTTGCACTTAGCCATTGGTCTCCATTATATTGACTGAATTTAGCGTGCGCTAGGCGCTATAGTGCGCGCGTGAATGTAATTAACATAATGGGAAGGGCCCATTATGGTGTTCTAAAGACGCCAAAGGTGCGTCGTGCAGTCGCGTCGTGCGTGCGGATTACGTTTCAGTTATTCGCTCAGTGCACATCATAGCCCTTTATAGCGGTGAATTTGCATCGTGTCTTGATGATAGCCACTTTTTGCGTCGTGTGTGCATTGTGCGTACACTTTATGTGCGTATGTTACGGTACTACACGCGCGTGTACTTCTGCCAGCCAATGATCGCTGGAGATATTCCGCGCGTACGCGCATCAACTGCAAAATACGCAAAACGCGACGCACTATCGATGCCTTTTCGCCCACAGTGGTCTAACAACATGTTCCCCCAACAACAACTCATGCACGGTGCGAATAGGTTCCCATTAGTCATACGAAAAACTACGTATACTTTGTAGTAAAATGTCACTATTTCTGCACATGCAAATCTTACTTTCCTATAAATGTGTTTTGATTTATAAACGAGGAAGGCCTTTAATTGTAATCTTTTCAGAATTCGGAAAGCGATTCGGACCATACAAAGCGATTCGGACCATACAAAGCGATTCGGACCATGCTTTCAAAATCTTAATCAATTTTGGAAACTGAATTATTTATATTAGGCCTATAATAGGCCCACCTCCACTTTTGATAATCTCAAGAACTTTAAACAATATGAATGAGAAACAGTCATGAAAATCCTTCAATGTTTTTTTTTAATGCACAATATCTGCACAATAGGGCATATTCTGGATTTTTACAAAATTTGATCTGACATTTTATTTTCATTAAACGTTTCTGTTGAAGGAAGCTTCATTTATTGCATTCCTGAAGCGACCAACTGCCACCCCATGAAACCAATAAATTAATCTCATTATTATAAGTGAGTTTACCTTCGGAATGTCTGCGGGGAAGCTGAAAAAAGCCTAGGGATGCAACATACGGCATGAAAGGCACTCTGTATACTACTTCGCTCTCACAGGATAATCTTCTTTGACTTAATACTTACTTTATTGCCTGTCCCTGTGCCTCATTGTTTAACACTATTAATGTAGCCATTAACAAGGTCAAATCTGAGAAGATCTTTGATTCTCAGAACCCTCACTACTCAAAATAGAATTCTTTAATAGGGCCTACATGACACAACAAAAATTGTAAATTCTTAATGTACCGTATTTTTTCCAATCATTTTCCAGTCTTTTTCAATATCTAAAATTAAATGTACTGAAATGTCTCTTAATCACATTTCTCAAATTATGGTCACTCATTTTAGTTTGGCTAGGTTTTTGAAAATATTTCAGGATCACTGTGATATTGCTGTTAAAGAAGATGCACGTATAGATCAATTTATCGATTGAATACAGACACACGGTTCATAATTATGCAGCGGTGTGGCCCCGAGAGGTGCATGGGCTGGGGTCTGTCAAGAAATATGTTGTCGGTATGGATAAATCCATCCGTACAAGAGCTGTTAATTGTTGTTGTTTTTGTTGAGGATTTGTTGACGTTGTTGTTGTTCAAAATGTGTGTGACAGCTTACAGTGAAAATTATCCCCGTTGCGTAATTGAAAAGCTATATGCCTAAACCTATAAAGTATCAGCTATCAATCACAATCGTTATGTTTAAGATGTGTCCACAGGCAGACACGTCTATACATGGAGATACACTAGACCACACGAACAACATAAAAATATCATCACCATCAGCCAGAGAATAATGAGTAAGCACAACCCAGTTTCCATGTTTTTGACAAAATAATTGATAAAATTGGGAGCACGATTCTAAATTAAGATCTACAATTCTGCACATCCAATAAACAGACTCGCCCACATGCATGCATTCCTATGCAAAAAAAAATTAATTTCGAACTTTACTTTCCTTTAAAAAATCTTCACAACCGTGAATTTCTGTATTAAATTTGGCAGGATTCGATTTGACAAAATAATTGATAAACTTGAGAGCACGATTCTAAATTAAGATCCACAGTTCTGCACATCCAATAACCAGACTCGCCCACATGCATGCATTCCTATGCAAAAAATAATAATAATTTCGAACTTTACTTTCCTTTAAAAAATCTTCATAACCGTGAATTTCTGTATTAAATTTGGCAGGATTCGATTTGACAAAATAATTGATAAAATTGGGAGCACGATTCTAAATTAAGATCTACAATTCTGCTTGGCACACTAATCCAATAAACAGACTCGCCCACATGCATGCATTCCTATGCAAATAAAATAATAATTTCGAATTTTACTTTCCTTTAAAAAATCTTCATAACAGTGAATTTCTGTATTAAATTTGGCAGGTTTTGATTCGATTAAATTCAAACAATGTTCACCTTGCTCATTATAGAAACATATTTTCAATCACACATGTATGTCATAATCATTTTAGACACAATACCAGTCATTTTGGTCACAACCGCAGGAAAGCTAATCCGTAATACCCCTGCGTCCCGTTCAACGATGTGGGAACGGGGGCAGTGGCGTAGCCGAGAGGGGGGAGGGGGGGGGGAGGGTAGGGTAGGCCGTCTGTCGGTAAATTCACAAACTTGTTGGTATTTCTGATCGACATAATTTGTCGGTTCAGTTGAGTTTTGTGTCGGTCAAATTAACTCCAAAAATGTTTTCCCCCACTCAGAAAATCCCACTATAAAGCGGGGGTGTTGTTCCAATTAAAGATTGTAGTCAAAGACCCAATTTGTGCTAATTAGGTTGAAAATTATATTTGGAGTAGAAAATTTGATGTAATCAGTGGCGTCTCCTCGTGTTACTGAGTAAACAAAACACCGAATGTCTCTGTAAGATGTGGCGTGCATGTCTTACCATTTGAAATCTTAGTGGGATTTTTACAGTCTACAGTGCCCAAAACTCATATAGAAAAATCCTTTATGTTTCCCTGAAAGGTTATATTTATATTCAATTTAAGCCAGTATTGAGTTATCACAAGATTTTAAATTATTTCCTGCCAAGATCATTTTGTATAGCAGCAATGACAAAACACATCCTTACATATAGGTCAATATTTTATTGTATGAATGACAATGAAGATCAGAATAGCTTGGCCTCAGAAGTCGCTATCTCATCAGCAATTCAGTGAGAAAGAATAGATTCAGCTGACAAAAGAAACAAAATCAATCTTCCCTTAAATCTCTATACCTTGAAATTCATTGACTCGATTATGTGATTTTAAATGAATATACGTTCTCAGAGATTCTGGCATGTTTCGATCACCTGCTAGAAGATCACTACATGAAGGCTAAACAAATACACGCTATAACCATGTCGCCTTTAGCATATTGTCACAGCTCAACTTCATGCTGTAGGCCTACATTGTTGCACATGTTGCACATTGACACTCATCCTCAGGGGCAATACAAAGCCAAGTTAAGGAATATACGCAATGTGAAATCACGCTCTCATGGTGACTTATATCCCTGTTAAGAATAGAATGTTATCTTGCTCGTATAGTTTGAGATGTTTTATTTACTGTTGCAACATTTTACGTCGGTAAGTCATATTTTAATCAATAAATGCATTGGTCCATAAAGACAAAAATCCTGCAGTGTAAGTTTTGTTTTCGTTCCGGCAGTTTAAAAACAAAATAAACAGTTTCATGAAAGAGAAACCTTCAAAATGTGACTTATAACGCTGCGTCATAAATTCATTGGTTCACTCATGTACTGTTTGTCAATTTTTTGAGGAAAATAATGACTACACGGAAATGACTACACACGAAAATGAATTCACACAGAAATGGCTCTACACGTAAATTGAGTAGAAGATAATGTTTCGCTGTTTTCATCACATAATTTCCTGTCAGACTGTTTCTAAGAAGTCATCTGAGTCTTAATCACCTCGATTCAAAAGAATTTTTGTTTGTATAAATAAACTAAGAGGTTGAGCTATTTCCAAATTGCTGTTCTTTAAAATCGAACAAGGATAATCTTGAAGATCCGAAAGTATCATGTTGATAGATCACTTTCCGAGCATAATATCCGCAACTCAACATCAGTCTACAAAGGCTACCGGAAATTGTCACAGTCTGGAGTCAAATTGTCCTCGTTTATGACAGACAACGGTACTTCAAAGTTTAATGACGTTCTCGGTAGATTCATCAAAAGCAGTTATCTCATCTCTTATGTTTACATGCATTATATTTATCCATAACTAAAGTCCATTGTCGGATGCAGGGGATCAGAGGAACCATGTTTTCCACATATAGGCCCTATGGAAATGTGTCCTGTGTTTAGATTCCTTGGATGTTCCCACGAGTATGTCTATAATAAATATTAATCGGTCAATGTAGACATAGGCCTATCGTATTTCTGTTCAAATACTGTTTAATATGTACCGGTACCGTACAACATCCTTGGAAAAATCTTATACAAGCAATAACATATCGTTCTATACACAAGGCTACTCCCAACGGAAACTTCGGTTATTCGGAGTTGTTGTTTTCTGTCATTCAAACATCTATCATTGTTGAACATATTTAATAAAATCTTAATATACAATCTTATAATATTATTTTTTAAACATAATTTATCGCAATTTTACATAACACTTATACTTATCAAAAATCTTTCTGTTTGATTTCTTGTGACTAAATTCCACATGAGAATGACATAAGCTTCACAAGTTTATTTCTATGACTCGTGAGTCGTATGGTATTATCGTCTATGTACGTAATTCACCGCACTCGTAAAATGACGCACCTACCTTTGGCTTAGCATTTCTCGGAAAACTTACAAAACTATGGCGTATTACTGGTTGCATAAACTTACCTAAGTCGTGCTTGTTACAGAAATAAAAATTATAGTGAAATTGTATGATTTACTGGAAAGTTAGTGCTTGTGAAAGTGAAAAAAGTTGTTTAACCACTGATTTTACTAGATACAAATAGTAAGAGATTTATATGACCTCAATTATTTTTTCACGAACATCTGTGATTTTATTGTTCTATGCCGTCAACAAGATGTTGTCTGTGGAAACCAAACTATATGAATGCTTTGCATTTGCAATGATTTTTTAAAGAAATATCCTCAAATTGGACACATTCCTTATAGAAGAAGCGAACGAAGACTACTTAATTCGTTGGTGTTTATTTCGACGGTAGTGGAAAATTATTGAGAAAATGAAACATTAATATCATGGTTATGAAAAGAAATCTTTTATTTGACAAAATGTTAACAGCAATTTTACACATTTCAAAGTTTTAAAGTACTTTTTGCAAGAAATTTAACCACCTTCCATTTTATTGGTCTTTCAAGAATATTGATTAAATGTTTTGAGAGCTTCTCCAAATTATACCATTTTATTTTAAAAATCGAAAACAATATTTTTATTTTCAAGTTTAAAAACAATTTTACAACCATCTGGAATAAGATGAAACATGATTTCAACTGTTTTTCTTCTTGGGTACATTTTCTGTGCCCCCATCAACTTTAACAGTTTGGGGTGAGTCATTATACCAACATCAATTTTCTGATGACCACAATTCTGTGCGTCTCAAAAAACGGCGCTCAAGACGTCCACGCGTATTGAAAGTCAGCATTTTACAAGAGAATCCTTCACTGAAACAAACTGAAACACCAAATTGCTAATTTCATTTGTAAGTGTACCGTTCAGTTGATTATATAACATTAGGTGCGTCATTTAGGGTAAATTGAGGATACTGATATTCTAGAAAAGTCTGTACTGGCTTGAACAACAAACGGGCGGAAGACATCCGATTTTCGTGTACATTGTGTTTCTTTATATTATGCAGCGTAGACACTTACGATTTATTTGAAAGTGTCTCCGAGGCGATCGACTAATTAATGTCAAATATATACAATTTGATGAGAAATATTTAACTTTTCAATATTAAACTTTTAACAATATTTACAATTTAAAGTTTGCACACAAATAAAACTGTGTTTCTTACCCTATACCTTGCAGTGTGGACACTTAATACTTATTTGAGTGTGTCTCTGAGACGCCCCAGTAATTAATGTCAAATATATAGGGCTACAATTTGATGAGCAATATTAAAACTCTATCGGCTCTAGTATTATGCGAATGACTATGAAAACATCTACTCACGGATGTGACGTCGGGTCATTTCCAGAGGCGTTGTCTAATCCTGAACGTCATGTCACTAAAGACAAAAAAGGGGAACTCATCTAATATGATTAAAGATGTATCACCGTGTTTTGTGCTATTTTAACGGCAACTTTCGCTATTTTGCTTGAGGAAGTGAATACAACTGCACTGCAAAAACCGAGGTGTTAAAATAATACTAGTGGTGTCAACTTTATTCTTCCATGGTGTTTATATTGTGCGAGTTGCCTAATATAAACACCAATGGTGTAGTTTTTGCAGTGTGCTGTAAAATAACCATTAATTTTTTCCGTCATAAATTAATTTTTCCCTTTTTTAAATCAAGCTTCTGACAACTAGCTTCTGAAATAACTAATTCCGAACTAATTCTTTTCTAAAAGGAAATCGGGCGATACATCTATAGACATAACCAGGAAATGATTGGGAATTTGTTTCTCATTCATGCCGAATTGTTTCGGCTGAATTACCCAGCATTCACCGCCAAATTAAACAACGAGCAATGGAACATGATCCATAATGATTCTTTAATCGTTTTTTTCCACAGACAACTAGGAGACGGTATGAAGCACGGGTACTCAAACAAGTAGTTCATGTAAGTAAACATTACTATAAATCCGCTGTAATAATGCAGTGGTTATGATGATATAGGAATAGGCCTATACTCTTCAGATATTTCTCTCTGAGGTGTCGTTCAAGTAGAAGAGGCCTAGAAATCCAATTATATTTTGACCGAATTAAAGTCTAAAAGGTGATCGAAATTCTACGAATAATACATTGACTTTTGGAAACCAACTTAAACATGTATATATCGCCCGTGTGAGGGGATCCAGGGTCGCAGGAAATGGGGGGAGGGGTGAACGATGATACAGAGGGGCACACAACCAAAGGGGGAGACCCAAACATTTTGAAATAGATGGTAAATTTTGAATTTTTAGTCAAAACTCATGGTTGATTTTTTAGAAAGCGGGCACACGTCCCCTTTGACGGATCCGCCACACTGGCCCGTATTTTTTGCTATTTTGACGGCAATTTCAAGATTGTCGTCGTTTTCTCACAAACTTGAGCACCTATTGGGATGATCAGTTCTATGATAAATATTTTCTGAAAACTGGAAGGTTTAAATGAACGTACCAAATACCCCGGTACCGAAGATGTACCTTTCCTAAAGAAAACACTTTTTAACTTGCAACTTTTTGAAAATGTGCATAGGCTATATGTTTCCGTGTTTTCTCTCAGAGGAGAGCACTTCGGACAAAATATTTGGTCCCTTAATTTTCTGATAATAATTGGGTAATTTTGTAATCAGGTAATTACTAATGTTTTATATAACACCCCTTTAAGGTTCCTATCAGATTGGTTGGAAGAACTATACAACGGATTATCTTACAGACTCTTTAATATGAAACTCAAGTACGTGACAAGTCAAAGCTGAAAAAAGCAAATCCGACTACTTGTAATGAAGTATCCCGCCTACATCGTCTGCGCCGTGCATGTCAACAAATTCGTATTTCAATATTTCTCTTGCCTGGAAACCAACGCAAAAAAACATAGCCACGATGAAATGTTATCGACAAACTTTGGAGCATTTGAACCAGGATTTATTAAAAACTGCGTTGCTGTATTAGCGAGACAACCAATGGTGCAATGTTGCTGATTAAAAAAAACAATGTTCACGATAGAAGTTGAAGACGCAAGACTAATCAAAGAACAAAGGTTAGTACGGTATGGTTTAATAGGATCGTTCCATCAAGTAAAAGGCGTTGATATCTATATTATTGCCGGCGCGGTCTTCAAAAGAATGTGGCATTCGTAGATTCATCATTTAATTTTGAAGGTACTTGACTGTAAAGTGATATGATTGGTGGAGTGAACATTGACGTGAAATAGGATCGATTGAGTTTTCTCGGGCCTATTGATATCGAATAACACTATTTGAAATATTCTGGCCGAGCAAGGAACATTCATCTTGAATGAATGAAATTAATCAGCCTAAGGTTAGACCAATATCGAGTTTTATCGACTTCAAAGCTTGTGAAACAGTGGTTCTTAAAATAATTTGTTTTTACTTGTAGGAAATTGTCAATGATATTATATAGGCCTAAATGCCCTAAGTTGTATAATAAATGTTGATTTATAAGGGATTGTGTAAGTATAAGTCGTTTGGGTTAAAAGCACTTTGATTGATAGCTTATAAATGATTCGAACGACTTAGCGTGATGAAAAGCATTGTCGACATCTTGGGTGCTGAGCAGCCACGCTGTGCCTCAAAGGAGTCGGATAGTTAAATTGAGTTCATGTCTCAAATGAGCAAAATTATATGCTCTGGTGAATTAAAATTACGTGTTCACACTAATTTGGGGAAAAGAGCACGAACTATAAGCTAAGATTGTTATGTTAATATTTTTTTATAGTAAAATTACATTTTATATTTAATTTAACAAGGTTTGGCTAAAATGTTGAACAAAAAACCCCGATCAAATCTGAATCTGATCAAGCAAATCTCAGTCTAAGATAAACCTATCATCCTCTGTAAGAATGGTCACATTCGAAATACAACCTATGGCATCACGATATTAATTATGATTGTAAGATTTTTTCCAATGTTTGTGACGATTTTGGCTCTTAAAAATACATATTCGGTAAATAAAGATAAAGATAATCACAAGGATTGTTAAAGCCACTTTTGGTAAAATGTCTGTTAACGCATTAATACTAAATAAATAATCAAGATATATAAAAACCAACCTGTTCGGTTACAGCTTATTTCATTGTGTCATTAAAAATTTGTGTTGAAAATGCATTACGATTATTTGTATTCATTCCAATGTGGAACTTCTGTCTTCTGATGACAGAAATTCATTAAGGAAAATATATTTCAATTATTTTACTAAAACCACAGCACCTGAGACAGAAATATTTCTGGGTTGTTTGATACCATCAACAACTTTACACCAATTAAATTTTATATAAAAATGTAACCATTTATGTTTCTCAATATTACTAATAGTGTATAGGGGCCTTTAAGCAAAGTGATAATTGGGTGTTGTGATGGCAGAGTTGGCCGAGCCTTGTGTAAATTTACACATCACCACAGATGAAGCTGTTACGCACTTGAAGATGTCATTAATTTTCATTATGCTCTGCCGAGATTACAGCCATAACAACGGTTTGAACAAATATCATCATCATCAACATAATTTAACAAACAAATTATCCGTACAACTGGATTAGATTCCCTGAACAAAAAAGAATATAAAAGACAATTTAGGCTATAGGCCGACCCTGCAAGAACTAGGGTGTTAATTTATTACATTTACATTCGTTTAAAATGAGCGGTGACAACATTATTCTTCCAAATATGAACATCAGTGGTAACACGTTTAGAAGTATTTTCCGATGTTAAGAAGTTGATGTCTTTAATGAAACGACAGTCTTGCAAATTAACATTGAAATTTCACTTGGTGTCTATTACGATCGTTTGTTTTAAATATAATGTTGTTTTCCCTAGTTAATTAGCCTGCCATTAACTTGAACATCATTTTAATTTTGAAATATAGCATTATTGAGCATAGTGACCATATTACAGTTTAAACATCTTTAAAGACTAAGAAGGCAATGAATAGAATACCAATGTAGGGAGAAATCTCGTTATTGTCGTGTATGAGCTTATAAATAGGTCAATAAAATCCAAAGTTGATTTCAAAAATATGTTTTTTTGATAATTTGGAGGTAGCCACCGTGAAAGTTTATTTACAATAAAGTATTTAAATACACCCAAACTTACCCTGAAAAAAATGTGGTGATAAAACTACACCAGTGGTGTAAACTTTAGTCTTTCAGGATTTTGTATATTTGTTTTTACAATATACGAGATTATAAAATAATATATTCAAGATTTGTTTGGGACTTTTGTGTGTCTGATATCTGTAAGGGGTCTGAAGAAACATCTTATATATTCAAATAGTAAGACTTTTAATGAGGAACCATATTGCTTAAGTAATTTGATATTATAGAAGGAAAGACATTTCCATTCAAATACTCCATCTGCTATCCATCATCCTGTAATATACAATTCCAGAGTATAAGCCTTACATACAATTCTAGTCCATTTAAAACGGAAATTTAAAGTAAATGCAATTTTAGATATTTTTGAAATTTCACGGAGTAGTTATGACAAATTACATACGTCTCCATGGCAACAACTGATATGAGTGAATCAAAAGTCTTATCGAAATGTCAATCGTAATTTTTTTATTTTTTTTATTTTTTACCATTACATAAGTGTTCATACCTTGGAGGCTGTGACTCCTCAGCTATATACCTACACATATGTGGCAACTTAAAAGTGTTGAGTTTGTCATTTTCTCCTCAGTGGACTTTCTCAAGCTGAAGTGGTATAAGTTTTTTTGTTCTATCAGTGTGTTGGCGTCGGGGCGTTGTGGCGATGGAGCGAGGCCAGGCGTTACATTGATAATGTAGTAACGAACTGATAATTTAAAAAAATAATGTAACAGATGACGTAATAAATAGACCACCGATAAAGTAATAACATGTGTAAACAATCTTTTAGGAATTGTAATAATTGTTTGTTCTGAGAAGAACCGGAAGTGAGAAACTCTTGAGAAACGCAATTATTACAACTCCTAAGAGATTCTTTACATGGTGCTACCGTAAAACTTACTTCTACTGTATTCCACAATGAAAAGTTTCAAATCCTACTTAATAACATCAACCCTTTCCCGTTCGAGAAGTAGGCTTATTTTAACCACAACTGTGTGGTATAAATATCATGTGGTTGTATAATCTGTAGTCACTACCCAGTGACCGTTTTCCATGGGAAATTTTCTGGTTACAATTTTAATTCGGATAATTTATGTGATATTACGCCAAAATGTCAATGGGGTGTTGTACACATTATACCAAAAGTCAATGTAGGTTAGAGACTTCTGATTATATTAATTTACATTTGTCTTTCCAGTCAAGTACATTAGACCAAAAAAGTCTCCCGTAATTGTCTCCGCGCGCATCGCCTCAGACCCGCTCGTCGTCATTTTTAGTTTTCACTTTTTTCTATGAAACGATGTCCAATTGCAGCCAAAATTGCTGGATCGATTGGAATTCTGCCGTCGACTGACGGTTTGGCTTTATGTTAAACAACTGTAATTGTACCTTTCAAAGAATGGTAATAAGTAATATAAAACTATAACATCCACAGAACGATACCGGCTGACTAGCAATCTGGCCAGTGAATTTATTGATCTAGGGTTAGGGTTTAATATCAAGTCTGTTCATCAGATCCTCACCTTATGGCATATCTCAGCACAACCATTGCCGTATCATCTATCAAAGCCAGCGACCGATAACTCATAAGAAATAGAGATTCATTGCCAATAATGATTATGAAGGCATGGGCGTATGGGAACTCTTTGGTTAAGGGGGGCAGAGGGGTTGATTTGCCCGAAATTTTACACAGATAAAAACACAAGTACCAATTTCTAATAAAAAGTCTTTTTATCAATCGACGATACACAGTTAGCACAAATCACACAACATGCAACTTAAAAGAAATATTGTTTTCTGCCTTTCTTAGCAGCAAAAATATCAATTATTTGGTCAACATTTTTGCCAACAGACATGTTGGCATACTTTCGCTCAATATTTAGTATTGCCACACTGTTTAGTCGCGTTTGACCCATTGTACTCCTCAGATATGTCTTCATTCGTCTGAGGCCGCTGAAGGAGCGCTTTTGCAGAACACGATGTAGCAGGAATGGTTGCCAAGATACCAGCGATTTTGTTGAAGACTGGCAGTGTTGCGATTTTTCGGGCACTGATGTAAAAGTCACAGTCTGACCGTCATGAACAGTCCTAACGTGTTTTTCTTTGTAATCAGAGTCTATTTGCTTGCAATTGCCGCATTCTGCACATTTGATGCGTTGACGATAAAACCGTTTGCGTGTTTTTTCCATGATGAGATTTAGTGTACACAATTTGGATTTGGTGTACGACAAGAACAGAACACGCAATGGGGAGAGCGACCCGTATAGCGCTGATCGACGTTTGTTCCGGACCATAATGTCCACAAGTACCATTATGTCAGCAAACCGATTTGCTCCCATTATGTCCGGCACATTAAGTCCGCAGGCCCATTATGTCCGGCCCATTACGTCCGCGGGCCCATTATGTCCGGTCCATTACGTCCGCGGGCCCATTAGGTCCGGCCCATTATGTCCGCGGGCCCATTATGTCCGCGGGCCCATTATGTCCGGTTCATTATGTCCGTAGGCCCATTAAGTCCGGCCCATTATGTAGCGTAAGCCTTGGCAAAGGCTGTTGTACCGATTTCCGATCAACGAAATTGAGCACACACGGAGAGGGCGCTGTCCCTGGATAGGGTCGACGCACGTACACTGTATAGCGAGATCAATAACTAAGTCGTGAGTACAGTTGTGCATTGCGACCTCGTATATGTTCGAACTCAATCAACAGCCTTGGATCTTCTGTAATCGAAAGTTTATGTGTAATATATCTTTATATTCCTATTGAAAATCCGATGGAAATTTCTCATGCAAGAATTGTTGGCGGTTTAGTTTAAAGGGTGGTCAATCACAGGCCTCTAGCTATAACCTCAATGATGACGTATTTGACCTTAACGTACACAATGCATGCCACACATTTTGTACATGGCATCGCAGGGAGCACTTGCTGTGCCAAAAAATAACTAATGAGAATGTTAAATTTGGTTTTTAAAATCATATTAGCATAATGAGGTACGCTTTGAATTTTGGCAAGTACAGAAGGGTCAAGACGACGATGGCCACTGTATGTACACGTACACATATACATACAGTGTACTTGTACATGTTTGCATGCATCTATTTTGGGTTACACCCTGGTAGCGAGAGGGAAAACAATGAACGATAAAAACTTAGCTTTCCAAATGTTTGTTAAATCAAATTCATTTCATTATTTCAAATTAACTTGTCTGTTATGCTATTTTCCATTTGTTTTCATGGGAACATTGATAATTTCTTCCTAGTATAAAGGAATACAAATAGGTTTATACTTCGAGATGAGATATTCCACAAAATAGTTGTCATCAGAAAAATATTAACAGCCAAAAAATTGATTTATGACGGGACCTGGGACCAAATTCATTCGGTAAATAAAAACCATGTTTCTCACCATTTTTGTTGGAGAAAAGTTTTATTTTAAAATGTAAATTAAAATAGCAATATTCCGATGAAAAATAAAATGTCCATTAAAATAGCGAACAAGGGCTATACATCTTCAAAGTCCAACATATTGACAGCTGCATTTTCTCCGAATTGCCATGATCTTAAGTTGTAGACCCCTTATAGCAAAATAACAAACATGGGATATTCATCGTTTTATTCTCCTTTCTTTCGACACTGCAGACATAGCCCAAAATTAGTGCAGTCATATCCAATGTTTCTTAACTCTTTCTGGAGGGCAAGCCTTTTAAAAGGCTCGTGCGCGCATCGCGTTTTTACAGCGAGCGTTTTAAAAGGCTTGAACTTCATCACCTGACAACGGGTCATGTTTTGACTTGTTTTGACAACAGAGTGCACAATTGACCAATAAGAATCACAACCTTTACTTTTATAACTTTAAAATTGCAATAATGAAAACAACGTTTAAAATTCAATAGTCTGTTCTCAGTAAGAGAACAGGTGGAAAAACGTAATTGAAACACTAAATTGGCCTGTCATCAAAAAGACTTCAAATTTATTGATTTCATATCTCACGTTGACAAATGATTTATATGATATTCGGTAGTTTTATTAATAATAATAATAATAATGTGTGGATTTATATAGCGCACGTATCCACCAACTAAGTGGTGCTCAAGGCGCATTATATTATTATCTCTGCTCATAAGGCTCATAAGGCTCATAAATCATTCCTGAAACCATCTCAGCTCCCTGGGGAGTATACAGCTCAATTGTTGCCATTTCTAGCGCATATAGAGCAAACCAACTCTGCCTTCACAGGTACCCATTTAACCCCTGGGTGGAGCGAAGCAATTATGATTAAGTGTCTTGCTCAAGGACACAAGTGTCACGGCCGTGATTCGAACCCACATTATGTTGCTAACACCAGAACTTGAATCCGGTAAGCTAGACTGCTCGGCCACGACACCCCATTGTCATTTTGTTTGAGATAATAGACACAATCGCCAATCGGCGACTCCGAGCTAGTAGTGGTCATGTGATGTATAGTGGGTACAAAATAACAACAAACCAGCAGTGCGCTGTGTATAAACATAGGGAGCTCCATGGAGGGTTTTAAACCAACGACCCATTGATAGCTGAATGGCAAGGGAAGGCAAACTGGATTTTCAAAACCATGTTATATTCATTCTAGAATCTCTGTGCAATTTAGGCTCTGGAATTCACGTAATGCTTTGTGACTTTGTCAAAGTCGTGGGCCCAAATCGGCTTGCAGACATAATGGTCCTTGCGGGCATTATGGTCCGTACAGACGTTACTATAAATAGATTTCACTGTGAGGGTGTTCGGCTTTCCATCCCCGGAAGTCGTACAAACATTGTTACATCAAAGACTAAATATAGAAAGATTGGAAAGCTCCGGGATTTTCTGTAATGAACGAAAACGAGACTGGAGTGTAACAAGGGCCTAATCACAATAACCTGTCCTCGACACCAAACGCGATTTGACGTCATAAATGACACTTTTGCATACGCGTTCACGTGCACTGTGTGGAAGCTAAAACAGCAACTACACTGTGTACCTACTCGATCTATTTCTTGTATGTAAATCTGTATTTTTTATTGTTACCCTTTCTTATATTCTTTATCTGATAGACATGAAAAGACACAGTTGCGTTAAATACAACTGTTTATGTGCTTTGGACTGTTATAGGTGCGTTTTGATCGGATTAAATTCCCCACGTTACACTCCAGGAGACGATTACGCATATGAGCAATGACTCTTTCCAGTCTTTCTATATTTAGTCTTTGGTTACATTTCAGCAGGCTTAGCTTATATTGTTTTATGGCCTTTGTAACTGCGATTGTAGTTGTTTTGATCGTGAATAGACGCTAGGTGTGACCGACTCCCGATTTCCAAACCCGAACAAACTTGACAGTTAACTTGGAGAAATAAGAGCGTTGGGTTAATTCCTGTACTCCTGAAAAAAATTAATGGGGACAAATTTAAGAAGGTTGTTTATCAAGAATTTTGGTCGACTATTAGCCGGCAATTAATTTGCCATTATTGTTAATTTGTTAATCTTTTTGCTTTCTCTGTCCGATTTTTTTCTTCTTCTTGCTTTGCCCGAATTTTCCCCACTGTTTTCCCGAATTTGGGAGGGCAGTTGCCCCCCTGCCTCGTACGCCCATGTATGAAGGCAATGCTGAACATATGAACGTAAAACTGGGAAGTGACGCCAATAATTGTTTGAATCTCAATCTTATTTTGAAAGCTTGGGGCAGAACCTCTTAATGAAAAAAAAATCATAGAAAGACTGAGGCATTCTGGTATCATGATTGTATTTGTGCTTTACTGTAGCTCTGATCTTTCAACTTTAGCGCTCGGTGGAATGGAGTATACTCTATTTCAAAGTCACTTGGGAAATGAGATAAAAGAGGGTGCCCACTGGCTAGTCATATCAAGGATTTTAATTACCATACACTTGAGCGAACTCTTGCCCTTTTGAACTAAATACAGTTCACACTTCATACTTGAGACGCGATTGGGCGCTATAGTTAGTTATTGTCAAAATTATGGCGATATGACGTGAACAATTAAGGCTGCTGGAAATATATATAAGAACTAATAATATTATGGTAAACATATACCCTTGAAAATGTACAGGTTTTTTTCTTAGGTGAGCCAGAGAATACTCATTAAAACGTTGAACCACGTTCTTTATATTTTATGACTCACATGTCAAACCATCGGTTCCTCTCAAAACCCACATAGGGCCTACTATTACAACTCAAATTACAGATATTTTACAGAGTGTCGCCAACATTTCCAACTAACTGACTTTAAGTCAAACGCTGGTAGCTCATCTGGTGGCGGGGGCAAAATTTGAGGCTCTTGAGGGTGACAATAAGACCGATCTTCAACTGACGTCCTAGGCTCCTTTGGGGCTGAGGAACAGGACGCTCAAATTTACACGAACTTTTCCGTCTCGCTCCAGGAGAGAACTGTGTCCCTTCCAAGAAGTGCTTACTTCTTAAGGCACTCTAGGGCCAATCTCCGGCACTTCAATCCCTCTTTATCCACTGCTCTCTCAATCTGTCAAACCTGTCGAGTCTCAAATACTAGATTTTGTCCTGTCCCTGTACGACGAAAGACGGCAAGCTAAGACAACAAGCTTACCAAACACGATCTATATACGATTCCCTTTGTGGCATACATACACTTTAGTGTCCCAAATGTAAAGCATCAACGTTGAAGATTATGCATTTTCTAGGGTAATATTAGCAAGTCAGATGTCTAAAAACAGATAGCTAGAAAATACCGAGAGTCAGTTTGATATACAACATAGGCAAAGCCCTGCGAGATTATATTTGGAGGAAGTACATAGATATAGATTTTGAAAACGGAACTTTGGCGACGCAACAGTGAAGGCCCTTATATTATTGTCTAATAATATTAAAGTTTCAGTGTGAAAACTGATCACATCCATTCTGTGTGTTTGTGTGGGGCGGGGGGCGGGGGGCGGGGGGCGGGGTCAAGCACAATCGCAATCCCTTCACCCCCATACGTTAGACTATTTTTATGACCTTTACGAGTAAAATAGAGGTGAAACCCAACAAACCAACTCGGCCCATTTTTCTTAATGGGTGCGTCCCTCGTACAGGCTACAAGTCGGTTAGGAGGGTGCGTGACCACGTTGGTCATACTTCCGCGTAGCCACTTAGACTTTATACATCACAGTGGAAATTTCTTGCAATTGTCTTGCAACCCTGCCTTTATGCTTTCATAATAGCGCCCTCATTTTGGAGTGATTGGTTTTAGACACGAACTCCAATCCAATCCAATCCAATCCAATCTGCATTTGTAAAGCGCATCAATCTAGTTGCCTATTCCGAGGCGCTAAACCAGAAACACTTTCACCGGTTTCATGTTTAATTAATATTATAACGTACTGACCACTCGTTGGTTTGTGTTTGTCTGCTCTACCTATTTAAGTGGACTGTTTGCATACTTGTTATATGAACTTAATTTGATGTTTTCTCTGTACTTAATTGGGTTGGACCATGGAGGAAGTTCTTCCTCCATGGTTGGACTTAGTAAACAGTGCTTTAATTAAGATGTCACTAACGGGAAAATCCTTGTTACTGCTCAGGGAAACCCACTCAGAATTCGGATTCCTTTGAAAACATATGAGCCTGCTCAAAAGTACCTCAAGTGCCCCGTGAAAATACTGGTTGCCCATCCCCCTAAGTACCCCCCCCCCCCCATGTATATGTCACTGAATGATATCCCGGTCCATCCTTCGCCGTCTGAAGGTGGCGCTGTTCATAGTATAAAACGTCTCTCTCAAAACAGTTAATATTTGTTGTTGATACGCGTTTTGTGTGCAAGCCTTTCCCTGGTATACCCAGAGTCTCGTCCTCGTACTGGTACACTATTATTGGTAATAATAAAATGAAATATATGATCCACGGGTGTATAGTTAATTGAAACAAATACACACAAAATGATGATTTTAAATGAAATGCGACACATTAATGATTAAATAATGATGCCAATAGTGGTAGGCCCTACTGGTAAATTAAATGATCGAAAAGTGATGGTGAAATCACATTCAGTGACACATCATTTCTGTTGACTTGTTTTTACACAAAAATGGCGTCCATGTCTTACTATTTCCACAGTTTGTCATTTGACATAATGTTGTTCGGAAGAAGATGACCTTACAGCTACCAATTTGACCATTGGGTCAGAATGTGGAATGGTTGAGAGACCATGTAGATCCAACATCTTCCGTCATTGACTATTCGAGATACGGTAGTCCTGCAGTCGAGAGATCGTCATAAAAACATGGAACTACCCTTGAGAGCATAATTCTTAATTGTAATTATCAATTTCATGATCGTGTAAACAGTAGGCCTACATCCAATATATTATGATATTCACAGTGACCCATTTGAAAGCCTATAATGTCATTAAGGTCAAAAAAAGGTATCCGGTTTCTGGTCATCAGTCGGCTTCAAAATCGGTGCGGTGACGCTTTTTTTTCGGCCATCTTTCTTTCTTTTTTCTTTTTTTTTGCCAACAGGGAAATACATGATACATTGTATACGTGGGGACCACATTTCCCATATACAAAGTATGGTGGCTAAGAGAGGCCTCACAAATCGGGCAAACGTTCATACCCCTATGTGAAAAAGAACAGCACGGCAGAATTCCAATCGATCCAGCAATTTTGGCTGCAATTGGACATCGTTTCATAACCAAAAACAAAAAATAAAATAAAAAATGCCGACGCGCGGGTCTGACGCGACGCGCGCGGAGACCAGAAACCGGAGACTTGTTTGGCCTAATGAGATATATTCCACTACAGTTAAGGATTTTCTCTTTAGAATGAGCAATTTAAGAACAACTTGACATAAGCAAGACGGCAACACCTTCTTGGCCGAAGTGGCTTTTAGAAAGAAATAATTTTGTAGATTTATGTAGTTTTGTTTATTTGTTATTGTTAATGCATTACTTTTTTGTGCATAACAGAAACAAATCTGCAATGCCTTTCTGACTTAATACTCAAAATATATTGCAGAACATAAATATGGAACCCAATTACATGGCTATGTTCTGTTAAATATTTGGCTGATTTGTAACACTGGATTTGCACCGACCCAGGTTTCACACTAAGATCACTTTCACGCCCGATGCCGAATTAAACAAAAATATTTTAAACTAATCATGAGAGCATATTCTTAATTGTCATTATCGTGTTCACGGTCGTGTAAACGATACACTCTATAAATTATGACATTCAATAACCCATTTGAAATCATAGATTGCTATTTGCAAGAATTTAATCAATGAATTTCAGTTCGCTGTACTTGGAAACGACCTTTCAATGAGTGGAGCAGAAAGTGGGTATCCCCCCCCCCCACACACACACACTTTTCGACACGGATTTACGCCACTGATATGATCACAGAATTACATCAAACTCAGTGTAAAGTTGACGATGTCATCACGTTAATGGCAATCCTCCCTCCCATAACTGTAACCCCATAAAATATTGTATGTAAACTACTGTTACACTGTAAAACAAATGTGTGAGTTCACAGTAGTTTTCTGTTGAAAAGAATCAGCAGAAGTTTACAGCAGAAATTGCTGTTTTCAGATTTCCTGTGAATATACAGAAATATGCCGTTTCTAAATTGTTACGTTCCTATTCTCTGTAATAAATGAGTTACCGTGCGTACAGCAGGTCTACCTTCGAGGAAGAATCTGCTGTATAACAAAGAATCTGCTGTATAACAAAGAATCTGCTGTATAACAAAGAATCTGCTGTAGGCTATAACAAAGAAGTCTCCGTAATGCCAATTGACAAAACAACTTACTGTAAACAAAAAAAAAAATTTTTTAACAGTGTAGCACAGCACAAAAGCACTTAATTTTAGTGTATTTTTGAAGGGGAAAAATCAAACTTTGTGATTTAGGTTGGATTAGGGGTCGGGACAGTTAGTAAAAGATTCGTCGCCAAACTCTTCCATTGAGGATATTGAAGGACTGTTTTCCCTTTCAAACAGTATAATAGCAAACACATTTTAGTTGCTACGCATCACTGAGATTTAATCTGTCTTCTGATTGGATATAATACATGCAAAGAATGCACCAATCAGAACTGAATATATTTCACGGTGGCTTCGCTTTATAATCAAGTTAACGGGGATATAAAAACCTGTGCAGGCAGTCTCCGCCCATTAGTTGTAACATTTTTATATCTCTGTTTGCAACTTCAGACGTTCCTTTGGATATTGATGTCAAAAGCAGCAGCTAATGTTGCAAGAAGTCAAGCAGGTTGAATCACATATGTGTCTGTCGGTTGCCTCCGATGACATCGAGTATACACTTAAAGCACAACCAACACGTGCCTGAACACTGCTAGTAATACCGACAAACAAGCAGAGACAGTGAGCCAGAACATGATAGGTATGTGAACTTGAACAACCAACTTAAAATATTACAGTACATTAGATCATTTATGAGGGAGTTCGTACATGGAACGTACCGGAAGTGGTAACTGCTAATTTTCATTACTTGCACTTATATCAAATACGACCACTATTTGCAACAATTCGTCAAAAAGACCGATATGGGTGGCACGTTTTCTGACACTTAAAACTGTTCCAAAACTGAAAGCAAAGCCTACTCATCAATCATCAATATTAAGAATATGGCGTCCATTGTCACTACTACTTCTGCCAGTGTCGAATATTCGTTTCACGCGGCCCATCTCCTACTGCCAATTATTCGGTTTAGCATTGGGTTAACAGGTATCATTGGTAACCTGTTAGTTTGCATAGTAGTAGTGCGCCTGTGGAGTACCAACAAGCGAAATGCAACCAACATACTCATCGCTAATCAAGCTCTGATCGACTTGTTTGCGTCAATTATTCTTGTCACAGTAACTATTACAGAGATATTTGAAGTATCCCCTCCTAACAACTTTTTCTTCGGTCAAACATTTTGTAAAATCTGGTCCTCAAGGTTCTTGTTGTTTGGTGCTTATGCTGCCTCGACAATCAATCTGACTGAGATATCAATAGAACGATACCTAGCTGTCATCCATCCTATTTACTACTCGATGAAATTCGCAAACACAACCATCGCTAAAATACTACCTGCCATACCCTGGTTAATCGGGCCAATCTGGCAATTCGTCATTGCGTTGCTAAGATACGACTTCATCCCATCCTCTGTATCTTGTACCTACGAGGCCGAGCGATACACCGATGCAATGGAAAAGATATTCGGCGTAATCGTATTTCTTTGGGATTACTTCATTCCTGTTCTCATCATGACGTTTGCTTTCATCAAAATAGTCATGAAATTTCGGCGGCAGAATTTAAAAGTAGCCAGCAGACAGCCACATCGTCCACCACAAGGGTCAAATGTCACTACCATCTCTATGATGCAAATTCAACAACACACGGTATCGCTATCTCAGGTGTACGAAAACAGTGTTATGGACGTGGACAACTCCGGAGCGACTGCAGGTGACATTAACGAGGCTAGTTCAAGCACCCAGCCCGTGCGAACCCACGGTCCTAAACCAAGGAACATCCAACGTACAAATGTGACCAAAACACTATTTATTGTGTATGTGGTCTACGTCATCTGCTGGTCACCTGACCAATGGGCGTTCCTGCAGTACAATTTGGGCGGCAGTTTCGAATTTCTCAGCACATTTGCCAACTTTGCTATCATTAGTGCACAGCTCAATTCATGCGTGAACCCATTAATTTACGGCCTTCAATATAGAGAGTACAAAAAAGGGTTGATCAAACTGTTCAAATGTGGTCGATAATTTGATGACCGTTCGCAAAATAACCCTTAACCATCACCCCCCCCCCCCCCGCAAGAAAAAAAAATAGTCTCTGGTTTCTGGTCATAGCTTGGCTTCAAAATCTGTGCGGTGACGTTCTGGCAAAGGTTCATACTCCTATGTGAAAAGTCGATCGAACAATTTTGGCTTGAATTGGACATCGTTTTATAGCAAAAATAAAGTAAATAAAATAAAATAAAAAATTAAAATAAAAATGTCGACGCGCTGGTCTGAGACGACACGCACAGAGACCAGAAACCGGAGACATTTTATTGGCCTTAATAATATAACCCAAAATACTACTGTATATCTGGGATATACATGGAATAACCAGCAGCATATAACATGATATTTGTAATGAGGAAAACAACCATTTTTGTTTAAAGATATATCGCCCGTGTTTGGCTCAAGAGACCCAAAAATAGAATTTAAAAAGCGAACGAATTTTCAAAGATAATATCGTTATTAAACTAACAAAAAAATGAAATCCGGTTGTCGGAAACTGTATAAAAGCGATATCTAAAACACACTTGAATCTGGTTGACAGCATCGTTAGCCAATCGGAAGAGTACACACGCCCTCGTGTAAGCTGAGGATTAAAACAGTGGGCCAGCATCTTATTAATTTAGTAATTCAATATTTAAATCTATTTTCCCCGTCAAATCGGCCCAAACACATGCGATATATATTTAAAAGGAAGACATGCCATTTGGTAACGTACGTTAATGTCAACCCTCTAGCTTGAAATGAAATTTATAATAGATCTCTGCTGTGAAAGATTAATGACAGTAGAAGATACTGAGTTATAGGATGGAGACTGGATCCGCACCGTGAGCCGGACTCAAATATTCAGACTGGCATTTCTTGGTCGGACCTTATCACGTCGTACTATCCAGTCCATTCAGACAGGAATCTACCCGGACTGAATATCTTAGTGTGACATCAATCGCCTCGTACTATCCAGTCCATTCAGACAGGAATCTACCTGGACTGAATTTCTTAGTGCGACATCAATATACGAAGATTTATTAAACATTTTGTTTTTCAGTAGCCTGTAGCCTCTTTCGTTGTCGCATACGAGTGTAGGTGCATGTTGGTGCCGGGAAATCACGATTGTCCGCAAATTCAGTACAGACAGTAATTGTTCAAGATAATCTTATAAGAAACTGTCACAAAATAATCTCTCACATGTAGGAAAATGCATCACACGTGTAACTGTTTGCATTATAGTTCCAGAACTTATAGTACGTATTGTGTATAATAATTTAATTATAGACCTATATAAAATATAAAGAACTTAACTTGTGCACTTTCGATAATAATATTCGTGTTTTTTTATTTAAAAATATTTTTTTAATTAATTAATTAATTTTTTTGCGTATTAAATTTAGGTAAAGGCTGATGGCGTTGTAAAATTTTAATTTTCGTGCGTAATTTCAGTACAGGTGTAATTAGTCGAGATAGTCTAATAATAACTCACAAATTAATCTCTCACACATGGGTAAATGCATGTAACTGTATACATTATAGTTCACGTGACTTAATAGTACTGTGTAATTCATTAAAACTGTGTAGATAATTGAATTATAACCTAGAAATATAAAGAATTTACATTGAGTAGGCCTATGTATAATTTTATCTTTGTGTCAGAAATTGGACCTCTCTGATAACACTTTTGAATACGTTTTAGAGTTTATATATCGGGTGATAACACTTTATGAACACCAGGAAAACGCGGGTATTAAAAAAGATTAACAAAAGAAAGAACACAAAGACACGTTCAATGCAAATACTTGTTGGTTACAGTGTACTGTACATCTATTTATGGATGTTCTAAATGTCCCCATCACATTTTTAATGAATTATTGATCATTATTATTTTGGAATTATTGTTATTTGTTTTTGTCTTGGACTGAGATCCGTCCTTGGTCTGCCCGGAGGGATATCAACCCGGACTGGATCCCACGTGAGGTCCAAGACTGAAGTACTCGGACTCAAAACTTATATCTATGTTGGTCGTAATAAATATAAAAATGTGATAAAAATACACTAGAATACACTAGAAAGGTGGTAAATCCCTATTATGTTAGAGCTCCCTGAATGAAGTCATAGCCTTTATAATATGAACTGGGATGGATGTAGTTGTTTTAAGCACATTGCATGTAATGTTGCGATGGCATACTTTTCAAACTGTTCAAAATACCTAAACATGCCAAAATATAAATAAATAGGAACCGGATCGTCTTCAATTCTCTTGTATTCAGTCAAGCATGAGCAAGTATGAGATTAATAGTGGAAATCCATTAATATTTAATAACGCTTTGATTTGTTCAATAATTGTGAAATTCATTGTGAGATCATGTGTATATGAAACCATAAACAGTTGTATTTATGAGGCATGTGTAGAGGAGAAACTGCAGTGTATAAGGTCAAAGGGCAACCTAATCATATTATATAAAAGACAAGTCAGGGGCGGATCCAGAGTGCGGCGAAAAGGGGTGCATTTACATGAATGGCGATAAAAAGGGGCCATACTGCCTTTGCCCCGCCCCCTGGATCTGCCAATGACAACAGTATCAAAGATTTATATTTCACCAGAATATATTTCCGGCATTTCTTCATCTAAACATTGTTATTTTACTAAGGAAAGCAAAACAAAATGTTCTGGTATGATCCTATCATGAATTCATTTGGGCATTGAGGTCTTTTTAAACCAAGCTTCTGAAAATTATTTTGAAATATCTCATTTTAAATAATTTGTTTTCTTTATAGGAAATAATCAATGTTTCTAAAAATAAATGTGGTAAAATAGCGAATATTAAACACGGGCATCTTTAATAAATTGGACGATTTTGTGAGCAGACAAGCTTTCTGCGTAATCCATCAATGTCTATACTATACATAACAGCAAAAGAAACGTCACCCCTAAAAATATTTATTATTTTCATTTTATAATTAATATAATTTGTTTAATGAAGAATATTATGAATATGGAGTATAACACGAACACAATGTGGCAAATTTGGTTGACCTCAAAATTCGTCATGCATGACGTCCGAGGACACATAAGCTAAACACGTTCTCAGACTTATCAAAATTTAGGGGGTGACGTTTCTTTTGCTGTTATATAACATCATACTTGTCCAAATCTATATGTTCCATATAGCGCCGAATAAGTCTGAATTTTACCTCCCAATCAATTTTCTCTTGAGAAAATTTGTAAAAAGCAACATGGGCCCTTATTTTATTTTATACAAGCGCAAACTCTAAGTTTTGGAGGTATTTTGAATCTTAAGTGGTTTGGTTGCTAAGACAGTGGCGTAGCCAAATGGGGCGTAGCCAAATTAGGCATCCCCCTTCCCCCCCCCCCCCCCCCCGCTTGTTGGCAAAATAGTGTCTGTCGGTAAATTCACAAACTTGTTAGTATTTCTGATTGACGTAATTTGTCAGTTCATTTGAGTTTTGTGTCGGTAAATTTACCCAAAAATATCTATCCCCGGCCCCTCTTTAACAATTCTGACTACGCAACTGTGCTAAGGTAGGCTTTATAAAGACATGCCTAGTCCCAATGCACATGTGCATTCATTCCCAGGGTCAAGTGAAGATAAATTGGTTTATGAAGGTTTTCAAGTTCAACAACCTATTTACTCCACGTCTGATGTACTCGCCCAAACCTTGGAGTGCACTGGGTAGGGAAGATAACGCAAAGATTCAGAGAAAATTCATTCGGATTAAATTTTTGAATTATTAATATTTTTCTTTTTGAAGGGGCACCATTTTCTCATGAGTTAATTGCAAACAAAACATGTGAATCATGGAATTACAAAACAACCCTGTCAAAATTTATTTCCACCCCCCCCCCAAAAAAAACCCAGCAAGCATAACTACAGCTTAAGTGTTTGTTAGAACAAACACACGGTGTTCGAGTCTACTTCCGGTTCAATCAAATTATCATCGATGATGTCAATATCATATTGTGCAAGGGTTTATCATCTTTTATAATAACAATATCAATTTCATATTCAAAAGACATATCAATTTTGCGTTAGAATGTGTTGAATTTGAACTTCCTGTTTGGACAGGAAGTAAAGGTCACATTAGGTGGTTTGAAGGTCATATATGACCTCATGATTATGAAAAAATAACAAATTTGTCAACTTGTACATTAAATTGAAGCTATGAGATATGACCTTTTAAAATTTGTAAAAATCGTTACTTCGTGTGCCACTAATTGGACCATTGGCAAGCATTTATGGTAACTCAAGAATCACAAGCTATTAATGTAAGGAATTCAATTGTGTTTTTTGTTCTCTAATAGGTCATTTAGTTCTTGAGATATTGGCTGTTGAACTTGGAAATGTTGTGAGATTTAAGCAGTAAATTAGAAATTAACAAGTTTGACTTGGAACACAATGTTTTTTATTTTAAATATTGACACTAGCCCAACACATGCTTTTCAAAAAAACCATGCTAGATGATAAATCAACATTAAAAATCACTCATATGAAAATAGTTTGCCAGGGTTGTAGGTAGCCAGATCAACCTATTCAACGTTATTATGGGCATAAAGTCACAAAGTTGATTTAGGATAGAAGGGGACTACATGTATAGTAACTGGATTAAACTTGGCTGCAAATTCAAAGAGCAGGAAGTGTGGGTTAAATTGTTTGGGATAGTTGGGGGTTGCTGAAGGCACTGAAGCATGGAAGACCATATAAATATTTCCCCGTTCCTTTCCTTCAGCTAATTAGCCTTTCATTAGAAAACAAGCTTATAACTACTACATGATGAAGTTGGAAGAAAGCTTGCATCCGTGCTTTCCATCTTCCACTGCCCCCCCCGCAGAAGAGTTTTTGTCAAAAAGTAAATAATTCCCAATTCAAACAAAATTAAATGTAATTATATCCACTGGATCAAATCTGATAATTGGTTGCCCTTTTTACTTTGTTTATGGAAAAACCTTTCAATTTTAGATTTAAATGAAGCCAACATTGGTATTTATCTCTTGGTATTAAGTCTTGTACAAAAATAAATTTAATCTTTATTTATAATATACTTCACTTTCAGGTTAAGTTTATAATAAAAATATAATGATAAATTGACAATGATAGTGACACTGTAATCAAGCATCTCCTTATTGTGACATGCTTATAAACTGTCTTTGTTTTCACCTATACTGCAAATAATTAAAAATAATGTATAACATTTGAAAACAAATTCTACATTGATTTTTACATTTTCAAGGTTGTACACATGATTGGCAAAATGTCTGTAGCTGCATCCATACTACAGAATTACAACCTAAAGATCAGATGCCATTTTGTACATAAATTGTTAGACATTGAAATAATCAAAGAGTTGTATGGGTGCTTGTAAATTGCTAATAAAGCAATGAAATACATATTTATTTTAACTGTCTGTTGGGTTTCATGACTTGACTTTTGTGGTTACACACTTCCCTCCCCCACAATCAATTGAAACCACTTTGTTGACCTGTTTAACCTACTTGTAACCAATCTAGAAATGAGTGTACATGGTCTTACACATGTAACAAGTGAAATGACTTCAGTGTAAATGAACCCAACCATGATCCTTTGTTGATAAGAAAACAGAATCAACCTGCATTTATAATAAATGTACGCTCTGTATGTACGATTTAGTGACAGTTCAGAATGGGTGACATTCAGGGGTTGTCATTGGAATCGGTAATTTTAGAATAAAATGTCTGCCCCCTCCACCAAGTTCTTGGTGATGGCATGTACTGCCACTGGTGATGAACCAACACATTTGGGTTTTTTTCAAAAATTCTTTGGTCTATCATTGCAGCACTATAGAATCCAAGAACTAGGGAAGGGGAGGGGCAAACAAGCAATAAAAGTATAAGGGGGCCCAAATTACCAATTCCATTGACTGACGACTGGTGCTTCATTATGTCGAAAATCACACCCAGCATCAATTCTGCATAGCTGAAGTTGCAAGATGTTTCTGTCCTTTCTAAAAAAAAAAAAGATTTAAGATTGAAAATAGGAGTAAGGGCTTAGATTTAAATAAATGTTGTTTAACTGACATGGATTGGAAAGGTGGTTATCAGATACACCCCTTCTCTTGGACTGAAATGCCAGTACTGCTATAGCAAAAAATAACAAATTATACTAAACCTTAATTTTTTGTAATAAACAACCATTAAAACTAAATGAAATGTTCATCATTAGTATGAAGACCCCTTCTCAAACGATCTGTTAACATAAGACGTTAAACCATACCAAGATTGTTGATGACTTGAACAGTTACGATACTGCATTTGGATGTGGTGTCAACGCCGTGTTGGGGTACTGTTGGCTGGAACTCAGTCTGAGCCATGATACATCGGAGTCAACATGCTGTAAAAAATAATAGTTAAGTTTTATGGAAGTACATGGAATAAAGTATTTGAAATTTCTGAGAAGTTCTAATTTATGTGAATGAGGAAAATAATGTCACAGTGAACATGCTGTAAAAAATAATAGGAAGGTTTTATAAGTACATGGACCAAGAATAAAGTATTTGAAAATTCAGAGAAGTTCTAATTTATGGGAATGGGGAAAATAGTGTATAATTTTAGAGTAGCTGGACCATTGAAATTGAAAAGGGCATTGGTTTGTTTTCAAAATTGCACACAATTATTCTTGACAATGTGTAATAAATTAAAGAAATGTTCTCGCACGAAACTCTCATCAAAAGAGAAATGTATTTAAGGAAATTGCAGAGTCTCATATACTCATAATTTCATGTGATTGTGATGTGATTGTGATGTGATTGTGATGTGATTGTGATGTGATTGTGATGTCTGAGAGAGGCCTCGCGGGGAGCATGAAGTACATGTATTGTGTCATGAATATTGTGCATTTTTGCTGTGAAATAATTGTCTATGTAAGTTTATTTGTATCTGAGAAGGGTACAAAATTTAGGAAAAGTGCAGTAAACAATCGCTAGGCTACTTATTTAATTTGTGCACAAACTGAAGATTTTTGGAGAAAACAAAAATTACAAAATATATGGCATAAAATTTCTACTGAATAATTGCCATAACCTTAACAACTGAATTTTCCTATCCTTATTTATATTCTAAATACATTTGTGACATCTGTTGATATTTTGTTAGTTGTTTACTGTCCAAAGTATGTTCATGCACGTAGGCCTAACTAACGTTAGTCATGTTAGTTAAACAGGCACAATGCATGCAACGACGAATGGACAGCTTAAAAAAATGGTTTTTCTTGTATAAAAACACGAAGATAAATACAGGAAATCCTCTGAAAAAGTAACTTCAAAATACTTACTCTTTTTATGACCGTGTACTGTTGGCGATCCATTTTTACAGCCTAAAAAAATGACGTCTGGGCCATGGCCCCACACAGCAAACAGCGTCGATATCGATTGTACATGCAGCTCCATTGTAACCAAATATCGTGTACTACACGATATTTGGTTACAATGGATCTCCATGTACAATCGATATCGACGCTGTTTGCGTGTACGTTGTGCCCATAGCCCAGACTAGCGCCTCGTATTGCGCCTTGCGGCGCTACACGAACTTTGATTCTTCCATGCAACGTATATGAAACGTTTTAAATATTTTACTTTTTAGCGCAATTCGACACCTGATGACGTAATCATGACGTCACAGAAAACGGTTTCGTCAGCTTGTTATGTTCTGTTCATGTGTTAAGTTTGAAGGCTGTAAATGCTTTGCAAGGATGCCTTTGTTGCCGGACAGTCGCCACTGAGATTAAGAAGTAAAAAAAAAAAAACAGTACAAAAACTAGAGCTTAAGTGTTTGTTAGAACAAACACACGGTGTTCGAGTCTACTTCCGGTTCAATCAAATTATCATTGATGATGTCAATATCATATTTTCCAAGGGTTTGGCATCTTTTATAATAACAATATCAATTTCATATTCAAAAGACATATCAGTTTTCCGTTAGAATGTGTTGAATTTGAACTTCCTGTTTGGACAGGAAGTAAAGGTCACATTAGGTGGTTTGAAAGTTATATATGACCTCCTCATGATTATGAAAAAATAACATATAAGTCAACTTATACATTAAATTGAAGCTATGAGAAATGACCTTTTAAAATTAATAAAAATCGTTACTTTGTGTGCCACTAATTAGACCATTGGCAAGCATTTATGGTAACTCAAGAATCACAAGCTATTAATGTAAGGAATTCAATTGTGTTTTTTGTTTTCTAATAGGTCATTTAGTTCTTGAGATATTGGCTGTTGAACTTGGAAATGTTGTGAGATTTAAGCAGTAAATTAGAAATTAACAAGTGTGACTTGGAACACAATGTTTTTATTTTAAATATTGACACTAGCCCAACACATGCTTTTCCAAAACCATGCTAGATGATAAATCAACATTAAAAATCACTCATATGAAAATAGTTTGCCAGGGTTGTAGGTAGCCAGATCAACCTATTCAACGTTATTATAGGCATAAAGTCACAAAGTTGATTTAGGATAGAAGGGGACTACATGTATAGTAACTGGATTAAACTTGGCTGCAAATTCAAAGAGCAGGAAGTGTGGGTTAAATTGTTTGGGGCAGTCAGGGGTTACTGAAGACACTGAAGCAGGGAAGACCATATAAATATTTCCCCTTTACTTTCCTTCAGCTAATTAGGCTTTCATTAGAAAACAAGCTTATCACTACTACATGATAAAGTTGGAAGAAAGCTTGCATCCGTGCTTTCTATCTGCCATTGCCCCCCAGAAGAGTTTTTGTCAAAAGTAAATAATTCCCAATTTAAACAAAAATTAAATGTAATTATATCCACTGGATCAAATCTGATAATTGGTTGCCCTTTTCACTTTGTTTATGGAAAACTTTTCAATTTTAGATTTAAATAAAGCCAACATTGGTATTTATCTCTTGGTATTAAGTCTTGTATAAAAATAAATTTATACTTTATTTACTTTCAGGTAAAGTTTATAACAAAATATAATGATCAATTGACACGATAGTGACACTGTAATCAAGCATCTCCTTATTGCGACATGCTTATAAACTGTCTTTGTTTACACCTGTACTGCAAATAATTTAAAAATAATGTATAAAATTTTAAAACAAATTCTACATTGATTTTTACATTTTCAAGGTTCTACACATGATTGGCAAAATGTCTGTAGCTGCATCAATACTACAGAATTACAACCTAAAGATCAGATGCCATTTTGTACATAAATTGTTAGACATTGAAATAATCAAATAGTTGTATGAGTGCTTGTAAATTGCTAATACAGCAATGAAATACATATTTATTTTAACTCTCTGTTGGATTTCATGACTTGACTTTTGTGGTTACACACTTCCCTCCCCACAATCAATTGCAACCACTTTGTTGACCTGTTTAACCTACTTGTAACCAATCTAGAAATGAGTGTACATGGTCTTACACATGTAACAAGTAAAATGACTTCAGTGTAAATGAACCCAACCATGATCCTTTGTTGACAAGAAAACGGAATATATATCCACCAGATCAAATCTGATAATTGGTTGCCCTTTTCACTTTGTTTATGGAAAAAACTTTCAATTTTAGATTTAAATGAAGCCAACATTGGTATTTATCTCTTGGTATTAATTCTTGTACAAAATAAATTTAGTCTTTATTTATAATATACTTCACTTTCAGGTTAAGTTTATAACAAAAATATAATGATAAATTGACAATGATAGTCACACTGTAATCAAGCATCTCCTTATTGTGAACCTATTGTGAACAATCTCCTTATTGTTAACCTGTCTTTGTTTCCACCTATACTGCAAATAACAAAAAAAAAATTTAATAAAATTTGAAAACAAATTCTACATTGATTTTTACATTTTCAAGGTTGTACATGATTGGCAAAATGTCTGTAGCTGCATCCATACTACAGAATTACAACCTAAAGATCAGATGCCATTTTGTACATAAATTGTTAGACATTGAAATAACCAAAGAGTTGTATGGGTGCTTGTAATTGCTAATAAAACAATGAAATACATATTTATTTTAACTGTCTGTTGGGTTTTATGATTTGACTTTTGTGGTTACACATTTCTTCCCCACTTTGTTGACCTGTTTAACCTACTTGTAACCAATCTAGAAATGAGTGTACATGGTCTGACACATGTAACAAGTAAATTTACTTCAGTGTAAATGAACCCATCCTTTGTTGACAAGAAAACAGAATCAATCTGCATTTATAATAAATGTACTCTCTGTATGTCATTGGAATTGGTAATTTTGGAATAAAATGTCTGCCCCTCCCCAAGTTCTTGGTGATGGCATGTCCTGCCACTGGTGATGAACCAACACATTTGGGTTTTTATTCTTTTTTTACATTCTTTGGTTTATCATTGCAGAGAAATTTCAGAGAAGTTCTAATTTATGTGAATGACGAAAATAATATGTCACAGTGAACATGCTGTAAACAAAATAATAGGAAGGTGTTATAAGTACATGGACCAAGAATAAAGTATTTGAAAATTCAGATAAGTTCTAATTTATGTGGATGGGGAAAATAGTGTATCATTTTGGAGTAGCTGGACCATTAAAATTGAAAATGGCATTGGTTTGTTTTCAAAATTGCACACAATTATTCTTGACAATGTGTAATAAATTAAAGAAATGTTCTCGCATGAAACTCACATCAAAAGAGAAAGGTATTTAAGGAAATTGCCGAGTCACATATACTCACTATACTTATAATTCCATGTGATAGTGAGAGATGTCTAGTGAGAGAGGCCTCAGGGAGCAATACCTACAAGTACATGTATTGTGTCATGAATATTGTGCATTTTTCCTGAGAAATAATTGTCTATGTAAGTTTTGTATCTGAGAAGGGTACAAAATTAAGGAAAAGTGCACTAAACACTCACTAGGCTACCTATTTAATTTGTGCACAAACTGAAGATTTTTGGAGAAAACAAAAATTACAAAATATATGGCATAAAATTTCTACTAAAAATTACCATAACCTTAACTGAATTTTCCTATCCTTATTTATATTCTAAATACATTTTGGTGACATCTGTTCATATTTTGTTAGTTGTTTACTGTCCAAAGTATGTTCACGTTAGCCATGTTATTGTTAGTTAAACAGGCACAATGCAACGACGAATGGACAGCTTAAAAAATGTTTTTTCTTGTATAAAAACACGAAGATAAATACAGGAAATCCTATCAAAAAGTAACTTAAAGTAACCTATCAAAAAGTAACCTATCACAAAGAGACTTACTCTTTATGACCGTATTGGCGATCCACGGGCAACACATATACGGAAACAGCGTCGATCTCGATTGTACATGCAGCTCCATTGTAACCAAATATCGTGTAGTACACGATATTTGGTTACAATGGATCTACATGTGAAATAGAGATCGACGCTGTTAGCGTGTGTTAACTAGCGTTTCGTATTGCGCCTTGCGGCGCAAAACGATCTTTAATTTATTCATGCAACGTTTAATTTATTCATGCAACGTATATGAAACGTTTTAAATATTTTACTTTTTAGCGTAATTCGACACCTGATGACGTAATCATGACGTCACAGAAAACGGTTTCGTCTGCTTGTTATGTTCTGTTCATGTGTTAAGTTTGAAGGCTGTAAATGCTTTGCAAGGATGCCTTTGTTGCCGGACAGTCGCCACTGAGATTAAGAAGTAAAAAAAAAAAAAAAAAAAACATTACAAAAACAATAGGTGTTCGCGCTGCGCTTTCGAACACCTAACAATAGGTGTTCACGCTGCGCGTTCGAACACCTAACAAATTGATAAGGTTTGATAACTTCCACTGTCACAATAATGCGCATCACTGAATAAAAGTTAAACACATAATGAATCTCCTCAATGGCACAAAGGTGCCCCGAGGTGGCGCTATTCACGGTAAACATTACCTCCTTAAAACGTCTTTTCTGGGACTTTCCAGACTTTCTCATCCGGACACCATGTTTAATTTGAAAATAGTCATGACAATAGCAGCAGCAGTAGTCTTCTAAGAGTTCTGCATAGTTTAGGTAAGACGTTTGTTGTGTACCTCCATGGTCGTTGCCGTTTGTGTGATCCTAATTCTACCTCCAGTCCATGGTGTGATGAAGCCTTGAAGGGATCTCTGTAAATCCATCCATCACAAACCACACACCACCACGGCACCAGTGTTTGTGTTACACACCCGTACCCTATGTCGGTCCTACTAAAAACCGACAACTCGCGACAACTGACGACAACACGTTCTAAATGCACTGAAAACTCAAAAATAAAGTTTTAAATATGTTTATAAGAGACAGTGGCATACATAAATGGTTTCAGTTTTTGAAAATGTGGTTTTAATTATCAATAAATAATGATTTTCTTCGCTGCAGTAACGTGTTAGTATTGGCCGCCATCTTGCTTGCGCAACGCAAAAGGACTGTACCATTATGTCAAAGGGTGAACAAAAATTGTCGGCCCATGCCAGGCAGGAGGGTAAGTCTGTCGGTTTTTAGTAGGACCCCTATGTGGACATACTTTTGTTCTCGTGTAGTTAAAAAAAAACATTCTTTAAATCATTGCCATTTGCACTGAAGATTCTTTTTGGAGCAGATTTTTTTCTCAGTCTCTCCTTGAATAAGCTACTCCATTTTGCGACACATAAAGACATATTAATAAAATGCTTCTCTTTTTGAGAAAATTGAGACTCTCTAATTCGTCTCAAGATCCTGTATAATGTGGACATCTTTCGTTCTCAGGTCCACATAGCATACATGTATTTAACACTTGTCCACACCCACACATAGTGTACACCTTAAATTACACAATTACAAAATTACTGAATTTATATTATGAAGATGAAAAATAAGACTAATTGCGGTGACACCATGTGGAATCTCAATTGAGTAGTAATTAGTTCTGAAAAGAACTGGTGGTACAACTTGACGTTTCGATCAGTATGCTCTGATCGTCCTCAGGAGAATGCCGGACTCTAGAAAATGCTGCTGCTTAAGTAGACTGCTGGAGGATCATCCCATGAATGGATGCTGGAGGATTAGTTCGTTGAGGCGCGCAGGCGGGAAACAGACTATGAGACTAGGATCCTAGGGGTTGGGGGAAGAGGAGTGTGTGCTCACTGAACTGAATTAGTTGTTAACTAGCACAGGGGAAGGAGGGTGGTTGACTTAGGATATAGGGGATCCCTCAGTCTGGGGTGGGTTATGGACTTTGGATATAGAAGATCCTTCAGTCTGTAGTATAGGTCGCCAAATGTCGCTGATGAAGAAACCGATGTCCTGTGGCACAGTGTCGTGTTTGACGATCTCGATGGCCTCTCTGATGCGTCTGGGGTGCCATGCGTCGATGGGTGTGATGAGTTGGGCTGCCTGCCAGTCGATTTGGTGAAAAGATGGAAAATACACATCTCCCAACTTGGAAGAGCCAATTTGTTAGTCATATTTACAAAAAGTAAAGAACGTTGACACCATGTAAACAAAAAATTGTTAGTAGTAAATAGTTCTGAAAAGAATTAGTTGGTTACAACTTGACATTTCGATGAGTATGCTCCGATCGTCTTAAGGGGAATGATTTACAATGATCGTTCCTTATTATGTATATATTCAAACTTGGACTGAATAAACCCTGTCATGGTAATATTGTAACAGAACCCCCCTCCAGGAATTCCGCCAGTTGGGAATTGTTAAATAAATGACCGGTTACTAATAAGCAAAAAAATAAATAAACCCAATGTACTAGCATACGGAAAGTCAACTTCCCAGTTGTTGCCACTATAATTTCTTTGCGACTTTTATTCTACATAATTTCAACACTTATTTACAAGATAAAGGCAGTATGGACTCAAATTAAACAAGAATGCTATAAATGAAATACAGACTGTTGAACCTTACACTACATGGGGTGACTAACTACACCCCATGTTTTTTTTAGTATAAATTTAGTAAATTGTAAGGAACTCTAAGAGTCTCTATGTCAGCCCAATGTGTTCCCTGCACATGTAGCAATGTTTTAATCAATTATTTGGATTAAGCTGGGACGAACAGTCCGTCGAAACCGAGGGCTATGCCCGTAGCGACAAACGACAGCTTTCCCCAAAATTAACCCCCAAAATGTTACCCTGCCACATGCACAAGAAACACACTGTCAAAACCCAGAGCTCACATAGCAATACATTAGCAAACATTGGGAATTAATAAAAGGAAATAGAATGGCTGAAACGGATCCAGGGTAATAAAAAACAAATACAAACTTACAGAACCAAGGTGTCACTACACTGAAAAAGGAAAGAGGCAAACATGTCACCACATGAAAACCAAGCCCTAAAAACTCTGACTCAGAAATCTAACATGATGGCTGATGCTCACTCTCTGGTACCCCAGTCACAAGTCCTTAACAAAAAAATGTGCACAAAGATTTTATACCAAAACCCACCAAGTGGAGTCCAAAAACAAATCTAAATCACAAAAAGTAAAGAAAAAGGCTTTGTGATCTTTCAGAGCTAGACCCAGATAAAACACAATAGGTAAAGAAAAATACTAAAGACCCAGAGAGGAGTGAAAGGCAACTTCCAACAAAAGAGGGTTTAGCATACTGATGGCTAATTAACTAATGTTGCAAGAGATTTGACTTTGGGTTCAAAAATCGGTCAACTATGGACTGCCAGCTCTAGCAAAAATAACACCAAATGACAAGTATACAAAAATAGTGTGTAAATATGATGGAACACAAAATGGGCAAAAATTATCAAAACGTATTGTTGTTACAATATGCGCCATGTTTTTGACGGGGCAAAATTATTTATTTCGAACACTCGTTGCCATCTGCAACCCGGCACTCGAACTTCATGCTCCCTCCAGACACATCCAGGGAGTATCATTTCATGCAAAGGAAACAGGAGATAAAAACTGGCTCGATGAGCCATAGGCTCAGAAAGACTTGTTTGCATAATAATTATTTTTTGTATTTATTTGATCTAAGATGGTATTTAATGCAGGCAAGCAACACCTTCATCATGGCCTTTGCTGCTCCATTATCCCCCATCGAACAAAGCCCTTGGAGTTCTACCTCCCGCCATGATCAGTTTGACAAGTTTGACGATCAAGAGTTGGCCCAGGTTCGAAACCAACTACAGACGTTTGTAAGTCGCCATGAGGACTCATCAAGCTATGATTATACAGAAAGCAGCACAGGTACTGTATACTCAATGTCATTTTTGCAACAGCCTTACAACTTATTTGTGTTACTTTGTGTGTTGTAAAGTCAGTCTTAATACCTGTAATATTTCTACATGCATTTAAGTATTGTGGGTCTCCAATCTAACCACTCAACAAACTTCCTTTTTGGAGACCCACACCACTTAAAGGGACACTATCATCACAATCAACAGGGCATGGAATCAGAGTGCTAGTTTTAGATTTTAACTCAAATAATACCCCACACACATAAGGTCATTGCTGCTTTCATAAATGAACCAGTAATTTTCATTCACTATTTTCATCTTAAACTAGGACACAGATTTCATGCTCTGTTGAAAGTCTGCCCTGATCATGACAATAATGTCCCTTTAATCTTCATCATATTATTATTACTACAACACATGATTCCATTGCTTAGCCAAATGTTAGCTCGTTGCACTACACATTTGGCAGCATGGGCTACATACTCCCCAGGGAGTTGAGATGATTCTAGGAATGATATAACTGGCCTGATGACAGGGGTAATAATGTTCATGCGCCATGAGCATCAAACTTGGCAGATACCAACGCAATATAAGTGTCCATTATTATTATTATTATTATTAATGTTCTTCTCAGAACCCACACTACCCAAAAGAGATTTTTGACATGAATATCCTAAAGTCTTACTTACTTATCCTTGTTAAAGTAAAAATGTTTTTGTGTGTTAATGCAGCGATTACCAGGTTACACTGGGTCAAATCAAGGCAAAGGACAAATTGCCACAATACCAGATGCAAAGTGAAGTTCACTCTGACCCTAAGGAAACATCACTGCAGAAAGTAAGAGACAAAGATTATAGACTTGTCTTCAGGTTGGCTGCCATCTTAGAAACTTGTTTAATATGTTATTGAGTTCTTTCGGGTACACCATGTAATGATCTCTTTTTCTCAGAGCCATCACTTTTTTGAAAAAAAACAGAGAACAAACCAACCGGCTCTTCTCAGAGCCATCACTTTTTTCCAAAAAGAGATCATTACATGGTGTGCCCGAAAGAACTCAATAACATCTATCTCCACCATGCAAAGCCTCACAAATCCTACATTGTTTAATATGACTGGAAAATCAATATACTCAAACAAATAATCAAGTTTCAACATAAAACTTACTTAGTGTAAAGCTGATGATAGTCTGAATCTTCCCTAGACATTATTTTGTCTTGTAAAGGTGCTGTAATTTTAAAGATTGCTTTAGTGAAATTATTGCCAATGATTTTTCAGACATTTACCATGAAGGATACTCTTCTCATGTTTGAATACATACAATGTTCATGTTTGCCAATCAAAAAATCTGAATAAAACTGTTAAATTTTTATCTTGATTCAAAGAAAGAAAGCATACTCTTATTAGAAGCAGGTTTACTCTTAGAGCAATGTTGTACCTTGCCTTTGTATGTACCTTGCCTTTGTATACATTGTGTACATTCTAATATGGAACAACACTAACTAGTATCAGTCTGTCATTGTTTTCAAGCTGTTTTTAATAAACACCACTTGTCTTAGTATTTAGAACTGCAAACTAATTCTCTGAATCTGCCACAAATACTAGAAATAATATTTTTGATATATTTTCTAGATGCGGAAATGTGTTTTGTGCAAGATGTTTACCATACCAGAGGAAATTATCCCCAACGGCTGAGTATGATCCAAATGGTAAACTATACATGGTGAGTTTAAGTCCAATCTTGTAATAAGTTGAGATGAAAGTAGTGCTATATCTGTGTATATGACTCCCCTAAGATACTAATAATCAGTCGCTAATCTAATCAGGGATCTGGCTAGCCAGTTGTCATGAGACAAGCTCTGTGGTCAATGGATTAGATATTTGCAAAAGTAAGGAAGAGTTTGTGGGTTCAAATCCTGCCCAAGTTGCCTGTGGTTTTCTTCAGACACTCATTACACTAAGCATATACTTCTGAGCCAAATCATTGATAAAGTAAAATATCATCGTTGATTATAATGATTTTCCTGATGCAATCCATCCATCCATAAATAAACTGATCAGATACTTTAAATATTTTGAAACACATTTGTCCTTTGTTATTCAGGTTTGTTCTGTATGTTTCCAATCTGAGACCCAAGAACCAGGCCAAGCTCGCTTGTGGACACGGACATTTCTTGAGATGCGTAGAGACAATCTCTCTGATAGAGCCAAGTCTATAGGCAGTACAAGCAGAGAGCCTATCAGGTAAACATGCAGGCACTCGGAGAACTCGGATTTCATGTTTTCCATCTTAATCCTCCTACTCTAGCTGCACTTTAGTGGGAAGTTGCTATAGAGGTCAAAATCAGTCAACTGCCTATTTTGACTGGTTTTTACTGTCATTTGGACCACCCTGAACAATACCAGACAATGCTTTTACCAGTCAAAAATGGTGGACTCATTTTGACCTGTAAATGTACTTACTACACGCAAGGTTTGACAGTGTTTGACTTTTAAGTGCACTAGATATACATTGGCAAGTATATCAACATTTTGACTGTTTTTGACCCTTGTAGTAGTAGGAGGGTTAATACCTTTAAACATTTCTCTGAGTTCTTTTTCTAACAAACTCCTTCAAAATTCCAAAGTAGATTAATTCCTCTCTAACTATTCTCTCGTCTGATTTATTTAAAGATCACATCTGGAAAAAGGATGTCAGCGTCTTGTTGATGGTTTTACTAAAAACCTGACAAATATACCCTCAACTCATAGTGGTGGTCTCTCAGAACCTGATGATGCAAAGAAAGGAAACAAACTGTGGAAGAAAGTTGTTGCTATCAAGAATCATGTCAGTAAAGTCCCTAGTCTCGTTATGACAGGTGCGCCAGAATGGCAGAAACCAGACACCTGGGTGGTAAGTGCTATGCAGTTAGCATTTCAGTTTATACCTAAAAAGCAATTTTTGAAACTTTATAATTTTAATTTAAAAAATGACTCACTCCTATTGATATAGTTTAGACTTGGTGGATACACAACTAATATAAGAGGACATAGATAACTTCTTTGGTGATTTTTACCCAAATGACTACAGAATAATACCAGGCTAACTCAATGTTCAGGCTGACCCCAAATGACTACAGAATAATACCAGGCTAACTCAATGTTCAGGCTGACCCCAAATGACTACAGAATAATACCAGGCTAACTCAATGTTCAGGCTGACCCCAAATGACTACAGAATAATACCAGGCTAACTCAATGTTCAGGCTGACCCCAAATGACTACAGAATAATACCAGGCTAACTCAATGTTCAGGCTGACCCCAAATGACTACAGAATAATACCAGGCTAACTCAATGTTCAGGCTGACCCCAAATGACTACAGAATAATACCAGGCTAACTCAATGTTCAGGCTGACCCCAAATGACTACAGAATAATACCAGGCTAACTCAATGTTCAGGCTGACCCCAAATGACTACAGAATAATACCAGGCTAACTCAATGTTCAGGCTGACCCCAAATGACTACAGAATAATACCAGGCTAACTCAATGTTCAGGCTGACCCCAAATGACTACAGAATAATACCAGGCTAACTCAATGTTCAGGCTGACCCCAAATGTGACTACAGAATAATACCAGGCTAACTCAATGTTCAGGCTGACCCCAAATGACTACAGAATAATACCAAGCTAACTCAATGTTCAGGCTGACCCCAAATGACTACAGAATAATACCAGGCTAACTCAATGTTCAGGCTGACCCCAAATGTGACTACAGAATAATACCAGGCTAACTCAATGTTCAGGCTGACCCCAAATGACTACAGAATAATACCAGGCTAACTCAATGTTCAGGCTGACCCCAAATGACTACAGAATAATACCAGGCTAACTCAATGTTCAGGCTGACCCCAAATGACTACAGAATAATACCAGGCTAACTCGATGTTCAGGCTGACCCCACCGCTGCCACCACTAATTCCTCAGTCATAAAACTGCCTCTTTCCTTTCAGCCTGAAGGCCCAAATTGTCAGTTCTGCAGCACAGCTTTCAATGTGACCTTCAAGAAGCATAATTGTTACATCTGTGGGCGTCTTGTGTGTGTGAATTGTTCTAACAAGGATCTTCTCATCTATGTACCAGACAAATGTAACCAGGAACAGGAAGGGAAGCATGCACGTTGGGCCATTATCAGAGTGGTGGGGGTAAGTTGGGTTATTATCAGAGTGGTGGGGGTAAGTTGGGTTATTATCAGAGTGGTGGGGGTAAGTTGGGTTATTATCAGAGTGGTGGGGGTAAGTTGGGTTATTATCAGAGTGGTGGGGGTAAGTTGGGTTATTATCAAGGTGGTAAGTTGATTTGCCAAAATATAGTCATGGCCTTCTCATTATTCAAAGCCAACTAAGTCAATTGTCTGTTTTTTATGTCTATGTAACTTTTCACAGAGTCCTGAGGTCGAGCCTGACAAGCGTCAGTATATCCGTGTTTGTACGATGTGTCGTCAGGGATTAGAGTCAGTTCAGGTAGAGAACTACAAGGCTTGCTCTATGAAGGGAGAGGAAGAGAAAGATTGTATGACTCAGATGAAGGAATTATTTGATAACATCGTCAAGTTTCAAGATAAGATAGACATATTGCTCCCCAAGGTACTATCTTTGATATTTTTTCATAGTTACTGTTGCAAAAGTGTCATAGCATACTCACAGACATAAACTTCAGGGCTTTTAATCTGTAATTTATTATTAACAGTCCCAATGCATCCTCTGCTTCTGTTTTATTTATTTATTTTTATTTTTTAAATTTTTTATTTTAACCTGAAAACAACATTTCAATCCCCAGTAAGTGGACAGTGGATTTTGATGTACACAACTAGAATGCTTTCTTGTTGTTTAATACATGATTTGAATGGTTTATATTGACGGTGTGCCACGGCGGAGTGGTTAGTGCAGAATGTGGCATCAAATCCTGACTGCAACCATGGTGCTTGTGTCCTTGAGCAAGACACTTAATTGTATTTGATTCTCGTAACTCAGGAGTATAAATGGGTACCTGGCAATAGCTGGGGAAGTAACCTGCGATAGACTGGCATCCCATCCAGGGGGAATACAAATATTCTCAGTCGTTTCATGCCAACAAATCTGGACACCAGCTTGATGAGCCAACTTGCTCGAGACAGACTTGACTTTTTACTTTATTATATTTCTTTAATGTTGCAGTACAAGCAGTTGATTGATTCTTTGGAGATAGCTGCAGAAAGTCCTAAATCATTGCCACCATCAAGGAACAACATGCAGACATTGGCAAAACATCAGGTAACAAGGAACAAATAGGGATTTGACGTCTTATATTCCAAAATGCTAATCCAAAAAGGTGTCTGATTTCTGGTTCTTCCTTGTGTGACTTCTGGCAACTCCCCCTTCCATGTTTTTGTTTTGATGGTGATTTTGTTTCTTTTGTTTACACTGAGCATGCACTGAGTAGTCATACTCAAAGCTAATAGGATATGTTTGTTTTTCATTGACTGTTACTTACGTGTATAGACTGGCATTTGCTTATACAAATTGTTCTACACAATTTCAAACTTGTTTTTGGAGTGGACCGAAGAACATTTCTCTGAATGGTGATTTGAACTTGTGACCTCCAGAATCCATAATGGCCCTCCACCAAATAAAATATCCAAACCATAAGTTAGAAGCCACGAAACCCAAAAGATGATGTGTAGCCCCATTGATAATTCCCCAAGTTACAATGCTAAAAAACCTGGAGAGCAGCAGTCAGAGGAACACTTGGACCTGGAGAGCAGCAGTCAGAGGAACACTTGGACCTGGAGAGCAGCAGTCAGAGGAACACTTGGAGAAGATGCAGCTTTTTCTTTTCTTATAATTATATTGAGCCAATTTAGTTCAAAAGGACTGAAACAAGTAAAAACATTTTCCACTTATGTAGACTAGTCCAGACTAGTCCAGACTGGTCCACACTGGTCCAGACTGGTCCAAACTGGTCCAGACTGGTCCAGGGTCATGGGTCATGGAACTATCAGTCAACATTTGATTCTATTTGATTCTTTTTCTTTGTAGGGTGATCTTGCTGATCACTTCACATCATTTGTGGTTGCCGTGAGTCGATTGAAACAACTGAAACCCAAAACAAACAAACAACTGAAGCTTGTCAAGTCTCTCATGAAGGTAGGTAGGATTAACATCTAGTGTACGACTAAAGGCCCTTTCACACGAGAACGTTTTAACAAGGGACCTTAACTAAAAATCGCATCCATGTTAAAATATAGCAAATCCCAGTCGTGTGAAAGCTATCCTTGTTAAATAATTACCACGGACCCTCGTTATTTATAACAGAGATCGAGACCTCCTCCAAAAAATCGCAACGATGTTAAAATCGCCACGATAGGTCGTATGAAACGCTTCGTGCGCCCAAACAGGGGACCCTTGCTTTGGCGGTATCATTTCGCATGCGCAGAACGCATCATTAGATCAGCTTGCAATAATCCCGGAAACTTGTATGTCCACGTTGATCAGTGAATTAAACGGTTTCATCGTAACTCCAAGAGACTTTCTTGGCCCGGACACGTTTATTTTTCTCGTTGGATGGCCTTACGTTAGAAATCTGGCTCTGTGAATCCATTGGAATTGTTGCAAGTATACTTGATTCGATATCCATAATAAAACGAGAATAAAATTGTCGGGAAATGGGAAGGAAATGAAAACAAAATGTGGGAGAAAGTAACATTTTATTTCGCACAACGGGTATATCTTTGCGGGAAAATAACTGGTAACGTAGACAAAGCGCTCAGTGAATAAGCTGTGCGTGCGGTACCAGTGAAATATTGGATTGCACAATCATGACCTTTGACCCTCCATGGAAAACGACGGACGTTAGTTTTGGCGTGAGTGGAAGTCGTGTGAAAGTTTGTTAAAAAATCGCAAACAGCCGAGGCGACAGACAACTGGCGCCCATTACCGAGGACCTTTGTTATCGGTGCTCGTGTGAAAAGGGCTATAGTGTCTCATAAGGGTAGGGTTAATAGCTAGTGTACGACTAAGGGAGGATTATATGTAAAGCTAGGGTTGGAACCAGGATGATTGAAATGAAAGGGGGTATTACTAAGACTTGGTGGCAGCTTCACTGTGCATTTCCCAGCCAAACATGTCATTTCCCTGTCATGTTATAACTTTCCTGCCAGATTAAAAAAATCTTATGTATTAATGCTCTTTTCAACTGAAACATGAAAACCTTACAACTGATACAATTATACAAGATGTTTGCTAATAAATGGATAATATTGGTCCATTTCATCAAATTTTTGTATATAAATGTAAATTTTTGTATGTAACTATTAACCGTACAGTGCAAGTTCACCTACTACAGTGACAACATGTACACATTCCGTAAACTGCAGAGACGACTCGAACAGATATCACCACCGGAGGTTCTTCAAGCCATACAGTCTATCGTAAATTTACAGGTGACTAAACACAGGGGTAGGGGACAAATGACAGTGCAGACATCTGGTTATGATTACGTTGATTTTGATAAAACAGATGTTGATGCAGAGGGGGAGGAATCTCAGACAGTAAGACAGACACCTACAGACAACACAGAGCAGGCTAGGGTGGGGGAAGTGATTAGCAATGACAGGGTCAATGCAAAGCATCATAAACCCACACAGATCTTAGATGAAGATGATGATCATATTACATTTGACGATCTCGTTGACACAGACAACAGGGTGCAGACTAGGGTGGGGGAAGTGCTAAGTAAAGACGAGGTGGATTCAAAGGGTCAGAAACCCACAAAGACCCCAGAACAGACACCTACAGACAGCACAGTGCAGACGGGTGGGGGAAGTGCTAAGTAAAGACGAGGTGGATTCAAAGGGTCAGAAACCCACAAAGACCCCAGAACAGACACCTACAGACAGCACAGTGCAGACTAGGGTGGGGAAGTGCTAAGTAAAGACGAGGTGGATTCAAAGGGTCAGAAACCCACAAAGACCCCAGGACAGACACCTACAGACAGCACAGTGCAGACTAGGGTGGGGGAAGTGCTAAGTAAAGACGAGGTGGATTCAAAGGGTCAGAAACCCACACAGACCTTAAATGATGATGACGACGATGACGACAACAATGATGACAATGACGATGATGATGACAATGATAATAATAATAATAATAATAATGTATAGATTTATATAGCGCACGTATCCACCAACTAAGTGGCGCTCAAGGCGCATTATATTATTATCCCTGCTCATAAGGCTCATAAGGCTCATAAATCATTCCTGAAACCATCTCAGCTCCCTGGGGAGTATACAGCTCAATTGCTGCCATTTCTAGCGCATAGAGAGCAAACCATCTCTGCCTTCACAGGTACCCATTTAACCCCTGGGTGGAGAGAAGCAATTATGGTTAAGTGTCTTGCTCAAGGACACAGGTGTCACGGCCGGGGCTCGAACCCACACTCTGCTGCTGGCAACACCAGAACTTGAGTTCAGTGCGCTAGACCACTCGGCCACGACAATCCACTTTTCGTGCATTATACAACACACGGGACCCTCTGGCTTTACGTCCCATCCGAAGGACGAAGCAATTATGGTTAAGTACCTTGCTCAAGGATACAAGTGTCACGACCGGGGCTCGAACCCACACCCTGCTGCTGGCAACACCAGAACTTGAGTTCGGTGCGCTAGACCGCTCGGCCACGACACTCCAATGATGACAAAAATGATGACAACAGTGAGGATAAGTAAGACCAATTGCGGTGACACCATGTGAAATTCTCTATTGAGTAGTAATTAGTTCTGAAAAGAACTGTAGGTTACAACTTTTCGACGTTTCGACCAGTATGCTCTGATCGTCCTCAGGAGAACAGTGATGATCGTAGTGATGGTGATCATATTCCATTTGATGATCAGGTTGACCAAGATTAGGTGTAATACTTGGCTACCACTGACAAACTTTTCAGAAGTGTACCACTTGAATAATATTCAAATTTGACTAAAGATTTGAAATGCTGTTTTTTATTGAGTTTTAATAGACCTTTATGTTTAATAGTAGAACATAGAGTAAATTTGTCACCATTAGAAATAAAGAATTTCCATAAATACTTGAAAACAGTGATAAATACTTTTGTACAATATTTAGATCTAGATAAATAAAAAAAATGTAGAAATGTAGACACATCATAATCTGTTTATAGTTATGAGATATTGAGAACAGTCTTAAGAAGTGGATAGTTTAACTAAGCATTTCAGTTCCTTTGATAAAACAGAGTTTAAAATCTTACAGAATCATTGTTCTTTATCATGTTCTGTATACAGCCGCATGCTACTTTAACACTTTTACCTTACATGTAGCTAGTTTCTATCTGTAGTCAAAGAATAATGTTGTTTGGGTATTAAAAGAGAGGGAATTTAGTTCATGTTATATCTGGATAATCAACCCGTCAATATATGGGCTATTATTATAACAAGTAATATTGACATACATGTAACAAGCATGTGTCTGTTTCATGATATGGAAAGCTATGTGTATGATTCTTAAGATAATATTAATCCAGATTTGGCTGTCATTGCTGCCCACTTGGAAATATTAGTCACACACCTGTATAAAACAAAGTGTGTGACCGACATAGTAACAGTTGCCATGGAAAGGCATAACCTTATTGTTTAATCTGTGCTATTTGATTGACAGGCCGGATTGGTGTGTTGGTACCATTTCAAATTTAGATATATACTTTGTTCATTAGAAAAATATGCACTAAATCATTTTTATATTTAGATCTCATTTATAATGATCGACATTGGATTTGATCAATATTTTATAATTTTATAATTTTTCATTTTAATAGACAAATAATTAACCATTAATGATTAAAGTAATAAGATGATTATTGGAATAAAGTAGAAAATATATCAAAATAATGAAAGAATGGAATTGTCTTTCCATTTTTTAATACAATGGTAACAATCACATCTGCTAAAGGGGTCAGGCTTAGCTAGTTGCATGTCTAGAATTGAAGTAGATTCATAACATTTCATGCGGATTAATTTTCTTTTTCACATAATTTTCCTTTTTATTTTACAGTTTGCAGTAGCACAATGTAATCAATTATTACAACTACTTTTTATTTTAGACAAAACATTTTTTCTTAATTTCTTTCAACTGAAACTGACTAGTTGACACTTCATAAAACATGACATTAAGCATCAAAACAGCTTTCAGTAAAATCATCTATGCCTTAAGTAGGATTTGAAGCTTTGCATGGTGGAAATACAGTAGGAGAGTAGGAGTAAGGTTTGTGGTAGCATCATGTAACAATCTCTTAGGAGTTGTAAAAAGTGTTGGTTCAAAGAAGAACCAATGGTGAGAAACTCAACATTTCGATCAGTATACTCTGATTGTCTTCATCACTGACATTCACTGACTGTGGTGTTCTTCTGTGACCTTAAGTGATGTCCAGTGACTTCTGGTGACTGCTGTGTCTGTTAATGACATTCAGTGACTTAACGTGACTGACATCCATTGACTTTAGGGTTTTTCAGTGACTAAATGTGAGGTACAGTTACGTTCAATGACCTCATTGGCTTTCATTTGTGACATTCAGGGAAGTTCATTGAATCAATGATGCACTGTAAGAATACTGACAAAGTCAAGCTGCCTACAACCATGTGACTGACCTGAGTACAAATCTTATGTAGATTATACAACAAACTGCCCAAGCTATAGCAAATCATATCTAACATTGTGCAAATCTTGAATTAAGTTTTTTGTTTTGCTTGCATATGGCATTCTATCATAACACAACATGAACATCAATCACTACATGGGGTGTGGTTGTGGTGGTGGTTGGTACACACAGTCAATCAACTCAACGTGTCTCTCTATTGGTCAGCTTACCTATGAATCTCTACATATATGCCTCACGTATAACCTAAGTGAAGAATTACCTGTTGTCCTCAAAGATACTTATGAGGTAAGGTTTATGATTCAGTACTAATTGGTTCCTGAAGGCCTTGAAATCCTAATAAAGCCAGAGATTAACATGCCACATCAAAAACAAATTTAAAATTAATACTGTTTGAAACAAAAAACATATTTGCATAGGTGTGAATGTCACATCCGTCTTGACTGCAGTACATGTAATCTCCAAAAATTAGCTGTCAACAGGTAATACCTTATGAGAAGTGGCAAACTTATTCCCTATTTATTTTGTCCCATGTAGCAAACAAAATGTGAGAAATATACTGCTAATAAGGCCCTCAATAAGGGATTATCATGATCATTTAAGGTACAGAGACTGGGACTTATATGTGCATCTTACATCTTACTTACATTACTCAAATGCAAGCAATGTGTACTGTTCTTATAGTATGCACTAGGCCTCATTGGTGCCTACTGTCTAGTTGTTGTCTTGCAGTATTGTCACGATCAACAGGGCATGGAATCAGAGTGCTAGTTTTAGATTAACTCAGTGACTGAAATAATACCCCACATAATAATGTCATATTACCATTGCTGCTGCATAAATGAGCCAGTAATTGTCAGTCACTGTGTTGATTTTAAACTAGGACACTGATTCCATGCCCTGTTGAAAGTCTGCTCTGATCGTGACGATACTGTCCTTTTAAATTTGCCTGTTGACCAGGGTAATTTACACAAGGGAAATACTACATGTATAGAAATCTTTTGTATATGGCTCAGCTGTATGATGTATTACAAAACCCCAATTGTCTTATTTTCAGATTTGTGAGGCAGACTTGAAGAAGATTATCGAGGAGCAGGGACAAGAGTTATGGGAGGAGCGTAAGAAAAGCATCACTGCCTTCATTAAGATGCAACTCAAAGTAAGAAATATTCATCACTTATGACTCCACCATCTCATTTACATCAATTGTAGAAGTAACCAATTCAATTACCTGCAACTTAAAGGGACAGTATGGTCACATTCAGAGCAGACTTTCAACAGGGCATGGAATCAGTGTCCTAGTTTAAGATGAGCACAGTGACTGAATATTACTGGCTCATTTGTGCAGCAGCAACAGTAATATGACCTTATCATTTGGGGTATTATTTTTAGTCATTGAGTTAATCCCTTTAAAAGCATGCCTAGATAATTGCATAAATACTTGGCGTTGAAAGTGCATCTAAGAAAAATCTAAATTTCTGACCAAAATTTAAAAAAATCAAGTGCTTTCAACAAAATGTGTAAATTATTTATCAAATAAATGCTTATTATGGATACATTGTGTTATATTTACTATATGCATTTACTGTAAGCATATTCTCCATCACTGTTCTCCCCACTCTACAGGGAGGTGTAGGTGATCTTACCCCGTGTCGTTACCTCCAACCATCCCGTCATTGTATTCGCCAGTTCGGCTCTAGCTATGTCTACTCTTATCTATACTCACGTTGTAATGATATCACTGGTAAAGTCTTACTTCAGCTTCAGACAAGATGTGCATACAGGAAGTTTCAGAAGACGAAAGAATCACTTGCATGGCTGAGAGGAACTATTAAAGAACTTCAGGTTGTCACTCAAAAAAACTCAGAGTTCAGGTAGATAAATCATTTCTTGGGCTAACTGGGGGGAACGTTCTGTTGCAAACTTTTGTTAAATAAATTTTTGTTGGTTCTTAAACGTCTTTTTCTTTTTGGCATTCCATACATTTTCTAAATTTGTTTTCCTTTTTCCAGAAGCGTACCTTGGTACATGTGTTGAAATTCATTTACAGCTTTTAAACAGCATCATTAAGTCATCAAAATCTATGACATGATTGGTCCTTCATTGTTATATTATATTATATGAATGTCAAATCTGACCAATGAAATTTTAACTTTCTGCTATATATGGAGATTTTCATCAGTGGGATGATGAATATTCATAGGTGTATGAATATTCATCAGTATGTTTTTTGTGTCTATTTTATGTATATTTTTGCTGCATATGTTGTACATATTTTATCAGTGCATATATTAATTGAATGATATGACTCATAATTGACTGACTTTTTTCTCAGATATTTTTTTTTACAAATTTATTTTTATAATAATTTACATTATAATTTTACAGTCAACGAAATTGATACAAAATTTGATAAGGTGAATAACATATATGATTCTTCTGGAGACACCAGAACTATGTTTTCCATTAATGAAAAGTAAGATTTGTTTAAGGAAGTAAACCCACTTGGTAAAGCATCAATTTGAGAATCATGAAATATTTATAGAAACTATATGTGAATGTTTCTGCTTAAAGAATGCCCACATAATTATTTGTATCTAACAATAACAATTCCTTCAAATTTTCTGACCAACAGTAAAAACTAATGATAACAATCTACAATGCACAAAATATTTTTATTTTTGCCTTTCGTCTGTTTTACCTTCAAGCAGTTCTGAAGTTCAAACAAATAGTTATTCTTCCAAGTAATATTTTCATCATCTCAAATTTGGCAAATTACCAGGGCTATATGTGACCTGCTCTGTGAAAATGAGTCACAAGACGCAAATTTGACAAATATACATTTCTATGTAGCTGGAAAGAGTACATCATCGGCTTTAATTTGGTATATGTTACAGGTGTGTGGCATATTGCATTATGGAGATGTGGCATTTGTAATAATCAATAATGTGCATAATTAACACAATTTATTGTTAGGAAAACAAGCATTCAAATGTAAACGCACGGTGCGACATGTGACTCATTTTCACAGAGCGGGTCACATGTGTTGACTTTAAGGTAATCAGTAGCAGGGTCAGAGGTCACTATGTCTCTCCAAACTTAGACATGGTGTATACATTATGGATATTATTGTCAATTTCAGTCAATTACACGAGAAATGTTCAGTTACCACAAAAGAACAAACAAGTATTTGTATCTCTTTGAAATTGATCTTGGAAAATTAACAGAACAAGACTCTAGGCAGGTAAAACGTGTAGCTTTGCATGGTGAGGATGATAAGTAAGACTAATTGCGGTGACACCATGTGGAATCTCAATTGAGTAGTAATTAGTTCTGAAAAGAACTGGAGGTACAACTCGACGTTTCGATCAGTATGCTCTGATCGTCCTCAGGAGATTGGTATAGTTAATTAAGGCAAATATGAAATTGAAAAGCAAAATGTCTGTATCAAAAAATAATTGTGTCTTTATAAATGTATTCCTTCCAATTGGACACATTTTTAGTTAATTGGTAAACTTGTTAGTGACAATACTAAATGGTCATTATAGAATCGTTTACACATACGTGTAAAAGATGCACAAGTCAATTAGTGTGTTTACACATAATATGCGCCAAAGGTTTTATTACACAAGATATGAAGTTTTCAAATTGTGTGACCGAGTTGCATTTGTAAACAGCCCTTTATGATATTCCTGACCTTTTAGCAATAAACAGACCAGGTTTAGTTAATGACCTAGTACAAGGAACTGATGACTTGTATCTTAACAAGAACTTCATTTGTTAATATTTCTCATTATTCTCCGACAATGTTGACTTTTGACCTCTGCAAGGGCGCCCTCTAGACACTTGGTCATGTGAAGTAGGTTGGACGGATCAGTCTCAAGAAGGTGGGTCGTCTTGTTCCCAGAATCCTCAGTGTGTAATTTGAGTAGGAGGGAGGGAGTTGTTTGGTGGTGGAGGGACCTACTTGCAATCTGTGGAAAGAACATAAGGAATTATGTAAATTAAATAAAAACATGTACTTGTGTGTGTGACTGTTAATTGTATTAAATGATAATAAATATATGGTTTTGTTTGGTGTGCATTTTAAGATTAATATACTCAGTGTTGAATATGTTGTTATTAACCTAAGGCATTGGGTCAATATCATTCTTTCAACTTTTTGATGGCACCCAACAGCTAATCAAATACAACTTCTATCCTCACACTGAGGTCACCATTTTATACTCCATGGTGGAGAGAAGCAATTATGGTCTTAAGTGTCCACTTGCTCAAGGACACAAGCACCACATCCTTAGCTAGGATTTGAACCCTTAGTTTGAAGACTGACTATAAACCATCAGAAGTCTAATGCCTTAAATCACTCAGCCATGGCATAGTTGTTATCACCCAGGGTACACCAGGGTGCTTCCCAATGGTACCCAGAAAATCATAAGTCCTCTGACATACACACCTCTACTAACAAGTACTATGTGTTTGAAAATATAAAAACATTTTCAACATACCTCAACATCCAGTCGCCATTCCAGATTATGGTAATGAGGCAGATCCATTGCCATCTCTGATTGGATCGTTCTAATCTCCTTACGGTTGTCAAGATACAACCTCAGAAGTTCCTTCTTCATTTCATCTGAGAAGCCCAAGGTTAAGATGGAATCTTGAAAATCAATGTCTGTAACCTTGGAAACAAAACATTAAAATTTTAAAAACTTTGAACTTACGTTTTCATGATTGTTTTTAATCAACTGAAGGGAAATTTTACTTTGTTCAGTGAAGTTATGCTTGTAATAGATTTGTTTTTCTTATGTGGATGTTTTTGGACCTAATTTCTACCTCAAGTACTCTAAGAAATGTTTAACCCATTTGAGGTTTCTTTTTCAAAGGATATGTTTTAGGACCTACCCACACAGAATTGTGGGTTTGTACGAGGGCTTAACCATTTTTCTATATGATTTTGACTTGACAACATGGATTCAAAAAGAATTTGAATTTAAATCTGTTTTGTGAGATTGGAAAGTTAAATGTAATGTTAAATGGCCCAATGTTTTAAGTGATTATACTTACCATTAGTTTGGCGCTTTCAGCAAGTAGATACATAAGACCCTCCACACCATGCTGAACTGTCTCTGCATCAACACCTAGTTTCTCTGTCAAAAAACCCCCAAAATGTTATATAAAGTCACTTATCATATGTAAAATCTGAGAGCAGACAAGTTGTGGGATGTTGTAAGACCCAAGATATCACAGTTCACATCCAGTGGTTAGGGGTTTACCCCTCTCCCAGGTCACTGAGCCTAATGACAGACCAACTCATCCCATAAGAAGATATGCCTTTTTAAAGTACAGATATTTGCTTGTCTCATACAATTTGTTTCTCTTAATAATTTACTGTTTACTTTTGTACAAATTTCCAAATTGTTTTTCCCTTGTTGGGAGACAACAAGGGGATGCTGTTAAGAGTGGGTTTTACAATTTATCCACTCTGAAAAGGGCTCTCATTTTATGTACGTCACACCTCAAAAATAAGTGTAAAATGTGGGTTTCTGTTATATTGGAGTATAAATAACTCTGGATCCAGATGACTTACGTGCTGCAATAAGATACATCTTGTGATTTATGCCTTTCCTGATGAATTCCATAGCAATCCGGCAAAATTCCTGAACAACTTCAGAGAGATCAAGCAATTTAAATATAAAAGTTAATTTGAAATTCTGGAAAGTTTACAGGTTGGGGGTTGGTCTAACTGTAACCAGACAAAGCATAAAACCTTTACCAACATCTTGAAAAGAGATACCAGTTTTGAGTACATAATGTATATGGTCATGATGATTGAACAATATTACAGGGAGGCATCAATAATTTTAAGTCCTGATTATGTTTACAAGTACGAAGTAGGAATTTTATAGGCAATCTTTAATAACCATTGCATTTTTTTGGAATATTGAGGAATCTGCAAAAAAATACTGATATTAATTTATGGTGTGAAAATTATATTCTTGTTAATCATTGTTGATCAAAATCCCATATTTCCGTTTAATTAATTAAAGTTAAACATAATTATTTTGGTTTATTTTGTGATGGCTAAGGACAACAGCGCGCCCTCAAGAGATCAATCTTGCCAGTTATCACTGGAAACAGGTATGTAGTGTATCATTTCCTCCGTAATTATATCGACAAAATGGACAAACCTACCTTCAACATCAACTGAAACCAAGAAATTTAGATGCTCTTTGTGTTCATCTTCGAGTACAAGCAACATTTTGAATATTTAGAAGGTTGAAACCGTGTTTTAAATAGGCAAAATACTGAGTTTTGTGGTGACAGTCGTTATCACACAGAAAGCATAGCTGTAGTCTGGTGCAGTATCATCCACGCCTCTTTTACCTTCCTAGTAGATATGTGACGTCTAGAACTCTGACTTAAGAGAGTCGAGTGTTTTTTCTGTGGATTACAAAATTTAAGTCTATGGCTTTTATAAGGCGGCTGGACTTGTATTTAAAGTAGGAAAGCAACAGTTATTTTCAATACTTGGTATAAATAACTAACACTTAGGCCATAATGCTTATGTAAATGTTTCAACACTTCAAAAACATGAATACAAATGAATACAGGCACAATTGGTCTGACTTTGAGTTTGATAGTGCATGGATAGTGTACTCAGTGATTCCTACTAAAACTAGTAAAAGCATCAAGGACGGATTCGCGGCGTCAAGGGCTGGATTCAGCATCAAGATTCTATGACCACAACGAGTAGAAATAGCCGACAAGAACATGTGAAATTTAGCCAAATACCTAGAAGAAGCATTAATGTGTTATATAAATATTTTTGGGGAATTTCTAAAACTAAGTCTTTTTACCATGAAAAAAAATGTGAATTTTAACTTGACAAACGTTAACATTTTATGGCGGCCATTTTGCCTTTTCCCTTTTCCCTGTTTGGTCATGCGCATAGGACTGTACCATTTCTGCGCATGACCGAACTGGGAAAAGGCAAAATGGCCGCCATAAAATGTTAACGTTTGTCAAGTTTAAATAGACATTTTGTCATGGTAAAGACTTTTAGAAATTTCCAAAAATAATTGTATAAAATATATCACATTAACGCTTCCTCTAGATATTCAGCTCTATTTCACATGTTGTTGTTCACTATTTTTACTCGTTGTGGTCGTAGAAAAACCCTTGACGCCACGAATCCGTCCTTGATGCTTTTTAGTTGGACCCGTGTAACTTAACTGTTAGTATTTCAAAAATGTTTGCATTTAATTAGTCAGTCAGTTTGGAGGGTCGGTCAGTCTCTTCCACCATGAACAAATTAAAACACGGCAAATTAAAAAAAAAAAAAAAAAAAATTTTTTTAATTTTTTTTTTATTCAAATGAAATAATATGTGGAAACGAAATAATATGAAACCATGCACATGTACTTTTAAAGATTTTTCCAACCACAACAATTGTATTTGAATATTATTTTATCTTTTTTAATTATGCATCGCCTGTGTTTTCCACCATTTTTCAGGCAATTTTATTTTTCATCAGAACATGCTATTTTACTTAAGGAAAGGAAAACAAATTATGCTTTAAAATGACATTTCTCATAATAATGGTGAGAAGTATGTAGGTTTAGCATGATGGTTACCTCCATGAATTAATTTGGTCACATTTTTTAATAAGTCTCTTAACTATTTTGTGAAATATTCATTTCAAAGTATTTTATTGTCCTTCGAAAAGAAAATCATCAATGTTTTAATTTTTTTAATAATGACAGAAATTACTGGTAAAATATTGAAAAACACGGGCGAAACAATATTAATAGGAATATTCAATTCAACTTTTCTAGTCGCATGTTGTTAATGATGTGTAAGCAGTAAGCCTATATTTTGTTTAATTGTGACTGCAATTTCAAACCTTTTGTACAGAGACTGCAGTAGTAACCATCAACCAGTAGCGATAGTCAGGACACTAGACAGGGAAACATGACGGCATCATGTGTATATTTAGCTGCTGATGCTTACATGGTATGCTTGACTCATGCATTGTCAACAGAAAGAGAAGAAATTATGGGACTATGCATTGGAGAGGTTGGTAACTCGTATCAATTATAATTATCTTTCTTTTAAAATAGTACAGGGTTATGGTCAATATTGTGGAAGGCACTGCATTATAATAAAATAACGTTGTACTGTCAAACCTGTGTAAAGAAGCCACCCAAGAGACAAAAGGATAAGTGGCCTTAATGTGCAGCCTTTTATATTGTGTTAGTTTCTGTTTGGTTCATCAAAGGCTGGTCACATTGATGGTCATTGGGAACACCAAAGGCTGGCCACATTGATGGTCATTGGGAACATCAAAGGCTGGCCACATTGATGGTCATTGGGCTCATCAAAGGCTGGCCACATTGATGGTCATTGGGAACACCAAAGGCTGGCCACATTGATGGTCATTGGGAACACCAAAGGCTGGCCACATTGATGGTCATTGGGAACATCAAATGCTGGCCACATTGATGGTCATTGGGAACTCAAAGGCTGGTCACATTGATGGTCATTGGGAACATCAAAGGCTGGCCACATTGATGGTCATTGGGAACACCAAAGGCTGGCCACATTGATGGTCATTGGGCTCATCAAAGGCTGGCCACATTGATGGTCATTGGGCTCATCAAAGGCTGGCCACATTGATGGTCATTGGGAACACCAAAGGCTGGTCACATTGATGGTCATTGGGAACACCAAAGGCTGGCCACATTGATGGTCATTGGGAACACCAAAGGCTGGCCACATTGATGGTCATTGGGCTCATCAAAGGCTGGCCACATTGATGGTCATTGGGAACTCAAAGGCTGGTCACATTGATGGTCATTGGGAACATCAAAGGCTGGCCACATTGATGGTCATTGGGAACACCAAAGGCTGGCCACATTGATGGTCATTGGGAACACCAAAGGCTGGCCACATTGATGGTCATTGGGAACATCAAAGGCTGGCCACATTGATGGTCATTGGGAACACCAAAGGCTGGCCACATTGATGGTCATTGGGAACTCAAAGGCTGGTCACATTGATGGTCATTGGGAACATCAAAGGCTGGCCACATTGATGGTCATTGGGAACACCAAAGGCTGGCCACATTGATGGTCATTGGGCTCATCAAAGGCTGGCCACATTGATGGTCATTGGGAACTCAAAGGCTGGTCACATTGATGGTCATTGGGAACATCAAAGGCTGGCCACATTGATGGTCATTGGGAACACCAAAGGCTGGCCACATTGATGGTCATTGGGAACATCAAAGGCTGGCCACATTGATGGTCATTGGGAACATCAAAGGCTGGCCACATTGATGGTCATTGGGAACATCAAAGGCTGGCCACATTGATGGTCATTGGGAACACCAAAGGCTGGCCACATTGATGGTCATTGGGAACTCAAAGGCTGGCCACATTGATGGTCATTGGGAACATCAAAGGAGGCCACAGTAGCAGGCTTGTTCAAGGGAGAGTTCTCTGATATGAAGGGATAGCCATGGAGTGCAGCCAAAGTACATGGGTATAACCGGCCTGTCCCTGTGTTTCTGAAATGACAACAAAATGCACCTAAAGCACTTTGAAACATTTGATGCTGTATAAATGACAGTATCTGTCTATCTTGAAAGTCTCTGTTAGTCTAGACCTAACGTAGATACTGCATTGTTCATTTGTTGAAAGGTTTTAGGCAATCTTGTGAAGTTCATGTTTGAGTGTTGACATATTGTGTTTTATTGTGTTTTTCTCCTGAGGACGATCAGAGCATACTGATCGAAACGTCGAGTTGTACCGCCAGTTCTTTTCAGAACTAATTACTACTCAATTGGGAATTTCACATGGTGTCACCGCAATTTAGTCTTACTTATCCTCCTCACCATGCAAAGCTACAAGTTTTACCTATATTGTGTTTTAATTAAAGAACATTCAGTTTTGTTTTGTTTTTGTTATTTTGATATAGAACTCAGTACTTAACATTTCATTACTATATCATGTTTCATCCATTCAGATTGACATGAATCGAGCCGTACATATTATGTCTGTCATCATGTTACGGAGGTCTGATAAGAGTAAGGATCGTGTTGAGATCTCACCAGAGCAACTCTCTATGGCAGCCTCTGAAGCAGAAATATCTTTTGATAATTCAACTACTGGAACTATTTGTGTAACTATGCTATGTTGCATAGAGACAACTTGTGATCAGCAACTGAATAATTGATAGCAATCATGCTTGAAAGTATTCATGAAAGTAACTATAACAGGGGGTTCACAAACTCAACTGCAGCAAGCCTGCTTATTTGTAGAGAAAGTGGCATGATATTCTACCCTCATACACCCAAATGTTGCAGTGTTAAAATCTTATTGGTCAAGTTAAGATATTGATTGACTAATGTGGAAAGGAAAGAAATCTGTGAATGAATATATTACAGTTGTTAAATTCCTTAATGATTATAGACACAGTTTAGCCACATTAATGAGACGTCCATTGAGAGTCATAGGCTGGTATCATTCACATCCTCATATTACTGTTTGGCCGTCACATGTTGGTAAGTTTTTCTTATTCCCTTAAAATATGATTTGAAGCTTTTCAGAAAGATTAGGTTTACAGACCTGTAACACCATGTGTATTAATCTATTCTTAGAAGTGGTATGGTTCTGAAAAAGAACCAGAAGTGATAATAGTTCTCTATCTACAGGTTCTTTTCAGAACCACACCACTTCTTCCAAGAGATTATTACACATGGTGTTACTAATCTTTTTTATCCTCTTTTTCATCTTATATTTGATTTATATCAAGGGATCTCACACATGCACACTCATAAATAATTGTCAGACACTTCAGATGTATACATTTTGACAATAGCATGTACATAAACTCATAAATGTGTATGTGACAACAAAACATGTCACCTTGGTGAGATATGAATATTCATGTCCTTTTAATGTAATATTCATAAGCATAAAGTTTTACTTTCATCTTTGTTCCAAGATGTAAGAACCCAAGTGTTGATTCAGTTCCTTGAATATGAATATTCATGAGCATTAAGTGTTGTCATTCAGTATAAGTGGTTTACTTTCATCTTAGATGTAAGAACCCAAGTAACATTACAGTTCCTTGAATATGAATATTCATGATTATTAAGTTTTGTCGTTATAAATAAGTACTATACTATTATCTGTCATCTTAGATGTAAGAACCCAAGCATCATATCAGTTCCTTGACGACGGCTTCATTGGTCTCATCTTCTCATGCTTCAATGAGGAGAAAGAAACCCACGCTGGTCAGGTGCAAGTCACATGCTTCCAATCAACCAATCAGAGCCCAGAAGGAGAACCACCGAAGTGAGTTTAACATTTGACCTTATGGGATCATTTAAATAAAAGGCTGTAAGTGGTATATTTGGCTGTACCATTGTCAACATATTGATTCATAGACAATGTACAAGTAATAGTTGGGTCATTTGGAGCAATTCCGTGACCGTGGAGAGCGAAGGTTCGTTTCTCAGTGGATTCGTCTTCTGTGAAGGTTAAATAACAAAATTAGCGGGGGTGTCCCTTGCGAAAGTGTGGGTGGAATGCGTGAGAATCCAAAATGGCCGACGGCGGCCATTTTGGATTTTGGGCTCTCACGGATTCCGCCCACACTTTCGCAAGGGACACCCCTGCTAATTTTGTTATTTAACCTTCACAGAAGACGAATCCACTGAGAAACGAACCTTCGCTCTCCACGGTCACGGAATTGCTCCAAATGACCCAACTATAAGGTGGCAAGTGGGGATACCTTTAATAAAGGGGTACAAATAAAATGTTGGAGAAAATTGACATGTATGTCCCACTCCTGATCTGTCAATGTAATCACAAAACACAAATGCCTGTAAGCACTGGATTTGGTGTTAAGCAGCACCATGAAATTGAGCTCTGGTTTCATAGGAATTTGCAGATGAGTTCCAGTTTGAATTACTTTTAGCATCAAATCATTGTTCTCTAAAGGCATTGTAGGGATCACTATGCAGTTGGTTTCCATCTAATAGGCACCAGACTATTTTGGACACTAGCCTCATTATGATTCTCATACACTTGTTTTTAAGAATATTACCATAGACACTGTTTGATATAAATAACTTGTACAATTATTGTCTAGTTCCCTAAGGACATGCTAAACGTTACATTGAAGTTGGTGTACATTAGTTGACACCAGACTATTTTTGACATGTGTATCATTCTGAAGCTTGTAGTCTTTGTGTATAAATCCAAAATGGCCACTGTATGATAAACAGTTTGTTTTTTTCACTATTTTTCACAGCTACGACAGATTAGAGATACCACTTTTCATTGTACCCAAAGACACAATAAGTACATCATGCTTAGATGCCCTAGCAGAACTGCCGAAAATCTTATCCCAGGAGGAGCAAGAGGCATACAACAAGGCTGTTCTGAACACAGGGGGAGAAGACTTATTGACAACAGTGCACAATGGAGCTGGTGAGTACTCATCAACTATGTTTTTATTTACTAACACCAAAGAATATTTTTAGAAAAATTACCCCAATCATGTGAAGAATTAAAAACCATACATACTCTAATAAGTGCTGTTGATACTAACCATTAACCCTAACTCCCTAGGCCCATTTGCTTACACATAACCTGAATCCGCCAAAATCCTTCAGTTAGTAAAGCAAGCATAATGACCACTACCATTGTATGCAGATGACATGTATGCACACATGTGTTGCTTATCTGTGATATATGTACATGGCCCAGGGCCAGGGACCCTCCCTGCATGCATGGAGCAATAAACAGTGTCCACTGACCCAAGCACTGACCTTGCAATCACTATAACAAACATGGTTGTACATGTACCATGGAGGAAGGAAGGCAAGTATGCCTAATAACCTCAATCCTCCAAAATCATTTTTTGGACAGACCAACATGTACCATGTAACCTCAATCCTCCATTTTCATCCAGTGACAAATATAGCCTGATAACCTCAATCCTCCATAATCCACCAAGCAAATAATCACATCTGCCCTCATATCCTTCACCACTGCAATTTCTACATAACCTCAATCCTTCAAAATCCTTCACTTTGGCAAAGAGGATTTGGGAAGGTTAGGGTTAATAAATAAAATTATGATTAAAGGGAAGGTACAGCATTTGTCTCAATTTATCCCAAAGCTACCGTGCTAAAGGAATCAGTCATCCTGAACAAAGTGCTTTCATTTCAGAGAAAACACAAAAATTCATATGCACAATTCCAACTTTTTGCTCCATGCGATTTCTGTATAAAAAAAAATTATTACTTTTTCAATACTTTTTTCATGCCTTAAACTAATTGATCTGAAACTTTCACATGTTGATTTTAAATGTATATATTGATTCAAAGAAAGTAAGCATACCCATAGAAGCAGTTTGGCCAACATTACCAATGTTGTACCTTCCCTTCAATGTATATCTTGATTCAAAGAGAGTAAGCATACCCATATAAGCAGTTTGGCCAACATTACCAATGGTGTACCTTCCCTTCAATGTATATCTTGATTCAAAGAGAGTAAGCATACCTCATAGAAGCAGTGTTGCCAACATTACCAATGTTGTACCTTCCCTTCAATGTATATCTTGATTCAAAGAGAGTAAGCATACCTCATAGAAGCAGTTTGGCCAACATTACCAATGTTATACCTTCCCTTCAATGTATATCTTGATTCAAAGAGAGTAAGCATACCTCATAGAAGCAGTTTTGCCAACATTACCAATGTTGTACCTTCCCTTCAATGTATATCTTGATTCAAAGAGAGTAAGCATACCCATATAAGCAGTTTTGCCAACATTACCAATGTTGTACCTTCCCTTCAATGTATATCTTGATTCAAAGAGAGTAAGCATACCCATATAAGCAGTTTTGCCAACATTACCAATGTTGTACCTTCCCTTCAATGTATATCTTGATTCAAAGAGAGTAAGCATACCCATATAAGCAGTTTGGCCAACATTACCAATGTTGTACCTTCCCTTCAATGTATATCTTGATTCAAAGAGAGTAAGCATACCCATATAAGCAGTTTGGCCAACATTACCAATGTTGCACCTTCCCTTCAATGTATATCTTGATTCAAAGAGAGTAAGCATACCCATATAAGCAGTTTGGCCAACATTACCAATGTTGTACCTTCCCTTCAATGTATATCTTGATTCAAAGAGAGTAAGCATACTCATAGAAGCAGTTTGGCCAACATTACCAATGTTGTACCTTGCCTTTAAAGGGACAATATCGTCACAATCAGAGCAGACTTTCGACAGGGCATTGAATCTGTGTCCTGTGAATGGAAATAATTCCCAAAAAGCTCATGCTGTGGCCTGTTATCTATAACAGGGCATGATAAGATCATAATTACTGTGGCTGCTGCATAAATAATGAGCCAGTGGCTGTATAATAATGAAGTTCCATGCCCTGTAAGAAGTCTTCTCAGATGATGATATTGTCCCTTTAATAGTGGACAGTATTATATGAAGCTATACAACTATAAATACACAATTTATACATTGTCTTTGTCATACTATGTACACATAATTACACATTTTTCAACTTATTACATGACGTTATAAAACTATTATTAATGGTTTATTAAGTTGAAACAATTTGTTATGTGTACATTAACCCTAACTCCCTAAGCATTGTTACTGAACAATATAAATCCTTCAAAATCCTCCAACTGCCTTTGTTGTCTAGGGAATTAGGGTTAACATTTTCTTCATATTTGGAATAAAGTATGAAACTATTTTGTGAAAGTTTCATATTGGTTTTAATTTATAATTGATTGTCATGAAATATTAACTAACCAGAAAATAGTGACCTGTCAATTAAAGAATTTGACTTTAAACACCAGTGCATTTATTTATTAAATCAACACTCCTTTGATGAAACAGGTGTTTCCTGTAGCCACATTCTCATCACTAGCTAGCAATACTATTGATTTAATAGCCATTATGAGTCAAGATTCGTATGTATCTTGGCAGACATTGTCATGAATTGAGTGCATATTTATGTGAGGGGTACTTCAATCTTGTTTAAAGTTTACATGTAACAGATCTGGCAAGAATGAATTGCAGTACATTGTGACAGTGTACCTAACATTGACAGTATGTTTTAGATGCATGGCTCAAATTTCATGAATATATCGAGTATAGGGTAAAACCACAAGACCATCGGGCTTGTTTGGTCGTAGCCTGCACTGAACCAATGCTTGGATCACAGGGTTTCAGTCCTTTGTATTTGACCAGTGGGTATTTTTTAGCCCTGACATGGGTACATTTTTAAAACCCGTCCAAAAGTCCTTCAATTTAACAAGCCTAACCAACTACGGAGGATTTTCTTATTTTATTTCGTATGAAAGAAAATAGTGCAATGCCCACATCTTCATCCATCAACCCTCCTACAATCAGTGCAATTTTTGAAACGACCCATTCAGGCCACTCCAAGCCATTAGCTGTTGCCAGTGGCCTCCTATGGTTACCTTTCTGTGCACTGTCACACCACTGAGATTGCAGGGTAAGGTGGTCTCCCAGGCCATACTAATATGTTCAAACATTTACAGTGGCCTTGGGTGGCACACAGTTGATTTTGTAAGATTACTTGGAAACATATTGACAATTTAGTGGCCTCCATGTGTAGTAGGGTTAAAATCCTATCCCAGGATTTCTAAGTTGACATGGATAGGTTTATTAGTCTCTATATTGTATCACATTTTTTTGGATAATTTACATTTTTCACCTCAGTTTTGATAAGACCAACAGCTTTCTGGAACCATTTATCTTATTACAAATAAATTTTCAAAGCATTTATTTCCAAAACACTATATATCCATTTGAATGAATCTGAGAAAAGAGCTCTATTTATTAATTTAATTAAAACAATGAAGAATACACATAAAACATTTCTATGTATGGGTGCGTAATAGTGAAAACGTGTTTCTTACAATATAAATTAAACATCCATAAGTAATGACATTTGAAAACCAAAAGAAAGTGTTTATTCAAAACTTGCAGAAAATGGCATTTATCGCATTTTGGAAATAGACTCTTTAGTTAAAGGGAGGGTACAACATTGGTTATGTTATCAATTTTAACTGTTTCAATTTATTACGTTTTCATTAATTTTAGAAAATACTAAAAAATACATTCAGATTTGTTGGATTCATTAACATGTGAAATTTTGGAAAGAGTATTTTTTCCTAATATCAAATTGGAAGTTATTTGATCATTTAGATATTTTTGAATTTCCAATCCTTTACCTTCCCTTTAATGATAACAAATGTTAACCACATTGCAATTACAAATAATTTCAAGACAAGTGACTGGTTATTTGGTGTGTGTTTTACAGTGTACACCAAATCATTATGTCATCTGATGGACGTACTGAGCGGCCCACTTATGCAGTGTTTGGAAAACAGATTAGATAGAAATCAACACAAGTTAGAATCATTGCAACAACAAAAACGGGATCTACAAAAACAACTCCAGCAAGTTAATACTGCTAGTATTAGGTAAAACTTATTGAAAATGAAATAAAATAACTAGACCTGATGTGACATATAAATCTCACAGTACTGCATGCTCTGTGCCACATAACCAAATGCCAATAACATGATGGATTAATAATCGCAAATGGCTCCCAGTCTGCTGGCAATAGAAGATTGTGAATTATTCATTAACTGAAAAGGATTGTTAATAAAAAAGGAAAGATAAATAATGTGTTTAAATATATGAAAATCTTCCATTGCCTTCTTACAAAACCAGTGTGCATCCGGTCCTATATGAATCTCCAATCACCTCTGTACAAACTAACTGCTATTAAGTACAAATTTAAATATAGCAAGTTTCAAAACATTTTCAATTAAAATTTAATTACAACAAATTTCAGAACATTTTAAAATTAACATTCATTTTATATATTTAAATAGATAACATTTGTACATACATGCTTTTCTCAAAGTTTTTGATTTAATTAAATAACTGTATAAATGATCAGAATAGAACAATATTATCTAGTTTACCAGTTCGCGTCGGAGGCCATGTATACACGCAATTTTTTTTGCACCACGGATCGGAGAGCGTCTAAACACGCCATAGGAAACTCCGGAATATTTGTATGCATGCTCGGTTGACGTGGCAACGAGCCGAGCATACAGTGACATGCTCGGTAGACGTGGCCACGCGCTGTGGAAGCTTCCATTAGCGTGTTTGTGTGGGAAAAAGAAACCCGCACAGGGGCCCAGAAAAACTTTTTTATTCCCAACGCGAACTGGTTAACAAAATCTCTCCTGAAGACCATCATAGCATACTGATTGAAATGTTGGTACTTTTCAGAACTATTTACTACTTGCTAATTTCTACATAGTGTCACCGCAAACAGTCTTTACTTAAAAATCTCAAAGGCTTTGATGTTTACTTACAAACAAAACAAATATTCAAGTTTTTAGAGTGAAAAACAGTAAATCATTTTTAAATACACTTTCATGACTCAAAAAGCAGAATGTTTGGTAAATAATAATAATAATAATAATAATAATAATAATAATAATAATAATAATAATAATAATAATAATAATAATAATAATAATAATAATAATAATAATAATAATAATAATAATAATAATAATAATAATAATAATAATAATAATAATAATAATAATAATAATAATAATAATAATAATAATAATAATAATAATAATAATAATAATAATAATAATAATAATAATAATAATAATAATAATAATAATAATAATAATAATAATAATAATAATAATAATAATAATAATAATAATAATAATAATAATAATAATAATAATAATAATAATAATAATAATAATAATAATAATAATAATAATAATAATAATAATAATAATAATAATGTGTGGATTTATATAGCGCACATATCCACCAACTAAGTGGTGCTCAAGGCGCATTATATTATTATCCCTGCTCATAAGACTCATAAGGCTCATAAATCATTCCTGAAACCATCTCAGCTCCCTGGGGAGTATACAGCTCAATTGCTGCCATTTCTAGCGCATATAGAGCAAACCAACTCTGCCTTCACAGGTACCCATTTAACCCCTGGGTGGAGAGAAGCAATTATGATTAAGTGTCTTGCTCAAGGACACAAGTGTCACGGCCGTGATTCGAACCCACATTATGTTGCTAACACCAGAACTTGAATCCGGTAAGCTAGACCGCTCGGCCAAGTTAATTATTTTTTGAAATAAGCTATAAGGCAGCCATTGAACATTTGTATTCATGAAATATTAAACTTTTTTTCCATATTTTTCTGTACATGTACATGTATATAGTTAAATGACAAAAATATCACTTTATAATTGCTTAACTAATATTATTTGAGTTTCTTTAACTTTCACAATTGTGAATGGATTTTATTGTATTTATTTTCCTTTTTAAGGGGTAATTATCCCTTTAATAAAGCAACTTAACCCTAACTCCCTAGGCCCATTTGCTTACACATAACCTGAATCCTTCCTAACTCCCTAGGCCCATTTGCTTACACATAACCTGAATCCTCCAAAATCCTTCAGTAGTAAAGCAAGCACATGACATGTATGCACACGTGTTTCTAATCTGTGATACATGTACATGGCCAGGGACCCTCCGTGCATGCATGGAGCAATAAACAGTGTCCACTGACCCAAGCACTGTCCTTGCAATCACTACAACAAACATGGATGTAAATGTACCATGGAAAGGCAAGTATGCCTAATAACCTCAATTCTCCAAAATCCTTCATTTTAGCAAAGAGGATTTTGGAGGATTTGGGAAGGTTAGGGTTAATCATCACATATGCCTAGATTGTTTCTTAGAAAATACAAATCACCAATAATCCGAATTCAGAATATGGACTCCCCAGCAGCTCAATATTTGCACCAGGCCCAAGTCCACATTATCCTGTTTGTAATTCAATATTGGTAATTCTTTTCACTACTAGTAATGAGTCAAGTCAAAATAATTTTACAAGTTTTAAAACAATATCGTTCACATTTAGATAATTATTATCATTATGTACAGATAAATTTAATAACAAACAATTATAATAAACATTTAGTTTCTGAGCTTGGTGATTTGTTTTGAAATCTGAACTATGTGTAGACACTAGACAGTCTAAATAAGTATTTCTTTTATTTTTTATTTTTATTTTTTATGTATCTGTATTGGGTATGGCTATGTTTGTGAGATTTATGTTGATGTGGAGAAGTGCCACACATTACAGTTAGAGTTGTGTTCTTATGTCTGGTTTTACAAAATGCTTGGTTCGTATTTAGACCCTGGTAATTGTGATGATTGGACTGTGAAATTAGTTTTCGTATTTGATAAACTCTATGAACCATGCAATTATCAGCTTATGGACTGTATACTCCTGGAGGAGATACATAATTATGTAGGCTCAAACCGTTGACAAACATTGACATAAAAAACAAGTAAATAATACAAAAATAACTAAAATATTTTTAAGTAAAAATTTGAGTTTGACACAACGATGTACCAGGGTGCATAAATGTGCCAACAAAAGTTTTTCTAGATTGTACCTGTGGTTATTATTACCTCCACCGACGTAAGTCGCAACAGAGGTAATGTGCGTGCGTGCTTGCGTGTTTTGTTTTATTTTTATTTTTTTTGTTTTTTTGGTGTTTTAAAAAAAAGAAATTATCTACGTGTACAGCATAATCATATATGGTAATTAAAGACTTCTAGGAATGTTTTTCTCTCTGAAAAAGTTATAATTTATTTATATTGTCCCCATCGCCACTGGTCATGTTCTCAGAACTATCATAATATACTTGCAGTCGCGAGCAGTTACTCCTGTAGCTCAATCAAAGGTTTCACCTTAGCATTTACGAAACACCGCTTAATGCGTCGCATAATGTAGTCCAGAAGCTCCACTGCAGTGATAACGCTTGCCCCAAGAAACAACCCGAGTTGCCCACCGAGGTCTCCCAGTAATGCCGTGAAGGGTAGATCTTCTACTTGGTGGTAGGTGACTGTGCCGAGTTCATTGTAATACACGTCTAAGTACACCATGCTTTTCGTTACGTATTCATCATCGTAAAATGTCGAGTTTCCTCGGTTTTCGTACAGTTCTATGGTCTCCTGCAAGACACTAAGGCTTGGATAACGCGCCATGGACATGGTCGACTCGTAGGTCGTATAGTCACAGGCCACAGGGCATGAACAGCCATCTGGTCCTGATTTTGTACGGTGAATCTCCAAAGCCGATTTGGCGCATTTATACTGTGTGAGGTTACACAGAGGTACGGGGATACCATCCTCATTCGCTTGCATGTACCCCAGAGGCTGACATTCGCATTTGTTGATGATGACATCTCGACGGCAGTTGGACAAACACATATTCCTACTGTATGATTTAGGCTCGTGTTTCGTAGCCTCATCCGTGCCGCATACACCCCATGGTTTTGGGAGGTTCATATGACGAGTCTGACGCATTGACACAAAGGTGTGGAACCCAGGAGGTGCAGATAATCCCATGGTGTCCATAAGAGGTAGCTCATTGCGAGGATGAATGGCAAACTTCAGTCCAGCCTCAGTGTTACCACTATATGTCTCTGTGTATTCTATCTCCTCAATATCGACAAGCAGTCTCAGTCCGTTACCAATCCCCGCCAGAGTTTGGTTGTTAGGAGCCTTAAACGTGTAACATTGTCCGTAGCTTGGTGAATAGTAAGATGTGAAGTTTGATGCGTCACATTTGATGCTTGCTCCCTTCCACACACACTTGTGCATTGAGTCCAATAAAGAATACCCAGTTGACATGGCAAAGTATGTGTAGTTGAACGAATCATCAAAGATACCATCATAAGTCAAATTGTAATCATAGTCGGACAAATCGTAATCTGAATATTCTAAGAAATCATCACTTAGTTGCAGCAGGTGACGTACATATTTCTTGTCCTCTGGTTTAATCTTCGAGTTCATGAATCGGTTATAGTTACAAATCGTCACTGCTGGAAATTCAAGAGTTTTATGAAAGGCAGTGTAAACATTAGTGCTGGCATCGTATCTAATATACGCTTGGATCCGATCGACAGTCACAGCCGTGTAGAAACCACCAGCAATGAGCAATACAAGCAGCCAGGTAATCTTACCTCTAGCCCCACGACTCTCCGCTATTCGACTGATACCATGGAGGGTAGTGGTCGTTGCATATTCAAACTCCAAACTTGGTGTGTTAACATTTTCTGACTTGGCATCCTCTATTTTTTCTGCCATTGTCACACAAACAGGTTTTACTTCTTCGCAAGATAATAACCAAACTGAAACGTGTAATACAACGTCGGCCAGTTTTATGAAACGGAGTTTGAAAGCTTCGCTATGTAAGCAATTAGGTTCCAATTATCATTAATAATACAGGTATATTGCCTGTCATTAAAATGTGTAAGTATAGCAATAAAACATGAGTCTCTCACAATGGAGGAGGGGCAGAGCACATATTTGAAGACTTTCGATACTATAATGGACGCCATTACCAGAAGAGATTAACTTGTGCTGATAAAGGTTTTGCAATCAATAATACATTGTAATTACTCTGAACGAGTACTCCTTAAACCACCTGGTGATTAATGTACCGATACAGCCTTGGAATAATATAATGTCTTGATATTGCAATAAAAGCATCCATGATGAATAATAATGAATCGTAAAGACTTTGAAAAGATGTTAAAAAATATAACAAAAAGATTAAATAATGCATTATCAAACTTATAACGAAAATGGAGATAAAAGGAAGTATATGACCAGAACTAATCTAACGACCATGGGTATGGAGACAGTCACGCAAAGGGCCCCGTCATTAAAGTGCATACCAGTATAGTGGTAACAAGTGTATTGAGTACTTTATGAAATGAAAAAATGTTAGGAAAGTATATCGATTCGGTTTTTGGTAACAACATGTTACGAATAGTTATGACATGCAAAGGGCGCCAATTTCATTATCTTGGCTATATCGGGAAAGTAAGTGAGAAAGTAAGTGCTTTTAGTTTTAAAAATAATCATACCCGAAGTACCAATATTGTGCAAGATCACATGGTAATTCATTGAATGCCACGCCAATGCAATAGTGGAAAATACTCGAAGCCAAATGACGGCTTCACTTCGCTGTGTAAACTTTGGGAACAAAAATGCCATCTATTGACCAGTTTGAGAAACTGAAAATATATTTTCGAAATTTTCTCAGAACTGTGCAGACCGATGATTCTTAAATTTTCACAGAATAACGTCAAATTCTTTGTAAAAAAATTCTTAAAATAAAACCCAACATTTTTTCAATATTGATCCGGAATGCAGGTATCACACTTATTGTTTGGTGTATCACTGAGGGTGCTGTGCAGAGATGGTAACCACGGCAGTGGAACCAGTTGCATTTGTATGATTCATAGTCTGCATTCTAGTCTCCTGTCCGTAGCCATCACGGACGCCAAGCATTTTTTTCACACCACTTCTGAACTGTCGATATTTGAGCGCATAAATAAACGGATTGGTGCACGAGTTGAAGGCTACCATGGATGTTGAAATGATGTACAGAGCACCTCTGAAATCTAACTGCCAGCCAAAGTTGTACATGAAGAAAATGACACTACTTGGTGTCCAACAGATTATGTAGACAGCGAACACGATGACCAGGGTTTTGAAGGTGTTTCTACGGGCGCGAAGTAATGATTCGTCAGCACTTTCTGCCAGTGCAGGCCGATTGGACCCGGCCTCCCCGCCGTTAGTTGATCGCAAAAATGGGCCTACTCTTACTGCATTACGCTTCAAAATAACGGTGATATGTGAATAGGCAAAAAACATAACCAAAGCGGGCAGAAAATACTGCAAACAGAGGTACAAGACGCCTATAGCTTGAGATCCAGGAATTGATATCTGCACACAAACGCCTTTAGCGTTTATAACGTGTATCAAAACGCCGTACGCGCACGTTGCCATGCCAAACACCCACACACACGCAATCACAACTGTTGCTTTTCGCCGTTCGAACATCGCCTGGTAACGGAACGGAAACACAATTGCAAAGTACCTCTCTAAGGTCAGAGCAACAAGGTTAAAGGTCGAGGCGGTGAAGAAAGCCCAGACGAAAATATCTGAGATCCACAAGCGGCAGAGAAGCCAGCTTGCTAGCCCGTCGTCGAGGTAGGCTGGGGTTGGGATGTTACTGCTGAGGAGTAACGCAAGTGAGGCCAGGAAATCGACAGAGGCTTGGTTGGCTATGAAAGCATTAGTGAGAGTATGCATGGAATGGACTCTATAGATTACCACACATACAAGCATATTACCAAATATACCAAGGAGTCCTACAATGGTTTTAATAACTCGAAGGGTTATCAGTGATTCGGCCATTCTTCACACGGGTGTCAATCTGTCTTTAAGATAATGGCGTTTGTGTTATCTTTCTGTTCCTTTTTTCAACAGAATAATAAATAAAAATTGCAAATGGCGGTTGTTTTACATTCAGAAGACAAATCGTAAAAGTTCAGTCACATACACCTTTTAGTATGTAATACTTTGATTAAATCAAAGCTGTGGAAACCGGTGATTTGAATTTTAAAGAAGTCGTATAGTTGTACTTTTTGTTGAAGACCGTATCTACTTTTGCGAAGTATTTTTCAAAGCTTTATAATTAACTAATCGATAAATAAACGCTTCACATTCACTCATCAGTGCCATGCGCCGCTGTCCGAGTTTTACCTTGGTGTTTTCATTAACAACAATTTCGTTTAGATAAGATCAGTTTCGATTAGATAAAATCAGTTGGTCGGATATTATTTTATTGCAGATTAGTTGATTGAAGATCGGTTGACCGAGGATCGGTTGATCGAATATCAGTCGATCGAAGATTGTTTGATCGAAAATCAATTAATTGAAGATCAGTTGATTGAATATCAGTTGATTGTAGATTGTTGATCGAATATCATTGAGTTAATTGAAGATCAGTTGATCGAAGATCAATTCATCGAAAATCAGTTGATCAAAAATCTATTGATCGAAGATTAGTTCATCGAAGATCAGTTCATCGAAGATCAGTTGATCAAAAATCAGTTGATTGAAGATCAGTTCATCGAAGATCAGTTCATCGAAGATCAGTTGATCAAAAATCAATTCGTCGGAGGTCAGTTGATCAAAAATCAGTTGATCAATAATAAGTACATCGCAAAATTGTGGTCCCCGCGTTAAGGGATCTATAGCGAGTCAACCCCACTGATCGAGCAGGCTCGTATACTACTGTGCTCGGACATCAGCTGCATGGCAACTGTAAATGTTGTTTTCGATTCTTAGCCGACAAGCCTCCGCTTTCTTCTCACGAAACTGAAAAGCACCGAGCACACAGTGCTATAGCAACGCCGATAAAAAGTGAAACACCAAACATGTCATGATGTATATTCGTGTGTGGTTTAATTAAATGTGAAGTTCGCAGTTAAGACTTTAGTATACGACTATCGTATTTGAGCTCACAAATGTTAATAAAGCGTCGATGATGAATCCATTTGCACAGTAAGATAATCTCTCTCCCATTCTGTGTAGATGAATATTGTTGAATACATTTCTTAATCAGAAAGAGTCGAGATAGATGATGGTGCTTGCAGTAGTTACTCGTATATACTTTGCCCGTTTAAAGTCAACCGAAAATTAATTTAGCGAGTATACACGAATACGTCATTTGAAGAAAATGCAGCACTGTTACAATATGGCAACCGGTGTGAAGTACCGTACTGGAGCACCGTTCTCGAGCACCGTTCTCGCTGGTTTTGATTTGTCTTTTCAATCAGAACTTTTGCATAAATCAAATAGATTCAACATGCGTAACGGCCATGGTAGGCTATTGGCTGGAATCCCACATTTGCATATGACTCATTGGCGTAAGCCAATGTGCGCATGAGTGCAAACACTAAATTTATTTACGTTTTTTCCGGATTTATTTTTCAATTTCAGTTCATTTTCTTTTCAATTATGTTTACTGGTTTTGAAAACAAATGCAATTTTAATTACCTAATGTTTCTTAACGCTAGAGCTGTTAAAACCCTCCAAATAACATCAGTTAATGATCGTCACCATCATTTAATAACTTGTTTTCAGCCTGAAAACTATATAGGCCTACTACTAGGCTATTATGTATAGGCTACCCATGTAATTTCTATATTTATCTTTTTATCTTTATACACGTTTGGTGCATTCATATACATAATAAATACTTAATACAGTTATGTACAATAACCACCATGAGATTTTTTTTTGAACCAGACCAAATTTCCCATACACACAAAGTATGGTGGCTAAGAGAGGCCTCACAAATCGGGCAAACGTTCATACCCCTATGTGAAAAAGTCGTTTAAAACACAGCACAGCAGCATTCCAATCGATCCTGCAATTTTGGCTGCAATTGGACATCGTTTCAAACAAAACTAAAAACTAAAAATACCGACGCGCGGGGGTCTGAGGCGACGCGCGCGGAGACCAGAAATCGAATACCTTTGTTTGACCTATAATACACTGAGCCTGTAGAATTAAGTCAATTTAGCTACAAACTGCCATAATATCGTGCTCATTTGACAATAATGAGATACTAATGGGCACTCTGATGGCGTCTTATAATGTGTAGTAAAGTATCACGTTAAGCATTCATACGCAAAATTGCACGCTAAATTTAACTTACACACGCATTAGAGATCCGCTCTTTGTTAATCACCCCCGGCCCCACACCGAACATATAAGCAATGTGAAGAAATGAAAATAATAATACTTATTGCGATCCATCAGAGAATTATTACAGAATGCGCGTCATGATGTAAAAGTTTCGCCATATTTTCTGGATAATCTGCAGCATATTTCAGACCCTGTGATCTCTCCAAGACCGTCACTCTACGGGCACGCACTTGACGATCGCTTCAGGTCCAGATTAATTTGTTTCGTGTGTTTCTAATTTGAAATCTTATTATACCCTAGTCCAAATAGCAAAACATATTGAATAATAATGCCAAATAGACCTTACATTCACAACCACAGTGAAAAACAGTTAGCCATACTTTGCATTTGTTGTGTTCAGTTTAATTACTCAACTACGTGGATTGCTTTCTATCTCCATGAAACTACACAGTATACGGGAAATGTGAGTGGTGATCAACAGCTTGATCAACGCAAATCCCCAGACAGTCCATACGGTATAGACATTTTACTGATCCATATCATGATTTTGCCGATCCTGCTTGTGCAGTGCATGGGTAAGTCGGATCAAAGGTGGCGATGGACGGAAATAACAAGACGAAAATCATTACAGATTTCATGAACCTATCATGAATAATCTTAAAAGCTTCTTGAAACAATTTATTTGAAAGCCAAAATAAATTATCAATGCCATCGAATGATATGAAGCGGCTCAGAGTTTCGCAAATATCACTGCGCAACATCACACTCTGCGCAATATCATACGATCGTGATCAGCGATATCTATATGCGCGCCGGGAAAATGTTTTAAAGACTGTTTTAAAGAGTGTTTTCCCAAGCATGGATATACCGATAATTTTTTCGTATTCATCACATCAACATTGATATTTTACACGAGGAAAGGCGAGCAAATTGCTGTATACATGTGTAATTTTACATTTGTAAAAAAATAATCGTGAGAGAGGTTTTACCGTAAATAATATGTACAGAAATTAATTTATTGTAGGTCTCGTTATAAGGGGTTATGTTAGTTGTTACTAAATTACTGCTCAGCCGGACGTCCGACAATAACTCCGTGAAACCGTCTACTTTCAAAGTAGGCCTATTTGTTTTCATTTCTAAAAGGAAAAGATCAATGTTCTGATGAAAACAAACAATTATTTGAACTTCTATCACTCAACACTCATCCCGACTTGAGGCTTCCAACATTTCTTTTAAAAATCCTACTGTGTTCTTGACTGTTTTTCTTGTTTCTATACTTTTCATTCACACATATAATTCTAAGTATTCAAATTCTGGTTTTAGGGCTGTGCGTTTTCGGTTATTTCGGGAACTGGATACCCGAAATTGGAAATCTTTGGATACCCGGGTACCTGAAAACAATTTTGTAAAAATACGTAAATACTCCCGAATGTATAAAATAACCAATAGGCCTACGAACACAAGTTTCAAACAAAAGCCAGTAAGTCTGTGGAAGGCTGTCGGCAAATGTTTCTTCTAAAGCCTTCATCTAAGTTTACTTCATTTTGTTAGCAAACAATCAGAGACTTCAATAATTTGTGTGGCTCAAAATGTTTCAGTCGGAATTTTTTTTTTAAAGAGTCGTTTACGGGTAATTGGAACCGAAAAATGGAACCGGGTAATGACATTTTCGGTCGGGTATCCGGATACCTGGCACAGCCTTATCTGGTTTGTATTTCCTTTCCATGGTAAATGCAATAAGATCTTGTATTGTCCACTTACATTGGACCTTGAATATGCATTAACTACGTGATCTAGATCGTGGACTCGACGAATGGTGCGTAAGGCCAGCCCCATTGTCTCCCTGGCGGTTTTTTTGGAATCTGTCATATGGAATAGGCCTAGCCCTCGTTTCCTTGCCAATTTATTCTCTTGTTGAAGACTTTCAAACTTTCCCTCGCCATTTTCTTTAGAATAAGCATGTACAGTTTATCTTAAATTCAACTATTGCAGTTATCAAGTCGCTACAAATTTAAATACAGGAAATGTTTACCCGAGTTACATATAAAATAACATTTAGTTACATGCAAACATTTTTTAATTAATCGCCTGTTGGGATTTTTGGGTTATAATTCGGGTCATAGGGCTAAGAAGTCAGCTTTCGTTTTTTAAATCACTCCATAACTTGTGAGCTTAATTTGATTCTTCTGTATATATTATTTCAATTATTGTTTTATTTAAAAAATAATAACTTTATTTGTATTTACATGACGAAATGTTTGGCAAGTTATGATAATAAACCAGATAGAAATTGTTACATCTCGGTTAAGCTGTAGCAATTTAAACAAAAATCTGGCTTAACCTTTAAAAAAACGTCGCTTTTATCTAGGTTTCTCCGTAAGGAATATGACCTTCAATTTGTGAATCAGGGTATGTTATTGGTTGAGAATAAAAGTGCGCTTATTACATTCCGTGTTTTTCAAAGAAACATGTTAATCCTGATTTTTAAGTCCGTGGATTATTTTAAGGTCTTTTAAAAACACTGCTCCAACGTCTCTGGTCTCTCTGTAAACAATATAAGACGTATGCCTTCTAAGTGAAGTAGGTATATGCGGCCTAATGGGAGGTTTCGTTAATCTACTGAAGTGGTTGACAAGTTTGTTCTGTCGTAGTTTTCTGCAAGTGCGAATCTACGATAGTGTGTGACACACCCTTCCCACAGTTAAAACCAGATTTTCTGAGTGGTAACATTTAGCGGAGCTGATCATTGGACGGGGGCTTTCTTGGTAATACTTCTCAATGAAATGTTCAACATTAACTGTGCGGTTTGCCATATCATCAAGCATATCATACAGGAAAATTTGGTTTAAAAATTTGAATTAAGCAATAATTCTACAATATTGTGCAATAATATTGAGGGCACGGCACAACGTGAAAGCAAATCCTCAGTTGTATTTTTGTGTCAAGTAAGTTTCAAGTCCATGGAGGAGTAAGTCTCAAGTCAATTCAATTTTCAAGTCTTTGAGGTCAAGTCTGAAGTAGGGCTGTGCCGGGTCCGGATACCCGACCGAAACGGTCATTACCCGGGTTCCATATTTCGGTTCCCTGTAAACGACTTTAAAATTCGGACATTTGAGCGGTGCAAACAGAAATAGGCTTACTGTTGAACAATGCACTTGTACAGACAATTCAATAGACTTGGTTCCAAGTCTGTGATCGTGGTTTTTTGTCTGCCTGAAGACAATACAGTATCGCATTAAATAGCGACCTCTTGTGTATTAACCTCCGACATTAACCTTCGATCACAGACTTGGGAATGTTGTTCGTCGGTTGTACACACCCTATTGCGAATTAGTCCAAAAGTGGATGGAACAATCTGATTGGTCGGAAAGCCTTCCATAACATGAATATTCAAACTAAACCTTCTACATGCAGTTGGAGGAGATGTACTCAACGATTCCATTTAAACTGTAGGTAAGAAATTTTTTGTAGAGAAGGAATTATGTATTTTATTTTGTGCTTTTTTACAACTCTAAGATCTCATTAAATTTACCTATCATTTCAAATACTATTTACGTACCAAGCACTATACAAATTTAATATCGAATGAATATTACAGAAATAATTTTAAGCGAGTGTAACCTGTTAGTAATAGACGCGGCCTACAAGGTTTTTGTGGCCTCCTGATTGGCCATCTCTCTAGCATCCGTATTATTATGTAAAGTTTAGCTATGAAAACATGAATATCCCACAAACACAAGAGGGTCAAGTCTGAGATCGCGAGTTAGGGCTGTGATAGCCAGTAGGGGTAAACGGCGTTTTGCGTGGCTGATGCAGACAAAAAATAACCGCGATCTGAGACATGAAATCAAGTCTAACAATTCAAGAGATTACACTCCAATAAAGAAAAGATCGATACGGTATGGTATCCTCTATACACCACCGGAGGCATGTTTTCAACAAAAATGAAAACGGGTATCCGGGTATCCGAAGTTTACTGATTTCGGGTATCCGGTTCCAAAAATATCCGAAAACGCACAGCCCTAGACTCTGAAGTATTTGAGGACAAGTCTCAAGTTACCAAAACCTTTAGATAACTGGATGGGCACGAGCGCAACAAAGGAAAGGATAAGGTAAGGAGAATTTATAAATTCATTGGGAGGCCCCCCTATGTTTACTTTAGAAATGAAACATACATTTTTGGCTTTCTATAATCACATGCGTTTTATTTAAAATTACATTTCAAAAGAAGTCAAATTTTACTTTAAATTATGTCATGCAGATTAAATAATCTAAATAAATTAACTTCAATCATTGTAGAATCTCTTATACACACTTGCTTTACTCGTGCAATACTTGTTATTCTTTTTTCAAGTAATCATGTCACGATGATAACTTCTTTAGACTTTGCAGTACGTTACACAAGCGAACCCTGAAATTTATAATGTACAGTCATCCAAACTTCTTGAATATCAGGCTAAATTTTGCAACATAGTACCGCGGCGTCTTATGGTGTTTTTGGCATGGGAATGTGCAGAGCCTGTAACTGTGCACAGTCTAGTGGTGACGGGCCGGCGGCGAATTTTTTTCTGCAAACGAGAATTGAAATCCCACAATATTTCAGCCAATCACATGGCACGTTTTTAAGATGACGTAGGATATTATTAACATATGCATATTAGATGCAGGCTTGGCACGCGGGTACGCGCACACTGATCAGTCAGTAAGGGCGCGCGCGCGTAGATTATTTATAGTATTTCAGTGTACAGTATGTCTGAACTTCTTGCAGCTAGATTCATAAGAACTATAGTTAGGTCCAAAACATCAATTCCGTGACCATTCTCTGGCTAGTAAGGTTTGACGATTGATTTGACTTCTATGGACCTTTTAGAAAACAATTAGCCCCCATGTCCCTCGGCCTCGCAAAAATCCCGGCATTTTTCGCTAGAGGCCAAAATCCAAGATGGCCGCCGGCGCCATTTTGAAAAATTTTGTTTTGAACCAGAGCACCTATAATCATGTACAAAGACACTTTTTCGGATAAGTCGAGCACAAGGATTCCGATTCTGACATTAGTTTGACATTACGGTGTCATTTTCACCCAGAAATCCAAGATGGCCGCCGGCGCCATCTTGAAAAAATAAGTTTTGAACCAGAGCACCTAAAATAGTGTACAAACTCCCCCCAAACAAAGACACTTTTTCGGGTAAGTCGACCCCAAGGAATCCGAATCTGACGTTAGTTTGACGTTATGACATAATTTTCGCCCAGAAATCCAAGATGGCCCCCATTCGGTAGAGCAAAAACATAACTTTTGAATGGGAGCACCTAGGATCATGAATTAACCCCTTTTTTGGCTAATTCTAAAATGGTCACGGATTGAGGTCCTGATTTGTGAATATGACATGAGAATTACAAATACAATATTCTGATTAACATTTTTATATTTTGGATATATTGGCCTTTAAAGTTCGGAAATAAACAATAAAAAACAAAGAAATATTTACCGGAAGTGTCCAATGTCAAAGAAAGAGGGAACCTTGAGAAATTATATAATTTTAAAGCTGATGATCTGAGAAATTTTAAAATACTGTTATCTCCAAAAACGTCAAAATGACAGTTAGAACATTATCTCTCAGGTGATGAATTTTTATTTTATAACCATAAATTATAACCATAAATTATAACCATATGACCATATTATAAATGTCTGTGAAAACATAAAACATCTTGGATACCCAAACAAAATTGTCAGGCTACTCTGTAGGCTTTGTATAAAATATGTAGAACACTGTGAGGTAAACAACAAGCTGTCTCGCTGGTTCACCACCTAGACCGTATATAGTCGGACAAGGATATTCTGTCACCACAACTTTTCTTAACATGCTTCTACAGTTTGTACTCCTTCTTGCCATTTAAGAGTTTGACATCGGCATCAAAGTTCAATGACAACTCGTGAAAAACTTGAGGTTTGAAGATGGCATTGTTCTACTAGCCAACTCTAGTTTCAAATGAAACCACTTAAAACATGTCAATAAAATCATTTACCCTGAAAATTGTAGTTCATTGCCATTTTATGTAGACCAATGACACCACAACACAGTTATCAGTTTGAATCTGCCTCACTAGATTCTGAATCATCAGATTCTGATGAATCCTCCCTCCTCCCCTGTACATAATCATTCTCCTCATCCCCCTCCTTGCTCTCATCTTCCTCGCTCTCATCTACCTCACTCTCATCTTCGTCGCTCTCTTCAGCTGGCCCTGATGCAGGTAGATGCGTCGGGAGAGCAGGTCGTGTGTGGCGGACAGGGCGACAGTGACCACCCACCAGCTCCCAGCCATGTCCAAGTGGCGAGGGGTGGTGCTTCTTCGAGGGATGACGCACAAGATATGCCAAGTAGTTTGCGCTCAGGCAGTGTTGACGTAGGCTATCTGCATCTGGAGGAGAAGGACGAATGATTTGTTCTTCAGTGTCTTCCACTTCGCTGCACGGGCCTCAGCCATGGTGCTACTCTTTTGTCGCCATAGATGACATGTCGTGTGAACTGGAAGAGTTCCTCTAGCACTTCCTCCTCAAGGTCAAGGCTATCTCCGCACCTTGAGAGCTGCTGTTAGCCACAGGGCTCTTCGCCACCCGATCATACACCAACTTCTTACCCTTGCCGTAGAAACCCGAGTTGGCGTCACACCCTGTCATACAGTGCAGCTGTACAATACAGTCTGCCATCTCATCAGCCACCAGCTCACGGCACAAGACCCTTTCCTGCTTCCTCTTGATACATAGAATTCGGACAGCTGCCGCGAGATGAAAGCTGCCGCGACATAGGCATCGGTATCCGCGGCATCGATGACAACAGGGCCACTGTAGCCTGACCCGCGCAGAACTGCGTAAACGGAAAAGAGGACAGTGTCAGCCTCAGACTGGTCAAAGCTGTAGTTCTCCATTGCTTGCTGGGTTGACATGTTGGTGCAGTTGGAACCAACAGAGTAGACAATCTCTGCATCAACACTCTCTGCAAGGTCTGTCAGGTAGTTGCATATCAGTTTTTGCAGCCGCCTCTTGTTGCTGACGCTACACAGCAGCGTCGTGAACGCTGGCAGAAGGGAAGGTGTCGCTCAATTTCATGAAGGTGTTGGGGATATGTGCCTTACCCTGTAACCGCAGGTCTCGCTCGTCATCTTTAGTTGAGTATGGTGCGTCAGATCGGGTCGCTCACACAGATGATACGTTTAGCATCACCATGACGGGTAAGGATGATGGATGATACCTTGTGGACGTAGTCCCGACCACTTGTATGGGGTGCCATCTTGCTTTTGTCGATCTTCTGCTGATGGGGTTGCCATCCTCCATATCATACCCATGTCGATGAGAGCGGTGTAGGGTTCCTGTAGATGTACAGATTGCAGAGACAGTCTCTGGATGAGCTTGCTCTTCTGTGTTTTCCTGTATGTGCAGTTGGAGTTGAATAAGGCCACACTCCTCGATAACACGATGTTCCAGCAACTCGGTAAGGTCTACAACTTTACTGACCTCAACTAGGTCTATCACTGCCTTGAGAGCGCTTCGCTCCATTTCAGCAGCTCTCGCTTTGAGTTCCTCACCAAGCTTCTCTGTGGCTGGCATCTTGGCAAAGCGTCTGCCGCTTGCTCAGAGGGACGCTGCATGGATGGAGGTATTCTTACTGAACACCCGCTCGCAAAAGCTGGTCAACTTTTCCTCTCCCGCAGCACGTGCTGAGTTGAAGTCTGCAATAAGCTCATCAGAGGCAGGCATGGCTGACTGTAGGGTGCGGAGGGTGGGTGAGGATGGGTCGAACGGAAAGGAGTTAAACTCATGCATGCATGCGACCAGGTCCTGCATACCCCGCTCATCTTCTCGCATCCGTTTTGGGCCGCATTCTATGTGCTTCCTTTTGGCTGCTTTTCGGTTGGCCAAGGCGTTATGAGCCGCCCGGATCTGTGCCACATTGTTCACATTTCTGGAGTGCACCATCAGCTGCTTTTCATTCTGGAGGATGGAGAGCCAGCCAGACTTCATTTTGCTGCCCTTGTTCATGGTGCATTCGATCCACATGTCCCAGGCCATGTTGGAGTATGGATTTCCTGTGATGGACTGAGCGAAGTCAGTGCGAAGGAAGGCGACCTGATCGTAACGCCAAACTACTGTTAGATTCTTAATCCTTGTGGTCGACTTACCCGAAAAAGAGTCTTTATACATGATTTGAGGTGCTCTGGTTCAAAAAGTAAAATTTTCAAGATGGCGCCTGACATCTGCCATCTTGAATTTCTGGGTGAAAATTATGTCATAACGTCAAACTAATGTCAGATTCAGAATCCTTGGGGTCGACTTACCCCAAAAAGTGTCTTTGTACACTATTTTAGGTGCTCTGGTTCAAAACTTATTTTTTCAAGATGGCGCCGGCGGCCATCTTGGATTTCTGAGTGAAAATGACATCGTAATGTCAAACTAATGTCAGAATCGGAATCCTTGTGCTCGACTTACCCGAAAAAGTGTCTTTGTACATGATTATAGGTGCTCTGGTTCAAAACAACATTTTTCAAAATGGCGCCGGCGGCCATCTTGGATTTTGGCCTCTAGCGAAAAATGCCGGGACTTTTGCGAGGGACATGGGGGCTAATTGTTTTCTAAAAGGTCCATAGAAGTCAAATCAATCGTCAAACCTTACTAGCCAGAGAATGGTCACGGAATTGATGTTTTGGACCTAACTACTAGTGCATAGTCTAGTACTAGTCAACTCAGCGCAATGTAATCCAAATGCAATGTGTATAAGTAGTTAAATGAAATAACTTACACTGTACATGTACATGTATGTACTGATCGAGTTGAAATAACTTAGTGGTACCATAGGCTATGCATATAGGCTTTCTATATGGTGGTACTGAGTTGAAATAACGTGGTTAAAAATAATTGTAAGTTTTATATACTGATGCCTATTTTCACAACAAGCTATTTAACGCAGAACCATACCCTAAATTCATGGGCACACAATAATGTAATTATATGGAGGTGGGGGCTAGATGAAAGATATTTAAAAGCAGAAAGGACCGTACAAACAAATTGTACAAATCAGATGATTCTATGTTTATAACTTGTTTAAAGCATCAACCATTATATGTTTTTTGTCTATAATTTCAGTATAACTATTTTTTCCAAATATATTTGTAACATTTATGAGACAAACTGAATTTCACATAACATGAATACAAACAACCAGCGTGTTTTCACTATTGCTGAAGCTTTCATAGGCTGGAGTTATGCATCAAGAAATACATTCCTGACAGAATTTTTTTTTACTACAGAAAAGACTTTCTTACAGTTCATGAGTTCAAAGCTAAAATTAAGTCTTAACTGTTAACCTGGAAATCCTGGTAAAATTCGAAAAACCTTTTTTTTATATATTTTCTGAAAAGTGTCTTTAGACTTTCATTGTAACTTTGACTTCAATCACCATATAAAATGACTCAGACTTAAGGTTTGAGGAATACGTGTCTGCTATAAAAGTGTAATAAATAATTAATTTTAAGTTGATGACCAGTTGTAAGTTGTACTTAAAGAATTGCCAATCATGAAACATTGTTTTGACATTTATTATACTTCATTTATAGTGTTACTTTCCTTCTGTTTTTCTGATTTAGTTGAGACGTACATTTTTATATTGGATGTTGACCTAGAGTTGATTCAGTAATTGGGCCGGCCGCCGGCCCATGAGTTCAAGTTTATGCAAATTGTCGCCTCATTTTTGCTCTGTTTTAAGAAGTGAATGTCTACAGTTAATCAACGAATATTTACCGAACAGTCATTGTCAACAAGTTATTAAGGTCAAGTCGGAAGTCCCTGACACCAAGTACCAAGTCGAGTCTCCAGTCAAGTCGTGAGTCATAAAATAACTCGCGGACTCAAGTCACCAAATGTGCTAAGTAAGAACATGCACCTAAAATAAAAAAACATGTTTTACAAAGACGTTACGACAGCATCAACGACCATCACAATGTCAACACTGCTGTCAAGTGAAGTCTAATTGAAAACGAATAACGTTAGGTGAGTCTTGCATTTTTGTAAAGTTTACCAAAACGTACTTTTTAACATTTAACAGTTATGTTAGTTTGAATATACATACTATAGCCTCAGGATGAAAACATACACTACAGGGAAGGTGGGCCTACAAAGTACAACATTGAAAATGTTCGCCAAACTGCTTCTACCATAATAATAATAATGTGTGGACTTATATAGCGCACGTATCCACCAACTAAGTGGTGCTCAAGGCGCATTATATCATTACCCCTGCTCATAAGGCTCATAAATCATTCCTGAAACCATCTCAGCTCCCTGGGGAGTATACAGCTCAATTGCTGCCATTACAGCGCATATAGGGCTAATCAACCAACTCTGCCCTCACAGGTACCCATTTAACCCCTGGGTGGAGAGAAGCAATTATGGTCAAGTGTCTTGCTCAAGGACACAAGTGTCACGGCCGGGATTCGAACCCACATTCTGTTGCTAACACCAGAACTTGAGTCCGGTAAGCTAGACCGCTCGGCCACGACACTCCACCATGGAGGAAGGAACTACTAAAAAGTAATAAGTATCCTCATTCTAGGACTAAGTCCAATACACTGGACTCCCTCCATATCCTTGGCTCTAACCCTACAAAAAACAGGCGATTTTTTTTATATTTTTTTTTCAACTTTTGATCTGCAAATTATTACAACCTAAAACTTAGTGATTAGATAACCTAGCCCAAGCAGACACGTTTGGTATAAAATTTTCATGAATGTTTTTTTTTTAATTTTTGAAATCAAAAGAAAAATAATAATAAAATTAACGTTAACCTTTAACCAAAATTACCAATCTCACAATAGCAAACTTCATGCAAAATGTGTCTGCTCAGCCAAGCTTACCTAATCACAAAATTTTAGATTGTAATAATTAGCAGATCAAAAGTTGAAAAAATGCCCCTTTTTACATGTGGGGTTACTGCCAAGGATACAGAGGGAGTCCAATGTATTGGCCCTAGAATGGGGCCAGATTCTAAGAGTATGCTTACTCTCAATTAAGATGTATACATTTAACCAAAAAACTATTAAATATTCATTTTATTACATTGTTTTGTTCATAAGAATAAAGTGAAAATGCATTCAGATCTTTTGTCCTAATTCTTCTTATGTTGAATTTAGGAAAGTATTCTTTCCTAAAATTCAAACTGTAAATTATGTTTTTCCTTTTTTAAAGATGACAACTCAAATAAAAATATTTCTAGGGAATATAAATGCCATCATCAACTTCACAAAAAAGTAAATTTGACATTAATATTTGGCCTTTTGGTTATTTTGAATGACCTTTATAAAGATTTTTATATTTATTAGGCCAGGAATTACCTTCATGTAGGGGCAAGGCCACATTTCCTATAAAGTAAAGGACACGGGAAAATTGTTTGGCATTGTAGACCTGTCGTATAGAGCATAAAATATTAATATAGAATCCTGACCGTGACAAAAATGTAATAATAGACAAATCTTGGCTTGGCATACACTTGACATTTTCAAATGAATCAATCTGAATAAAAGGGAAACGGGAAACTTATGTCTTTTATCAAAGAAATATAGAATGAGTAATCTATATCCCAATCACTTTTAAATAGGCAGAGAAGGCATAAAAGAAAGAAGCCCATTTTGATGTGATTTTTGGAAGAAATATTTTGCAATAGTTTGGGAAAATGGCAAAGGGTAAGCCTTGTATTTTTACAGAAAATGTGGCATTTTCATGTCATTTTTGGGAAAACTTGAATGATGAATTACTTTTACAATCACTTCGGAAATAGGACATTTAGTATACATATAAAGTAAAGAAGAAGAGATTTTGTCACAATGAATGTATTTCGACAGAATCATTTATACTCGGGGAAACACAGGTTTACTTCTTGTTATAGTTTAAATGGCTTTGTTTTACAATGTACACTCCCCTGTATAAGTGATGTGTAAATGTTCTATTAGAACACTCTGTTGCCATTGAAACACATGCAAACTCAACTTTTCTTCAGAAGTTGGGATCCTGTGAAGGATCCAAGCATTAAATTATTCATGATTTGGTCCAATCATAGCCAAGAGTTTTAACCAATCAGGTGCCGGTGGATCACTTATTATTCATAGCTTTTGATCAATCAGGGCATAGCTTTGCAATCCAGTGTTGGTTTTGGAGGGAAAATGCACATGTGTACGCTTGCTAGCTTCATTCAGCTGTACTGTCAGTGTCACAGATTTTTGTGCAAGCTAGATAATTTAATTTTCTGGGAAATTACATGCTGTTTATTTCACTTTGGAATAAAAACTGTTGGAATTTAGTTGACTGGATCTGCACTTTCTATTCAGTGGGATTTAATTAGCTGAACCTGGAGTTATTATCTGGTTGGATTTGCAGTGATTTAGCCTTGTCTATTGTATTGGAATACGTTTTGCAGTGCCAGTGAATAGCCTACATTATTTATAGTAGGGCCTACATGTATGATGTAAAGTTCACAGTGGAGCATAATGATGTGTATGGACTTCGGCGGCTTCAATTTTGGTTTTTCCTGGAAATAATAATAATAATAATACTACAACTACAAGGATTGGCAGCTTGAGTCACACCAACTTTGGACTAGTGTAGGTTAGGTAGGCCTAGGCCTATTCTATTCACATCGCTGTCTTGGAACTTAATTGCTTGGACTGGAGTGACAAATACAGTTCAGACATTGGAAATATTTGGCATCGACAAGAAATCTTCTGGTCTGAATAATGTAATGTAAATTTATTCTTATCTTACTTTAGTAGGCTAACAAATCATGGTCTAGATCAATTGCGGGTCCCTCATGCAATTGACTGCGGGTCCCTCTTGCAATTGAGAAGACTGTGTAGGCCTATACATGGGCCAATGATTTTCCCGTTTCAGAAAAGTGCAAATTCCGTTTTCAAAAATCTTAAATTCCGTTTCAGGCTGGAAAATTCTGTTTTCACATTTTCTCAATAGGCCTAGGGGCCTACAACTAGGCACATAAAAGTGCATTTAAACACATCCTACCAAGTAGGCATGCCTACACCCTGTAGTCATACGTGCGCCGTTTGACATGTTTGACTTCCGGAGCTGTAGGCCCTACCGAAAACAAAATGAAACGGCTGAAAAAAAGTTGTTTTTCGTCCGCTTAATTTTTTTTGTTTTACCTTTTATTCTCCGAATTAGCCTATGTGAAATATGTTTGATAATCATTTTCCCGAGGTTTAAGAATGTGACTTAATTTTAAAATATCGGAATTTTACTTCGAATTTGGCAACTTGATTTCCGATCCCAACTACCCGCAAAACGGCCCCTCCGACACCGTTCACAAAATGTATAAAAAAATTGTGATGGCGCCACCAATTGTCAAAACATTTGGTAGGCCTATCGATGGAAAGCTTAGAACGCATGCGCTCTGAATCCGGTGTCGTTTCCCGAGATATCAGGGGTGAACGTCTTACTAGTGTAAATTGAAAAGCTCACCGCCAACTTTGTACAATGTAAACGTACATTTTCCCTTAAACGAATGTAGAGTAGTTTTCTTTTACATTTAATCTTCACATTTTTGTCAAATAAAGTTGCATTTTCCACTATCATCATTACTAAATAAGCGAAAGAAAAGGGCAGTATTTTCGCGCCGTGGACCCGGCCGACACACGCACGGCAATGGACGGCGCGGCGACAACAACAACGTTCGCGATGTTCAAAACTTTGCGCATGCGTCAATTAGCGGCTGTACATGAAGAAGTGGACTTACAGTAGTTGTTTTTCAATGGACCATGTAAAAACTAAAACAAAATATAGCACAATGGGCAGATTTTGTTATTTTTTATTTGAAAGTCATAAAACATTTTTTGGGAATTTATTGTGAAGTAATGACTCTATATTTCTTCAATAAGTACTCATTATGCCCATCTTATGTTTTGTTTTTGTTTAATGGAGACATGAAATGGCATTTTGTCACAAAATTGTCAATATTGACATTCGAATCTGAAAAACACGTCATTTTGGCTACATTAAATTAAAATGGCTCTATCTCGAAGACCGCTTGGCCAAATTTAAAAAGCTTTTACCATCTTTTGACAAGTTCTTTCCAAAACTGTCAAAAGATTAGATGTCTCATACTGTTTAAAAAATGGCCTGACAGTGCTACCTCTAGGCCTAGGCTACATAAAATTGTAAATGTGAAAGGATAATGCATTGTTTAATAATTAACTAGCAAATTCGGTTGGAATGTGGGAAAATTGCCAAAAAAATATTGCCATTTTTATCAACGGCCGATCTAGGCCTAGGCTATTTAGTATTTACAGACGTAGTAGCCTATTTAACTTCCTCAGTCATTAATACTGCACCGCCACCACACACACATCACATGATTGTTGTAGCCGAAGCGAAATTTATGTCCGCCATTTTTTTCACGTTAATTAGTGTCAAAATAGGATAGTTTTGCGGTATGTTTTTGGACCTGTAAAAGGCTGTAGGCCTATACGTAGGCAGTTTCATGAAAATTTGAAGTTACTTCAATTCTTTTAAATGTCATATCACTGGATAGAGCAAAAAATTAGAAAGAAAATGAGGGGGCAATGGTCATGATAGGTTAACCCTATGCAAAGTTACGAATTTTTGTTGATTTAAATATTTGGTCATTTTGGAGGCAAGTTTCATTTGAAAAGTTGTGATCGAATTTGCCTGCAACGTATCCTTGTAGTACTAACAAAGTGTCTATATAGCATGTCCCCCTTTTATGACAAAAAAATCTCATTGAATACCAAAATCCACCCATGCGTGACACCCCGATTCAGCGTGTCAAATCGCCGATAGCAGTGATTTAAAAAAAAAACATTTTGCCGTCGGATCATTTTCCGCAAGTTGCACTGTTTTTCCGCCAACGTTGCAGTTGGCATCGACTGACCAATTAAGATAACCACGATGTGTAGTATCCATTTATCGACACTAGAACATCGATAGACTACCCTTTGAATTAGTATTTTACCATGAAAGTTGGACAAGAAAATCGTGAAAACTTGCCGAAATTCAGTTGCCTGTATTTCCATAACGAAAGGTTTCCCGTCGCTGATTTTGTTTTTATCGACTGCATAATTTAGTACTCATAAAAATAGTGTCCAGGAAAACATCGAAGCCTCATCAACGTAACCAGGCGCTAGCGATATTGCGCCTATGCATTTTCACACGTACTATCGGGCGAGTCAATGAACTTTCGGTGGGTCACAACTTCGACAGAAAAAAGGGCATCAAAAATAGCGCCACCATCGGCGGTTTGCGTGAAACTGCCTAGTATAAGTGAATAAGCACAACATACATTTCACTAGAGCCAAAGTTAGATATAAAAGAATGGTTGATGATTGAACAGAGAAAAATAAACCTGCCGATGTTGCAAAAGACACCTGCGAGAGCGTACCATAAGTGTGATGATTTTCACCCGTGTGCTGACCGAAAGCTACGGCGTACATGTCGGGTCTCCCCCATGTCTGTCACGCTCGCTAACGGTGATTCGTAACATGATTTGTTGCTCTAATCTTGCCAACGCGCATTTGTTATGTGGCTCATCTGTTGAATCTGGTTGAATTAATCATCAACAATTCGTTTTGGACCAATAAATTTTACAAAATTATGTTTTTTATCAATAAAATTGCAGAAGTTATTTCCTTCAGATTCAAATCCCGTTTTCCGTTTTGAGGAGCGAATTCCGTCTGTTTTCCGCGATCGCGGAAAATCATTGGCCCTAGACTGTACCTGTAGTGTAACGTTAGGTCTATTGCAGTCAATAACTTATTATCTGGGGTTAGAGATTGACTCTCAGCAAATGCAGATGCGCATGCCACTAAGCAAAGTTATAACACTTAAAGGGAAACATCACCCCAGTTTTGAAATAAAATTATGTGAAGGGTGTGATGTTTCATGGAGACTGTCTTTTTATTTTTTTATGATCGGTTGTTGCAATTGCAGAAAATGATGATTTTATTAAAAATCGCTTGCCACGCCTGCTGCCATTTTGTTGCACGATGTCTATTCATCCGGGACATTGTGACGTAATGACTGCACCAACAACCCGAGCGTGCTTTTTAGCTGTATGTGTACGCTAGCACAGGGAGCCCGCATTGTACACGTAACCCATAGCGATAAACACAACACGGGGTATTGTACCCTGACGCATACATAGGCTGTGCTTACCATTGGTAAATAGTGTTACCTGACTGCGTGCATGCCACGTCTCGCTCACACTCGATCCACCGACCGTGCTTGGTACACGGTCTCGAAATCATGACGATTTGTCAAGCTTTTGGCTGCTCAAATAAACCAAATTCACGGAACGCCTGAGCTTCTTTCAGATACCGGATCCCCAAAACGTCCAGAAATTTGTAAGAAATAGACTTATTGGATCACCGAAAATGTACCATTAATATTTCCTACACTCATTCCACATACAGCTTAAAGCACGCTCGGGTTGTTGGTGCAGTCATTACGCCACAATGTCCCGGATGAATAGACATCAACAACAAAATGGTCATGCGTGACGGCAAGCGATTTTTAATAAAATCATCATTTTCTGCAATTGCAACAACCGATCATAAAAAAATAAAAAGACAGTCTCCATGAAACATCACACCCTTCACATAATTTTATTTCAAAACTGGGGTGATGTTTCCCTTTAAAGGGAAAATATAGCACATGCTGGTGAAGAAAAATATCACTTAGTGGGTGCACTGAATTTGACTGAACGGCAGTGGCTCTGGGGAGAGCTTTCCTTTGGCATTTAATTTCATTGGCAAAGGGTTTAACTAAACCTCACCACAGAGTATGTCTTTCTGTGGGGGCAAAACAGGATTTGGTAATGTGGCTGGAATTCTTAACTAATTTTAATGTGGAAAAATTTCAAGGGGTTGTATTAATAAATTGGGCATTTTCATGTAATTTTGGGAAACATAAATGATTAGCCTACTATTCTAGTCACTTTGAAAGGAGTAAAGAATAAAGTATTTTGAAGTCTTTTGGGAGTTAAATTTTTGGCTATAATTTGAAAAAGTGCAAGGGGTAAGCCTTGCATTTTTGTCAATTTCTTTTTCCAATTTCAGTCAATATTAGGTTGCAAAATTCTGTAGGTTGCAAAATTGCCATGATAAAGAGTTTATAATAGTCTAAACTGGGTATTTTGTAGTCATTTGGGGGAAATGAAATTTTCGTGAAATTATGGAAAAACTCAAGGGGTAAGCCTTGCATTTTTCTCAAAAATTTGACCGAAATTTTAAAATTACAGATTTTGTTGAACACTTGTTTTATGGCTTTTTAATGATTTTTAATAAAACTTTTTGTCATATCCTTTGACTTCTAGTCCAGAGAGTTTCCTCATCTGTAGTCATCCACCATTGATCCAGGGGTTACATCATGAAGGAAATGTTCAACAACCCTTCCAAAAGAGAATATCCGTGATTACAAGGGGTAAGTCTTCGATTTTAATCATGTTTAGGCTAAAATATGAAAAATTGCAAGCCATGTATTTTTACAAAAAATGGGACATTTTCATGTCATTTTTGTGAAAACTTGAATGATAAATTACTTTTTTTTGCTATAATTTTTGGCTATAATTTGAAAAAAGTGCAAGGGTTAAGCCTTGCATTTTTGTCAAATTTTGCCTTATTTCTTTCTTTCTTTCCAATTTCAGTCAATATTATGAATAAATAGTCTGTAGGTTGCAAAATTGCCAAGAGTTTATAATAAACTGGGTATTTTGTAGTTATTTTGGGGAAAATAAATGAAATTATGAAGAAAAAAAATTGAGGTAAGCCTTGATTTCCCCAAAAATTTGACCAAAATTTTATTATTTCAGATTTTGTTTAATGACTTTCTTAGATTGCAAAATGATTAATATTTCATCAGAGATTGAATTTTGAAGTCTTTTCGAGTTCTTAAAAATAATCTTTAATTTTGGCCAAACATTGAATAATTGCAAGGGGTAAGCCTAGTATTTTTACAAAAACACTTAAGATGAATAACTATTCCAATCACATTGGAAATAGCTTTAAAAAAAATTATATAAAGTAAAGAATACATGAGTTAAAAATGTTTGGCTATAATTTAATTTGATTTGAAAAGCACAATGGGTAAGCCTTGCATTTTTGTCAAATTTGGCCTTATTTCTTTCTTTTCTTAATTTTAGTGAATATTAAGTATAAATAGTCTGAAGTTTACAAAATTCAGAATTTTATAATAAACTGGACATTTTCTAGTCATTTTGGGGAAAATAAAATTTTGATGAAATTATGAAAAACACAAAGTAGTAAGTCTTGCATTTCCCTCAAATTTTACACTTTAAGTGGTAAGTCTTATATTTCCCCAAAGATTTGAACGAAAGTTTTGGGCCATAATTTGAAAAAAAGTGCAAGCTTTGCATATCTTTCAGTCTGTAGGTTGCAAAATTGCCATTACATAAGAATTTATGATAAATTGGAAATTTTCTAGTCATTTTGTGGAAATAACACTTTTATGAAATTAGGACAAATACAAGGGGTAAGCCCTGCATTTCCCCAAATTTTATTCTTTCAGATTTTGTGGGAGACATGTTTTATGGCGTTCTTAGATTGTAAAATTAAGCCAAATGGTTAATATTTCTTCAGAGGTTGAATTTTGTGCATTTTTAATGAAACATTATTTTGTTATATCCTTTGACATCCAGTCTAGAAAGTTTCTCATCTGTAGTCATCCACCATTGATCCAGGGGTTACATCATGAAGGAAATGTTCAACAACCCTTCCAAGTGAAAATACAAGGGGTAAGACTTTGTTGTTAGGCAAACAATTTTTATGGTCTTCTTTATAACTCGAACTTATACTACTCAAAACAATTTAGGGAACACCAGAATAATCGCAGTTAAAGCAAGATCATTTATTTCAGATAAACACAATGTTTCACAGATGAGAAACAACTGCACAATGAAACAGATGATAAGGGATGCATGTAGTGATTACACATTTCATGACATGACTACTGAAAGAGAGAGGGGGTTGCAAATGAAAATCCCGGTTCATGGACATTTCAATAATGGGTGTGACCACCTCTTGCAGTAACACATGCAACACAACGTCTCCTCATGGATGTCACTAGTCTCTGCAGTGAACATTGGGGTATGCTTGCCACTCCTGGATCAGCCATTGAGCTAGCTGACGACGATCCACAGGTGTGGGATGATTGTCCATAACATGACGACCCAGTTGATCTCATAAATGTTCAATTGGTGCCATATCAGGTGAATAAGCAGGCCAATTCATTCTGGTGATGTTGCGTTGGCGTAGAAAATCTGTGACAACACGTGCACGGTGTGGTCTGGCATTATCATCCTACAGAACTGCCGCAGCTCCTATCCTTTGTAGACAAGGCAACACGATAGGTCGCAGGATCTCATCTCTGTAACGCAATCCAGTTAAGTTGCCATCAATAACATGGAGAGGGTCCTGTGGTGGTAGGTAAAGCCACCCCATACCATGACGCTGCCACCACCAAACTGGTTGTGCTGTCTGACAGTGGCATCTACATGTATGAAGCGTTCACCAGGGCATCTGGTTCATTCCGTGTCAAATCACCTAAGGGTCCCCTGGTGACCCCCTCAGATTTGGCTGAAAAAATTTGAAAACATAGCTTCATCCTTCAAACTCAGACAAACAAAATTTCAGAGCCAAATTGCAAGTGGATTGGGATTTACGGCCCTCCAAAAGGGGCATGTCACCTCCCTTTTTGACAAATGCAAATGTTGCCTACACTTTTACACCAATTTCATTTGCTCATAAATACTAGTTTGAAAAAGATGAATCTCAAAGTTGATTTATTGGGTAAACACTGCCTGTTCTCTTCATAAAAGGCATCAGAAATACTGTACCTGCATCACATCTTGAGATATTCTCACTCGAAAACCCTGCTTTAATTCTTCGACAAGTACTTAATTGGAATTTGGACCCCCCCCCCCCCCTATTCTTCACAAATAATTTCAGAAATGTTATACAACACTACATTTGTATAATATAGCAACTGGTGTATCATATACAGCAAGCACATCAATTTTAAAGGGGCATATATGTGTTTAATGGTGGGTCAAATATGGTCCGTAGAGAAAAGAATACTAAAAATCCCGTTTTTCTGACCCAGGGATGACCCCGTGGTCAGTTAAATTTTTGTTTCAAATTTTAACAGTAGAAACATACATGTAAACTCCATTTGTGCCAAATTAAAAGTTTTGTTCTCACCTCCTTCATATTTAATTGATTTTTTGAAATATCACCTCCAGCACCCTAATAAGTTCCTAACCCTAACGACGTTATGAAGGCTGATGATTATGCCACGTGATGAAGGGATGCCAGTCAACTCGCCCCTTACAAACTCGCCCCTGCTGGTACAAACTCGCCCCTCGGCAAACTCCCCGCCCCCCGACAAACTCGCCCCCTGTAATTTTTTGACACATCTCACGCTATTGAGACTGTGTTCATATAAGACTTAACTTAGAGAGTAAATAAAACATTATAATAAAGGCAGGATGTATGGGGATATAATTATTTTAATGAATCCAATTATTAATTTTAAGTCTTATAACTCTGTGGTAAATTATTTCATCTTGGCACTTGTGATAGACTGAAGAGAGTCAAATCAAACATCATTTCAATTGACGTTTTATTTAACGAAAACAAATATTACAAGAAAAAATTCATTTACAGTTACAATTAATAGAATAAATAGGAAACTAGCTAAACAAAATACTGAGTAAAATAAATAAGAAAAAATTAAAAATAAATAAGTAATTACATACAAAATAGAGAATTAAATCAAACAAAATAACTTTGTAAATTTGTCATAGTATATGACTCGGATACAACATTCTACCCGAAATATTTTACATCACACAAATTACATTGCGTTAGATGGCGACCAGATGTAGACAAGAGGATGAATGGGGGGGGGGGGCGTTGTTTGATAATGATGGAAGCTCCAATAAGACAAAAACAAATTAAACAAAGCTGCATTTCTTCTTTGAATATTTGACCCGAAAAAAAAAAAGCCCAATCGAATATTCGGTTATTCGGCATAGACCTTGTTATTGAAAATAATTCCCCATATAAGATGCTGCATAAATCGTGATCGTGACTATTGTCTCTTTAAACGGAGTGTACGTGTACAAAACATGTACAGCATTGCCAATTACCAAATTATTAAATTCACAAACTATTATATCATGTAAAAATTACTTGGTGTAAATTTAATACAAGTATCCATCTTCCATGAGAAAGTATTCCAACGAAAGTGCTTTCATCTTAGAAAAAAAATGTATTTACCAATAATTTAACCACCCCATATCCTGCAAAATCCTCCAAGGGGCACTTTTTGGGAAAATTCAGCACTGTTGGTAACTGGTACTTTCACCTCTTCAAATGGGGCAGTACAGGCCATAAGTGCTGAATATGAAAGATCAACGAAAATGCATGGTGCATTTTGAAGATAAGGGCATGTTTCCAAAAGTGCACTGAAGGTTCCTAGCCAGAATACCTCAGAGGGGTTTAGGGTTAAAGGAAAGAGTTCATTTAATTAAAAAAACTAAATCTTAATGTTATACAAAGTATTTTCAGTGTAAATATGTGGTGGGCCAATGTTTAACACTGTAGGCTGCATGGCAAAGACATGACTGGACTCATTATTAGACCAACCGTTCACACTGATTAATAAATTAATTTATTCAATTCATTACATTACTCTTTATCAATGCCCCCAGACAATTATGTGAAATGACATAATTATTTGAAAGTTATTTGTTTCCTTTCTACAGAATACACTCCTGTAAACTGGATGAACCCAGGCACCCATTTGATGAACCCAGACACCCACCGCAGGCTCATCAGAGGTAGCTCACAGCTAATGGTGTTCCTGGCATTATCGGTAAGTTTTTATAAAAGCAAATGATACCTGACTGAAATTTCTGCTTGGATTGTTCTGAAAAAGACCAATGAAAGTTGATTATAAAGTCAAACAATGTCAGAAAATTGATGAGGGAATTTGGTTTCATTATTTATTAAGGGAATAAAACAGAGGTCACGGGTGATTAAGGACTGAGACAAAAGCACTGACCTCCTTTTTGCCCGTAGCCTTAACCCCAAGGTCTGTATCCTGCATTCATAAATGCCAAAGATAGTTAACCAGTTGACGTCGGGAATATTAATTTTTTTCCGGTCCCCTGTGCGGGTTTATTTTCAGTGAAAAATCTGAAAAAATTTCTAGCCATTAATAAAAATTTTTGTCAATGAAACTAAGTTCGGACACCCAAATAAACACCTTTACTCATTGACGTTTTGAGAATTAAATGGCTAGTTTTTTAATTACGGTTGTGTTTGTTCAGCACAATTAGACCGTCTGGCAAGCCCCGATGCAACGGCCTATTAGCGACCAGCGCCCGGTCGAAAAGACGGCATACCTGGAGAGAGATCGAATGCCTCGTAAACAATGGATATAAATCCCCCTTTACAAATCCCTGGCTGGTATGTCAAAGGAACAGGTCTTGGATAAAGGGATTAGGCAAAAATCAACGAAAAGAGTGAACCCGTTCAGTATTTGCAGTGCATTTTGTCCGGGGCCACTGAACCGTGACCCCATGGACTCCGAGAAACGATTGCGTGTATACAAGTCAGCCGCCACGACTGCACGCCACGTGTGGCGTGTTGACAAGTCTCCCGGTGACACACACAAAAATCGGAATGTGCGTTTAGACGCTCTCCGATCCGCTGTCCAAAAAAAAAATTGCGTGTATACACGGCCTCCGAAGCGAACTGGTTAAACAAATCTGATTGGACAAAACTTGATCTATGCATGGAGGTGTATTAAAGACATGGCTTAATCGAAATCAGAGTAACGTGCCCAGTATGTGACAGCTGTTTGCCAGCTGTTCTATCATGGAGTTACGTCGTGCGATGCGCATTTGAACCAATCACAATGATGAAGATCGTTTTGCATCATGCTGACTCATGTTCTTTGAAAGTGTTTCATATGACCCCAAAATGTAAATTTGCTTTAACAGTTCTTTTTTTTACCTTTTGAAAAAGAAATTGTATGGCATTTACTACAAATGTATACATTGTTAGTGGTTTTTACCTGAAGTAATTAGATTGTTGGCATTTATTCAAATAAAGAATAAAATAATTTTAGGTGTTAAAAAAGACCTTGTTTGGTTAGAAATGTTTGTCGATTCATTATACATGTATATAACATTTTTTAGAAATGTTTTTAGACAAGATATTAGCATACAATACACGTAAATATTTCTTGGAATTTGGTGCTTTTAAATTGCTTCATTTTGAGCATACACTTCATGTCATAATTGTCAATGTGATACTTGAGTGAGGAGTCAAACATGTGTTGTGACACGATCTACGCGTTCAAAACAATTATGTAGTATAAAGGGATTGAGTAATAATAATAATGTGTGGACCTATATAGCACACGTATCCACCAACTGAGTGGTGCTCAAGGCGCATTATATCATTACCTCTGCTCATAAGGCTCATAAATCATTCCTGAAACCATCTCAGCTCCCTGGGGAGTATACAGCTCAATTGCTGCCAATACAGCGCATATAGGGCTAATCAACCAACTCTGCCCCATTACGGGAATCCTCCATTAGAGAAAAATCCAGTATCACACATCCTTTTCATGTTTACCAACTCACACCTCTTATCTGCTTGGACAAACAGTGGCTTTTAATCCCTTTATCTGAGTGACAGGCGATATGTAGCCGGTACTACTTTTAACCACTGAAGCGTGAAGACTGATCTACCAGCACAAGCCACTGTATTTATTTCCTAGTGCATGTATTGTGCAAGGGTTGAGGCACATTTTTGTATTATTATGGTGGGTGGTTTAAATCTTTTCCAAGTTCACCTATTAATGTAGTAGAAAGTTGAGGTAGCAACCATGAAGATATTTATTTAGAGTTGTGGCTTAGTTCCAGAGTCATCACAAATCTTTTTTAACATTTCCATGGTGCTACAGAAAGCAGTAACACTAACCAGATTGTTTCCCACATCTCTATTTTCCTACCAGAACATTGTTAGACACACTAAGCAATAATGAAACATAACCACAATAGATAATGCTCAGAATTTGTTTTATTTACTGTATAAGCATTTGCCTAAATAAGTCGTTTTATTTACATGAAAAAAAAAAAAACACATCGGGCGACGTTTTCCCATGGTTCAACACGTCGAAGAGTTTCGCTGTGCTGGTCGGGCGGCAATTTAGACCGGAATATTATTTCTCAGCGTGGCTGGGCCTGGTATTTTTACCCAGCGGTTCCGGCAGTTTCCTAGAAAATAAAAACGGGATAACGGTCGCTACAGGTATTTTTCATGTTTTTACACTCAACTTGCAAATACGACCCTGATTTTTTCCTACGATAATGTGAATTGACACTCGTTTAAGACTCCTTTACCATTCAGTTAAAAAAAAATTAAAAAATAAAACACACATTTGTGAACTATTTCTGTGATTTTTAATCGGCAACACTCCGATGTTTTCAGAGATGTCCCAGAAATTCAAAAGACCACTGAAAGTAAACAGGATGCTTAGCAGAATTAGCCAATGAATTGAACAATAGAGTGTCCAGAGAGTAAGTTTGGCTCACTGATTTCAATAGACCATTGAATACTATTACGTAGCAGACTGAATAGGATGCTTGGCTGTGATAGCCAATTACTAATGAAAAGAACACTATTATGTTGGAGGGTGCAACTTAATAAGCAATAGACACATCTTCAAGTTTATTGCCCTTTACAGTAGCAACGTGTGTTCAAAAAAGCAAGCTTCAACAAAGGTTTCCATGGAGAGAATGCCGCAAGACACGTTGTTTGTCGAACTGGTGGGGGGGGGGGGGTCCCTGTTCTGTTCTGTTCTGACAAAAAAAATATGTAACAATATTAAAGTGAACATTAAAAAAACTGACATTCTGCAGGGGTACTATCGGACATTAATAAAAACAAAACAAATTGGCCAGACCCCCACCTGCAATTTTTTGGGGATCCGCCCCTGATATGCTAATAAATACTCATGGTCCATAAAACAGCCGCCATAACTTATGGTTTTCGACAACGAAACGGGATTCAAAGATCCATGTTTAGCCTATGACTATTATTAGAAGTACTGTATAAGCATTTGCCTAAATAAGTCGTTTTATTTACATGAAATAAAAAAAAAAACATCGGGCACGCTTTTCCCCATGGTTCAAACATCGTCGAAGAGTTTCGCTGTGCTGGTCTGGCGGCAATTTAGGCCGAATATTATTTCTCAGCGGGCTGGGCCTGGTATTTTTACCCAGCGGTTCCGGCAGTTTCCATAGAAAATAAAAAACAGTATAACGGTCGCTACAGGTATTTTGCACGTATTTTACACTCAACTTGCAAATACGACCCTGATGTTTTATACGTGTCGTTAGCTAAAAAATCATGAAAGACAGGCGGCTGGACAATAATCGTTTGGTATAAAAAAATACTGTGGCCCCTGCAATTATATTTTCTGCAGTCCGAAATTGCCACTGTCCTAGTGATATCTAATAGGAAACTTATCCCCATTAGATATCATTACGACAATGGCAATTTCAGACTGCAGAAAGGAAAAACGGGGCCACAGTATTTTTTAATATACCAAACCATTATTGTCCAGCGCCTGTCTTAACATGATTTCAAAGCTAACGACACGTAGAAAAAATTTATGTCCCGCGAAACCTAGACCAGGACGCCTTGTCTAACCCTCAACCAAGTACTATGGTGCACAATGAATTAGCAAAGCGCAAAGCAACGCTTTTCAAAACCCATGTCATATCAACGCACTTAAATAATGGATGATTACAATCCCGCCGAATTTTTTTCTGCATTCGAAATCGCCATTGTCGCAATGATTTTCAATGGGAAATTTGTTTGTTGTAATTTGATTCAAAAGAGGGAATCCTCAAAAGAAAAGGAAATTTTTGAGGATGTCAATTTTGAATTGCAGAAAAATTTGCATCCCGCCCAGCACTTCCCCTCCCCCCCCGATCACAACAATAAACGCTGGGGCCTATTTTGCTCCAGCGCCATGTGTAGGCTATTGCACGCAGTTAAATCACCTACCATACCTATGCTCGCTGTTGAGTGTGGTGCGTGCACGCAGGCATATTTAAAACCACGCCTGAAAAGTAGGACAATGTTGCTCACTATTTTCGCTCAACTTTTAAAACTATATGACCAACATAAATAAATATACCCAACCTTTATTGACGACTAGAATCGATTTTTTTAAATATTAGACTCATTATTGCAAAACACTAATAAGTAAGCATCAACCTTAGTAAATATCCATTCGCACGCAACGCTGGCATTTTCACGGCCGCTATGCTACTGCAGCCGTACGTTCTCAGCTCATACTTGGTCCTTTTTCAGGATTAAACAATGAAACTTTTTGTCAAAAGAATGAAAATACAAGAATGGAATCCGAAAACTAATGCCTTCTATGTGATATTTTTCTCTGCAAACTCACAGCCAGCCGGTGTACATTTCAGTTACCGCAGGATTAGCTATCTAATCTGATAAGTTTATTGACACAGTAAACACACTTAAAAAAATTTGCATTGAAAAGGATGTGTGATTTCCGAGTTTGGGGCCTCAAACTCGGAAAGTTTCTAATGGAGCTATCCCGTAATGCTCACAGGTACCCATTTAACCCCTGGGTGGAGAGAAGCAATTATGGTTAAGTGTCTTGCTCAAGGACACAAGTGTCACGGCCGGGATTCAAACCCACATTCTGCTGCTAACACCAGAACTTGAGTCCGGTAAGCTAGACCGCTCGGCCACGACACTCCACATGAGTGTCGTGCATTGTAGTATTAATTGTAGTACAATGCGTTTACAATACTGTACGTTTACAATGTATCTGTAGCATAATGTGCCATTGCCATCTACAATTACAAGAATTATCTTGCATATGTACATGTATGTCAAAGAAGTGAAGATTTAAGGCTGAAGTTTGCGCCACTACTTTTGAGATTACTTACTGGTGACAATAAATTATTGATGGGACGGTTAACCAAGCAAAACTGCAGTAACCGTTTCTAAGTTTTTGAATCAAAGCCAATAATTAAAAAGTATCACCGACAATTTTGGAAGAATTTGCCATCCATTTGGTTGTTCTAGACTTTCTTGTTTGCTGTATTGGTTATTAAACAAATCATTGCGGAAGTTTATTGATGATTTTTGATACACATTGTGCCATTTGCCGACAATCTAGTTAGTGTGGCTGTCAGATGCCGACTTTCAGTTAAGCGACCATTAGGAATGATGATATTCATTTTTTGATAGTGAATTATCGACGGCCATGACAGCACTAATTTGTACATGATCTGTTTACATATGTACTAGGCTTGGGCGGTTCCACAATTTCTGGAACCGATTCGGTTCCAAAAACAAAATCGGTTCCGAGAGATTCAAAGAAAAACATAAGGATTACAGAAAATAATAAAACATACGGTCTATTCAAACTACGTTGCGCCCTGATACATGTACGAAGGAGTTTAAATTTTCAACCGCAAATGCAGTGATAATAATGTTGTTTAATTTAAAATGTACCCGGTTCTTTAAAAGAGTGGAACTGCGGTTCTGATTCTCAATTTGGAATCGGGTAGAACCGGGTACCCGCCGGAACCGCCCAAGGCTAATATGTACATGCATGATACACATGCGTTGGTAGTATGTACAAAATCATACAATTTTCGTAATGCTTAGAATGTAAAAATGTTTTTAAAATAGTGATTAAAATAGTACTCGCCTGGTATTCAATGACGGCAGGTGACTCTCAATATTGTCAACTATCAATAATCCAAATAGCATATATCGCCCTCAAACTCAAATCATTTGATATTTCCTTAATAAATGAATTATTCTCAAGTTGAAGACAGTTTAAAATCAATTAAATACAGACATGTACATGTACTTCAACATACCATTTTAGGAAAACATTAATCTAAACAGCTCTGTCCTGAGGACAAATACTTAAGGTTTAGTTTTTACGTGTAAATATAATCTTGATATAATTAAAGTAAAAATGTCATGAACCATTGTTGAATAATACAAGTAATATACTCAAATAAAACTTTCAGGTTAAAAAATATAGTTCTGTAAACATTATTTTCCGTTCTTATTGAGTTGAGCATGTCGGATGTAATATACAGTACATGTACTTATGTATTGGACACTCCAAGTTAATGGATGGAAAATGACTTCAAACCTGAAAGATGTAGACTAAATCTCTTTGAACAAGATTTTCGGCAATATTTGTAATAGAATACTTGGATTATTAAAAAAATGTAATTTTGTGTGAAAGTTACAAAAACAACAAATATTCAAAGGCATTAACTCAAGTACTCATGACCCACTTTATTATTAGATTATTTATTTGATAATGTTTGCAAAACTGCTTCTCAAAGTATCCTTACATTAAGTAAGACTACTTGCGGTGACACCATGTGAAATTCTGTATTGAGTAGTAATTAGTTCTGAAAAGAACTGGAGGTTACAACTTGTAATTGCGGTGTCACCGAAATTAGTCTTACTTTATCCTCTTCACCATGCAAAGCTACAAGTTTTGCCTATCCTTACATTAATTAATTAACCTGTAAAAGTGTCCACTAAATATTTGGGAGAAAATATAAGTTTTCAAATATGTGATGTGATCTGGGAAAACCCTTCACATGGTGAAATTTGTCATTTTTGTGTTATATACATCAAATTAACGAGGACACTGTGCTGTTTTCAAAACTGTTTTATTCATGATTCTAGGTTGTCTATAACTTGAGTTATGCTCTCGGGAAGTTATAGCCACCGCTGTCCTTAAAAAACAATGGCGGAAACAAAAAACAAAGACGGCTTTTTAATTATCTGTCATCATAAAACTATGTTTTTACATATAAAACGATGGAATTTTTATTTAATATTTTCAAGAATGATGATTTAGATATTAACAATTAAAATGGTAACAAAAACTCAAATTGTCAAAAAAAAATTAGGGGACTATTTTGCCATTATCTTCAAAACAAGTTCGCCGACATCCGACGGGTTTCCCAGATCGCATCACATATGATGTTTTCACAAGCAGTCAATTGACATAATTTTTAGGTCTCTTTAACCAGTTCGCTTCGGAGGCCGTGTATACACGAAAAAAAATTTTGTATAGCGGATCGGAGAGCGTCTAAACACGCATTCCGATTTTTGTGTGTGTTACTGGGAGACTTGTCAACACGCCACACATGGTGTGCCATCGTGGCGGCTGACTTGTATACACGCAATCGTTTCTCGGAGTCCATTGGGTCACGGTTCGGTGGCCCTGGACAAAATGCACTGCAAACACTGAACGAGTTCACTCTTTTTGTTGATTTTTGCATAATCCCTTTATCCAAGACCTGTTCCTTTGACATACCAGCCAAGAATTGTTTAGGAGGCATTCGATCTCTCTGCGGGTATGCCGTCTTTTCGACCGGGCGCTGGTCGCTAATAGGCCGTTGCATAGGAGCTTGCCAACGGTCTAATTGTGCTGAACAAACACAACCGTAATTAAAAAACTAGCCATTTAATTCTTGAAATGTCAATGAGTAAAGGTGTTTATTTGGGTGTCCAAACTCTCCTACTCTAGGTGCACTTTAGTGGGAAGTTGCTATAGTGGTCAAAATCAGTCAATTGACCGTTTTTGACTGTTGAATCAACTGTGCACGTACACATGGGCACTGGTGACTTGTTTTGCTCATTTGGGTAACTGCCACACACTGTGCTATGACTGCTGGTGACTGATAAGATCATTATCAGCTTCAGGGGATCACTGACTTGTTTTGACTGAACAAACAATGATAGGGGTGCTGAAGGCTGCCAGTTTTTGACTGATAAATCAATGCTTAGGCTAGGAGTCAATGACTTGTTTTGACTGATAAATTAATTTATTTTGACCATAGTGCTTATATCAGTCCAAAACGCTCACTCATTTTGACCACCATCCACATTACATGTACCAATTAAAAACAGTCACCTCATTTTAACCAAAGTGCCTTAATTACCAGTCGAAAATGGTCAACTCATTATAACCACCTTCAACATTGCATGATAATGCTTTTACCACTACCAGTCAAAAAACAGTCGACTGTTTTTGACTGATTGATGTACTTGCTACACATTAGGTTTGACAGTATTTGACCTGTAAGTGCTGTAGATATACACTGGCATGAACTTTGAAATTTTGACTGATTTTGACCCTTGTAGTAGTAGGAGGGTTTTTAATGGCAAGAAATTTTAAAAGATTTTTCACTGAAAATAAACCCGCACGGGGGACCGGAAAAAAATTAATATTCCCGACGTCAACTGGTTAAGTTCTGGGCAATAATTTCCCCCTAAAACCTTTCAAAGATTGGTTTCTGTGTGGATTCATTAATGAAGGGACATTATTCATGCAGATCAACACATCCAGTGAAGTGATAATTATGTACATTTAAATCTTCTTTGGTGTTACAGGTGACGCCGTAGTGTGGATTTGCAATTGATCATCAATCCTGCATTACAAGATAATCATGAGACAGAGGGTTCCCTGCAACCTGAAACCACCGAGCTACTCTTGCATTTGAAAATACAAACATATTGCTGATGTCTTCTTGGAGTCTTAAGGAGAATGTGAATGGAAAGAACAATAGACGTAAGTCCATCTGATGTGCTTCTCCAAGAAATGCATACATGTATGTAGCAAGTGTTGGTGTGAGATGGATGGTGCCCTACAACCTGGAGCAGACTAAACCACCTCTACGACATATTCCTGATGTCTTCATGGAGTCTTAAGGAGAATACAACATGTGAATGCAAAGAACAATAGACTTATCCAACCCAATGTGTATTGAATGTTGAACTGCAGAGTAACTGTGTGGTCTTCCTTTGAGAGTCTCGTAGATCGGTGAGTTCCATTAATGATGTAATTAAGTACATTATAGGTTTTGTAAGCATAGTCAGTTTATAAACAATGTTCCTAGAATTGTTCTCTAGTTTAGTCTCAGCAATGATAACCATTTTCTATCTGTTTGTAAACAATGTTCCTAGAATCGTTCTCTAGTTTAATTTCTAGTTTAGTCTCAGCATTGATGACCATTTTCTATCTGTTTGTAAACACTGTTCCTAGAATCGTTCTCTAGTTTAATTTCTAGTTTAGTCTCAGCAATGATGACCATTTTCTATCTGTTTGTAAACAATGTTCCTAGAATCGTTCTCTAGTTTAATCTCAAATTTAGTCTCAGCAATGATGACCATTTTCTATCTGTTTGTAAACAATGTTCCTAGAATCGTTCTCTAGTTTAATCTCTAGTTTAGTCTCAGCAATGATGACCATTTTCTATCTGTTTGTAAACAATGTTCCTAGAATCGTTCTCTAGTTTAATTTCTAGTTTAGTCTCAGCAATGATGACCATTTTCTATCTGTTTATAAACAATGTTCCTAGAATCGTTCTCTAGTTTAATGTCTAGTTTAGTCTCAGCAATGATGACCATTTTCTATCTGTTTGTAAACAATGTTCCTAGAATCGTTCTCTAGTTTAGTCTCAGCAATGATGACCATTTTCTATCTGTTTGTAAACAATGTTCCTAGAATCGTTCTCTAGTTTAGTCTCAGCAATGATGACCATTTTCTATCTGTTTGTAAACAATGTTCCTAGAATCGTTCTCTAGTTTAGTCTCAGCAATGATGACCATTTTCTATCTGTTTGTAAACAATGTTCCTAGAATCGTTCTCTAGTTTAGTCTCAGCAATGATGACCATTTTCTATCTGTTTGTAAACAATGTTCCTAGAATCATTCACTAGTTTACTTTCTATTATATTAACTGTTATATTATATTGTTTAATATCTTTCTTTCTATTATATTAACTCTTGTTGTTTAGTAGTTTACTTTCTATCTATTGTATTAACTACAATGTTCTTTTATTATATACAAGACAATGGTTAAATAAAAGACAGAGTAACAAAGCAACTCTACTGTATAAAGATATTTTATTCCTTCTTGACTCAGTACTAAAAAGAGATAGGGATTTTGTACACAAACACTACTAAAAAGGCAATGGCATTTTGTACACGTTTTGTCGATAGGTTCTACGCGATCGGCTCTTTCCATGCGCGGGTGGAATACACCCCCTGTACAAATCAATTTTACTTGATTCATACAGGGAGTGTATTCCACCCAGAACATTTTCGAAATAACACATAATTCTTTACTCCCTTGAAAAGTTTTTTTTTTCAAGAGAACATTGCAACATGTAATGTCAAATGATTACCTTTCAAATAAAACATGATCTTACAAGAGAAAAGGTGTGTAAATAATATGCAGAACATACTTCTTAAAATGATATAAATGTTTTCTCAAGATGTACTCTACCTGAAACTTGAGTAGAATTGATTTTACAAGCATTGGTAAAAAGGCAATAGTGCCCTTTCTTACAATTGTACATAGCATTTAAATAAACCATTCAGTAATTTTTTTTTCAAAACTTTAAATTATAAATCTTTTTGGGTAAAGAGGGTCAACATACCAAGTAAATAACATCCATACTCTACATATAACAGAATCTGCCTCAAACTGTTTAAAAGAATAGGATTTAGGAAAGAGTCCTCTTTCTTAAATTCCACAAGTTATTTCACCAATCTATATATCGCAGAACCCGGTTAAGGGAGGTCGTGGGTTCGAGTCACCTGTGTAGTTTTTTAGCATGCAGTGCTATACACACATCAGTATAGGGCAAAATCAATTGTTTATCTCCCGACGCAAGAATTTCACCATTCTATATGTATGAATAATTGTTTTCAAATAAAACACAAGTTGAAGAAATAGAATGAACAGTCTAGATTATTGATGTGGAATAATTGGTATATTATAGTTCTGCAGAAACATACATGAATTCCAAATTAAGTATCAATCATTGCAAGAATGAATAAAAATCATTAAGGTACCCTTTCCTAAAGGCAAAATAGATTGAAAGTTTGACATGATTCATTCTTGCAAAATTACTAAAAACTAGTATTACATTAAGTTTCTCAATCCATTCTTGCAATAAATAATTAAACAGTACTCGCCTAAGATACTTTGCTTAAAGGCCGTAAAATCAACGAGACCAAATTATTTCTAGAAAAGATTGATGTCATCTAAAGTTCACTTTTCTGAAAGATAAAATTTGATATCGGCTGACATTAAGTTTGTCATTACAATGATTAAAGAGTACTCTTTCCTAAATTATTTTTCCTCGAGGCAAAATAATTTCTTGTAAAGATGGGTATTATAAAAGGTTTGACATTAAGTTTTTCATTACGTTTCATTCTTAGAATAAATTAAGCAAAAAGTACTATTTCCTAAATTACATTTCTCAAAGCAACACCTCATGACAAAATTATTTCTAGAGAAGTTTGATATCAGAAGTTTGTGATTACAATAAGTTAAGGAAAGAGTACTCTTTCCTAAATTATTTTACTTTTCTTAAAAGCAAAAAACCAAATCAATTATTTGTAGTTAAGATTGAAATCGTCAAAAGCTCAACAATGAGTTTCTCAATTCATTCTTGCAATAATTAAGGAAAGAGTAGTACTCTTTCCTAAATTATTTTACTTTTCTTAAAGCAACACCTCAAGGCGATGTTAATTCTTGCAATAAATTAAAGAGTATTCAAAGGGAAACCTCAAAATAATTACGATTCATTCTTACAATAAATTAAGGAAACGGTACTCTTTCCTGAATTTAAAAAGAAAATTAAACCAACCATTCATGACTAATAGCTTGATGACTGATACGAGCAAACATTTGCCAAGTTAAGTTTCTCATAAGCAAAGAGTACTTTCCTAAATTACTCGACTTCTTAAAGCAAGAACACCTCAAAACAATATTTCTAGAGAAGCTTGATATCGTCCAAAGTTTGACATCAAGTTATTTTTGAATTACCATTAAATAAATTCTACATGTTCTCGTTGTTTGCTATAATTTCTTAATTATCAATACGCCTTTATACACAAATATATTTTAATAAATGATTGAGAGATAATTTAAATCATTTCTAGAACCATCTCAGCTCAAAGAAAATGCTGATGTCATTATATTAATAAGTTGTAATACATGCCAGATGTGTTTCTTTCGTGTAAAATAAAAGTTATGTTACCAGACAAAAATACAAACGAAAAATTTACCAATAAATTACTCTTTGTATAATTCATTACTTCAAGCTTCAATACCCTTTATAACAATTACTTATTTACATTAACTTCCAAACTTGATTTATAATTTCTATAAAAGCATAATACAATATGTGACCTGTTCTCATAAATTGAGTCAACATGCAAGATAAATTTGACTTGTTTTCATTATTTCTTATAATTACAAACTAGATCAAGTTCATAGTAAATTGTTTGTTTGAAACATGCAATGCAAAAAAGACTCGTACTATGAAACAGATCACATCATCCTGGTAAGGTCAGTCTACAGCAGGGCCACCACGTGCAGGTCCCAGGATACCAGCCCCAACGCGTTTTGGTATGATCGTCAGGTTCCATCGTCCTACACTGTGCGATTTGCACGATGCAATGTGTAGCTTTCCGGTCCACCCCCTGTGAAGAGGGAAACCCTACTCCCTTACTAGCGCATCCCTTCAAGTACTCACCATACTTTGTTATGAAGGAACTACCTAACGTTTGTTGACCGACTCTGATCACACCAGTACCATGCTCCTATACCGGAGGTGCAGCCTGATGCATCTTTAAGATCAACACCAGTTGTTACCCTGGCCGCAGGTAGGGCTCTGTACCCTGTGACATGCTAGTACACCGCGGGCACTCTCGCATGTAGTACACCCAAGCCCCTTTGGATCATCACATGATCTTCAGTTAGATTTTCGGTGGTCTTCCGGTGTGACTCAGATTATTCAGCTGTAGAAGCTTTTGTGCTTCTGTGCTAAGGTACTCATCATCGTCTTTTTCCACGCACTAACACCGTCATTACCATATAATTAATGGAAGGCACATCATTGGTAATGTTCACCCCGTGACATGCTGTACACCGCGGGTACCGCATGTAGTACACCCAAGCCCCTTTGGGACAAACATATGGTCCCTCCAGTGCTAAGTCCTGTATAATTACCATATAACTAAAGGAAGGCACATCATTGGTAATGTTCATGACATACACTGCGGGTACCGCATGTAGTACACCCAAGCCCCTTTGGGACCATCACATGGTCCCTCCAGTGCTAAGTCCCATATAACTAAAGGAAGGCACATCATTGGTAATGTGCACTACAGTCACTGCGGGTACTGCATGTAGTACACCCAAGCCCCCTTTGGGACCATCACATGGTCCCTCCAGTGCTAAGTCCCGTATAATTACCATATAATTAAGGAAAGGCACATCATTGGTAATGTTCACCGCGGGTACTCTTGCATGTATTAACTTTGGGAGCTTTGTTGACATTGCAAATTTTAATTTTTATGGACGAATAAAATTTAATTGAATAACAGACTTACTACTGTTTGATGGCTGTCCACGTGATGTCATCTTCTAGTTGACTCTAGTTGTGGTATTCAGTTCTTGGAGAAGCAGCTCAATTAGAGCTTGGCATGCTGTAAAAAACTGTTTGATTTAAACCTCGCCCTTAAATCTTTCATTACTTAATTATCAATCTTCATTAAACCATATTTTTATATTATTACTCATACCGGCTCTTCTCAGAGCCATCACTTTTTCCAAAAGGAGATTACATGTGTACCCGAAATAACTCATAAATATCATTACTCATACTTAATACATGTTTATCTTAAACATATCTTGATCCACTATCTTGATCTTCACTTGTCTTGTGAATATGACCTTGTCTTGCTTGATCTTGTGTGATCTTGCGTGACCCCGTTGCTTGATATCTACTTCCTTAATCTTGTCTTGCACATTCCAGAAACCCTTTTTATAAGCACCGTTGTCACATTGATAATGAGTACTATCCGATTGTCCAGTCTTGTGTTATTTCATTCCATCAATAATTACTCAACACACCGTTAACAATGTAGGGTGGGGGTGCAGCTAGAGTATTGAGCAGTTCTCTCATGATGTGAGTTTACAGATCCACATCTAAGATGATGAAACTTGCCACTGCTTTTCAGCTGTTCTTTGAGTTGGTTTCTTTCTGAAAAGCATACAAACAATAACAATTATTCAAATATAAGTTATTCACAAATTAACTTTTAGTCATTCTTTTCAAGGACCTATACATTAAATACCGTCATGATCAACAGGGCATGGAATTAGAGTGCTAGATAGATTTTAAACTCGGTGGCTGAAATAATTCCCACAATAGAAGGTCATATGACAGTTGTTGCTGCATAAATGAGCCAGTAATTTTCAGTCACTGTGTTCCGATTGTGACAATACTGTCCCTTTAACCAGTTCGTGTCAGGAATAAAAAAGTTTTTCTGGGCCCCTGTGGCGGGTTTCTTTTTCCCACTTTGATATCTATTGATAACCTTTAAATAAGCAAAAATACAATCACTTTCCGGAGGAAAGGATTTGAGAAAAGGTGAAATGTGATTTTAAAAACATTACATGATTTTTAAAACTGAAAATGACCCAACTCCATGTTCAGTCACTATGCAATCACATCATCAATGGCTATACACTATACAGAGCTATATAGTGTGACCCTTATTCCAAAGAGGTTTCTGTTTTAAGAAGAATCATGGTCTCTATACGTTAAGGTTAATAGTGTTGGCTTAGTATAGGATAGGGTCATAGGCAGAGATGACAGCACCATGAACATATCATGAAGAATTTAAGATGTGAATACACTACTGTTCGTATAATAAAAATCAGCTTGTCATAAAACCAAATTATCAACAACAAAAATTTACACAGTATTTGAAATGTACAGCATCGTGTAGTAACATTTACTAAACGAAGATTCACTAAATATTACAGCTCTTGCTTAAAAACATGTTCTATGCTGGGGTACACATAATTACCCATTTGCACCCCAATGACCATATTTAAACTAGGCTTGGCATTTCCCATTTAATTTGTGCAATTACAAAACAATTATCACCAATAAATGGCATGATGCAGATGGCTTGTCCATATTCATTACAGAAAATAATCCAAAATATGGCAAGATGGATTGAGACAAAAATAGTACATATTTAAAAAAAATCAAAGCCTGGCACTGAAATTTCTGGTTGTATTGAAATTTAAACAAATTTTTCCTGGGAATTGTGATATTATAATAGTAGGTCCACTGGTTACACTATATCGGGGAAATGGAGCGATCCATTTTTTCTAATGAAGGACTCGCTTACACGTTTCGTGAATTGCGTGAAATTATTTAGTAAATTTATTTTCATGTACACGTGTAAAAGTGTGAACATCCCAACCCTAATTTAGACAATCCAAGGATGTCTGAAGTGCATTCAAGTTGAACTTAAATTCTTGGAAATGCTTATCTGTGAGCTCTTTGGAGCCTCAAAAATTTATTTTAACAAACAAATTAAATATGTATTTGGGCAATTACATTTGAGGTTTTTGGCATAATATATATATTTCACTCAGTTTTTTTTAGTATGTTACATTATACCCAGACCTTAATCGGCACAAAATAATTTCCCCAATTTGTTATTTGAGAAATTATGACATTTTATGCAAGTTTGAAAAATGTAACGCGAGTAACCAGCATTTTTCATTATGGAATTAAGAGTGGGCACAATACCTCAAAAACGTAACGCAATAACCATGGAATTTCCAAAAATAAAATCAAACATAAAACACTAATTGTTCACAAAAAGATGAATCTGCCCTTTTTGGTTGGGCCAAGTATTTTGGATGATCTTGTTTTAATATTTATAACTTAAATTCCACCTTTTCTAAAATTCACTCGCCCCTACACCATACAGTAACACAACATCGGTCATTACCTGAAACATTCCTTGGAATACTTTTATTAGGTGCTAGAATTTTTTAAGAATAGACAAATCATTTTTTATATTATATTGTGGCAGACCTATTATCTGGTACCAGATAACGGAAAATTCCATGTTATGTAAATCTCTTATTAATTTTATGAACAAGAAATTATTCAATCGTCAAAGCAGAGGCATACAAAAGATTATTCCATTTAGTATTAAATAATAATAATAATAATAATGTGTGGATTTATATAGCGCACGTATCCACCAACTAAGTGGTGCTCAAGGCGCATTATATTATTATCCCTGCTCATAAGGCTCATAAGGCTCATAAATCATTCCTGAAACCATCTCAGCTCCCTGGGAAGTATACAGCTCAATTGCTGCCATTTCTAGCGCATATAGAGCAAACCAACTCTGCCCTCACAGGTACCCATTTAACCCCTGGGTGGAGAGAAGCAATTATGATTAAGTGTCTTGCTCAAGGACACAAGTGTCACGGCCGTGATTCGAACCCACATTATGTTGCTAACACCAGAACTTGAATCCGGTAAGCTAGACCGCTCGGCCACGACACCCCAAATGTCTTTGGATTATAAAACTGAATGCCAACTGAAAACACAAATGTTTGGATATAATGGTTCAGAGCCGGATGTAGCAGTGATAGTGCTCATTCCCCAACCTTTATATTGTGGTTGTCAATTTTGTTTCAATAAATGAAAAGCATGACAAAATATGAGAAAAAAATTGTCAAAATTTTACATTAGCAATAGAAGAATATTTAATTTTGATTCTAGACCAAAATTTCATAGGGAATCCAATCCAAGTGGTTAAAAACTTGCATTTTCTGGGAGAAATATGGATTTTTGGGTAGTAAGTCTCAAAATGTGGAATTTTCGTTAAAAATTCAAATTTATTTCTCTTGGACATTGTGATTAGTGGAGGCCTTGTCGGAAAACAATTGTGTCTAGATAGCCATTGTACCAAAGATAACTTTTGTATGTAAAAATTTTAAAATTATGTGTTCTCCAAAATTTTTTAAAATAAAACATGAGAAAATCACACGTAATTCCATTACCAAAATAACGCACAAGTAATTTTTTTGGTCAAAGAAAATAAAAATCCCAACATTGTTTTTTTCTAAATATACCTCCGTACAAGTGTTGTAACCTTTACATTGTGGTTGTCAATTTTGTTTCAATAAATGAAAAGCACAACAAAAGAAAAATAAAACAATTAAGCATTTCACAAATTTCTGGGATTCAATTCCAAAAATGGAGTGAGACGAGAGTGCCCAAGAGTTGGGGAAGGTGAAGTCCCCTAAAAATATTTTAATGCATTTGTTGGCAAGACAATTACTTAAAAGCCAAAATCATTTGTATGTGGGAGTGCTGGACATGACTACCCCTTCCCCGGATTCACGCTTGATAATTCCTTAGTGCTTTGGTAAATATTAAAATTGTATATTAAAATATGACAATTTCATTTGTGTGATTAGACAACAGTTCCAAAATTGGCTTGTGGTTTGGAAGCCCGCCCCCGCACCCCCAAAAAAAAAAAAACATCTATATTACCAGGGTGGGGTATGGGTGATGGATTTCCTGCAGGAGTGGATTATAACTGATTATAGCTTATGATCTCACCTCAAAATTATCATTCATCGTTGATGTGTGGGTTGCTGGGTGAGATAGCTAGCAATTACCATAGCAATCGGCATTGATGTCAAACTCAGATTCTCAGAGCAGAGCCTGTAAAAAAAACAGAAAAATTGGCACATAAGATGAAGATATCCATTTATATTACTCGGAATCATATTCATCATCACCATCATCATTGATCAGTAAAGGCTGGAGTATTGGCAAGCATCCTCCACAAGGACATCATTTATTAACCCTAACCCCTTGGGTATTTTTACTAGAAAGTATCCTGAATCCACCAAAATCCACCATTTTTGTCACACACAAAATGCTGGTGTCCTGAATCCATTAGAATCCGCCAGTGTAGATATTGGACATATCCTGAATCCGCCAAAATCCACCACTAAATTTCTGGCGGATTCAGGATACCATGCTCACATGAAAATTTGTATAGTATGTTGCTGTATAGAATCCATCAAAATCTAACACATACAAGTGTTGGCTGTACATGTACAGTACATGTACAGTACATGTAACTATAATCCATCAAAATACATCAACTAACATGCTCAATGTGGAGATATCCTGAATCCGCCGAAATCCTCCAAAACAGGGGGATGGATTTTGATGGATTCAGGGTGGTTAGGGTTAAGGATGACAGATATACCATTTTGAATTCAAGATTCTGCATATCATCTTTGCTAGTTTTAGATTAAGTCGGTGATTGAAATTAATACCCTTAACATAAGATCATTACCGTTGCTGCTGTATAAATGAACCAGTAATTTTCAGTCACTAGTGTTCATCAAGCAGAACACCGATTCCATGCCCTGTTGAAAGTCTGCTCCGATTGTGATGATAATAGCACATTAAACATGCATAAAACTCGAGTAAGAGTTTTGTAAAACATACAAACATTTAAAAGAATTTAATTATTTTGTCTATTTTTATGATATATTTCTTGAATGTAGAGGGTTGAAAGGAATCTACGTTTTTTTTTTTAAATCAACGTTGATTAATATCGGTGGTAAAACTGCCGAGTTTGCCGACTCTTTGAATCAACATATACATTAACCCTAATCTCTTGAATCCGCCAAGATCCAACACCATGCACAGACACTACCACCCAACTGTTGGACTTAGCTGGAATTGGGACACCAGCCCATGCAAAAGTATCCCCATCAGGGCAATACAGTACAGAGTCCATCAAAATCAAACAAACCCTGCTGTTGGAGTTTGAATGGTTTGGGGTGGTTAGGGTTGAAGAGAAAGCGCAACATTGCTTCTGGGCAATTCTTCATGGGAGAGAAAAATATTGTCAAAATTTTACATTAGCAATAGAGGAATATTTCATATTCAACACCAGAATTTTATAGGGAATCCAATCCAAGTGGTTAAAATTTGAAAAACTTGTGTTTACTGGGAGAAATATGGATTTTATTTATTTATTTTAACAACAAAACATTTAAATATGTATTTGGGCAATTAAATTTGAGGTTTTTGGCATAATATATATATTTCACTCAGTTTTTTCACAGTATGTTACATTATACCCAGACCTTACTCGGCACAAAATAATAATTTCAACATTTTGTTATTTGAGAAATTGACATTTTATGCAAGTTTGAAAAACTCATGTTTTCTGGGAGAAATATGGATTTTTGTGTAATAAGTCTCAAAAGGTGGAATTTTTGTTAAAAAATCAAATTTAATTATCTTGGACATTGTGATTATTGGAGGGCTTGCGGGAAAACACTTGTGTCTAGATAGACATTGTACCAAAGATAACTTTTGTATGTAAAATTATTTTAAAAATACAACATGAGAATGTCACGTAATTCCGTTACCAAAATAATGCACAAAAGTATTTTTAGGGGCAAAGAAAATAAAAATAAAAATCCCAACATTGTTTTTCTAAATATACCTCCATACAAGTGTTATAAAAAAAAATCATTTTCGGACGTTTGCTTCGTACTTTAATATAATTATGGTAATGGGATTATGATAACCATGGTTATGGATTTGCACTGCACTTATATTCAAGTTTTTATTACTGTTACAATGATTTTCACTGTGACTTTTGACATCTGTTACAAACTTATTTAATGTTAATCAATATTTTTCAATAAAAAAAACTAAAAAACACATTCCTAAAAAATGACAATATTTAGAATGCAAAAGTATGCTATTGTACATGTATTTGTACAGTGTTTATAGGCAGTACTTGTAGTAAACGCTCATTAATTTGGTTGGAAATTGTTAAGTTGGCATGATTTAATTGGATTATGTATGTTCAGGATATGTACTTATGAGAACATTATTGCACATCATAAAAAATAAAAAATGGATATGCCTAAATGTAGAAATTCATGTAAAATACCGTTTTTTATTACTGTTTTTGCCTTGCATTTAGCACTATTTTTTAGACCTGTACAAATACAATACGTAATTCCATTACCATCCTGATGTAATTCTGTTACCATTACTGAAGGCTTCACTGAAGGTCTCATTTTTTTTCAATAAAGGAATAATATTTCAAATTTTATTTTGCATTGTAGTTATGAACCCTACTAAAGTTTATATACTACATTTTGGAAATGACAACTTTATTAATTTATTAATTTATGCAAGACCTGAAACTGCTTGTTCCGTTACCAAAATGTGACCTCCATACAGTGAACCAGCAGGTGATTTTTTTCATTTGTGTCCAATGAATCTATTGGATCTTGGCTCCCATTTCATACACAGATTAGTGGTCTAGTATAAAACATTTTCTAGGTGATGGGCAAATGTTGGCTGGGTCAATAATGGATGTCATTCCATTACCGGAGAATTGCCCTTCTTTGAGTTTGCGGCTTACTCCTTGAATCAAGATAAAAATGAAATAACTAACCAGTTAAATTATTCTATCGATTTTTGGGGGAACATAAAGCGAAAACTATCTTTAAAATACACTTATGATGGTTTTCGGACTATTTCCCTTCTAAAAAAATCCTCCCCTTCAGAAAATAGAAGGATCCTATTATTGTTGCCACTGCGCATACATATGTACAATGACTGTGTTGGGAGTTGACAAGATCCGAGTGACATGACTGAGGAAGTCATTGTATACCAAACAGGCCGGATTTTTCATGAAATAAATATCCTGGAATAATTTGAAGTATGTCCATCATCATCCATATTCTCCACCTTACTGGGTAGGTAAGATGACATTATTGGTTATATTGAATGAGAAAAAGTGGCGGTCGGATACGAAATTCTACCCATAACCAGTTGACTAGTGGTATATGGTGAGGCGTGAAGCAGCCTTGTGGAAACGCTGAAATTTTATAGCCTGCTTACATTAGAACATTTTGGACAGGCGCGTAGCCGCAGCCAAGCGGGGAGTTGAGGGGCTTTCTCCCCCTTGGCCTGGTACATGCCTGTACAAAATGGGCTTAAGACACAGAGCTCGAAATTAGAACTTAGAAGGGGTGTAGTTTCTGTGACCTCAAAAAGTATTTTTTTGCAAATATAATTTTTTTCCTGGGGGACAAATAATATTTGGTGACTCCCTTGACAAATTCCTCAAGTTAGGCCAATTAAAAAAAAAAAAACAGTTGATCGTCCCCGCCCACATCATTTCTTGAGGCTGCACCCTTTTTTTAAATTATTTATACTTGTCCACAAAAAGAGTAAATTTTTCATGTATTTTGGGTTTAACAAAATATATCAAATATTGTTTAACATGAATATTTTTACTCAACTACTTGTTCGATAGCTATAAAAAAAAAAGTTGGCAGTGATTTCAAACTGAAAAATTGGTGGCCATTTTGAATATAAATGCAAATATAATTTTTTTTCCTTTCAAATATTATGCCGCCCCCCCTAGGAAAAAATATATATTTGCAAAAAAATACTTTTTGAGGTCACAGAAACTCCACCCCCACACTTCTAATGACCCCTAACGTAACATCAGACCCCTCGAAACCCTTCTGTTAACGCCCACTTTTATAGGGGTCTAAAAACGTGGTATTATACGGTCGCCCTGTCCGTCAGCTGAAACTATTGTGTTTTATACTTTGGACTAATTGTTCAGTTTTACAAGTTACATTCGTACCAAAATTTAGACATTAACTTACATTATCACATTGGTTTGCCAGCCCTCTTTATCATGGTTGTGAAGAGTCGTTAGAGCAAATAAAATGGTTTCAAACATTAAGAACGACACGTCTACGTGTTGCTTGGAAGTCCTCCATGTTGAAAATGAAGCATGGCGTGTTGTCTGCTCGCACGTACGCACTATCGTACAGCGCAAGCGCAACACGTGCAGTATTTCGAATTCAAAAGAAGTTGAATACCGCGCCTTTTATTATGCAAATATTATCAGGGTACCAGTTATTCTATGAAGACTGCATGAAGTGGGACTTGAACCTGCGACCTCAAGATACCAGCAACTGAGCTATATTAATATTCATAAATGCCCAAGAGAGTTTAGACAATTTGATTGGACAAAACTTGCTTATCAAAAATCAGAACAGCATGTATGTGCGGACTGCCTGATATTCGCCAGCTGTTTTGTGCGACACGTGACACGGATTTGAACCAATCACAGTAACGAAGATTGGCATCACGCGCCTGACTCATGTACTTCGTGCGTCCGTCCCCAAAACGTGAATTTGCCGTTTCTAATTGGCTTTATTCAACAACCAAAAATCATTTTTGAAATATTTTGAAAACGAAATAGATACGGGCATTCGGCTCGGTCCTTATCGTCCGTGACCACGCCCAAAACCGGCAGTTAACCTGCGGTAAAGACCCACGATAAACTGTTATTCCCTAGATGCGTGAAATGTGTGAAATTATTTATTGTAATGTTTTGTAGGCATAGACATTGGATGCATGGTCACGTCCCGCGCGCCCCTACTCATGCCCATCCAATAACTGCCTCACTGGTTCTGATATCAATGAACCTTAATTCCCCTTTCCAACCCCCACCTGGGTAGAAATATAAATAGGTATCATTAATAGTTAATTACAAACAAACAAACATACAATCATACCAGGCAAAAATGATAAATTAAACTAAAATTAAATACATGGCAGAAAATGGGGTGATCATTTGCGGTATTGCAGATCCAGGATATGAATTGGCCGGCTGAGGGCGCCACCCTCCCGAAAGGCATGTAGCAAAAAACCAAATAAATAAATAATAAATAAAAATAAAAAAATTATAATTAAAAAAATCGCCCTGCAGCGATTGTATTGTTATTAACAAAATAATCATTGTCTTTAGATGGGCGCGCTTCTTTAAAGTACGCTCTTTAAACACGCACAGTAAATGCACAAGAATGTTGGTTACGTCACAAGGCGTGTATTATTGTCTCACAAACGCGTCTTTGTCATGGAGAGTTATGTAAATAAAAATGTTTCGTAAAAAGTATCACTGTTTAAACATCTTTTTTGGAGTCAAATGTAGTAGCAAAATTATTTCGATAAAAAGTGACGAAGTTTGACGATCTGGCCAAGTTCTATTGCACAACAAGTTGAGCACGTATACGTCAAGCCATCAGCCAAGCTGTGGACGTAGAGATAATGAGATTGACAATTGCTTCAAAATATTAAACAATTTAGCACCTTTAGAATTGGATTAGTTTAACACACGGATGATGGATTTGGAAAGTATAGGACGAGATATCAGTGAAAAGTGACCCAAATCTTACTGACAGTAACATCAACATAGCACGCCGGGTATGGGCGGAGCTTCAACACGTATTCACCGACCAATCCCGTCAACCATTAGCCCAGCTGACGATCCCATTGGCTACATCTGTTCCTGTATTCTGAAAAGAGATTACAGACGCTGCAAGAGATTTATCAAAAAGGGAACCTGGATGAAGGTTTGTACGTAGGGCTACTGTTGGCGGATCCAATGAGGGGAGAAGTCCAAACTTCTCTGTATGCTGCAGTGTACCCCTCTCTATGCACTATATTGATAGACCATACCTATGGAATTCCATATCTGCCATTCTAAACGTCGCCCGTCGCCCTTCTAAACGTCGCGCGTCGCCCGTCGCCCGTCGCCCGTCGCCCGTCGCCCGTCGCCTTCTAAACGTCGCGCGTCGCGCGTCGCCCGTCGCCCGTCGCCCGTCGCCCTTCTAAACGTCGCCCTTCTAAACGTCGCCCGTCGCCCTTCTAAACGTCGCCCTTCTAAACGTCGCCCGTCGCCCGTCGCCCGTCGCCCGTCGCCCGTCGCCCGTCGCCCGTCGCCCGTCGCCCGTCGCCCGTCGCCCTCTTTGCCTTCGCGGGGTGAAGACGCATGCGCATGTAAACAAACTCATTTCATGCAGCTTGCAGTGTATGCTTGTATGTAGAACTACATGGCTGTAGAACTACATGGGTATGGGCGGCCAAAAGGGCCAAAATTAAAATAAATATCCAACATATACATTAAGAAGCCTACAAAGGACAAAACAACAGCCAATAAAGAACAAATTAATTTTTGTCAATAGAAAGACAAACACAAACAAAGGACAAAACACAAAGACATAAAAAGTTTGTCCTTTCGCGATTGACCTTTGTTCGATTGGGAAAACGTCCTTTGCGTGTGTGTGTGACTGTCCTTTATGGTTTTGCCATACAATGTCTGTATTCGACTAGCGTTAGTCTTTCTGTTGTTTAGTTTTGACTTGGTCTTTTTGTAAATTTGTCCTCTTGATGTCGTTTCGGCCTTTGCTTGATTTTGACTTTGTCTTTTTGTAAATTTGTCCTCTTGTCGTTTTGTCCTTTGTTTGATTTTGTCTTTGTCTTTCTAACAATTTGTCCTCTTGCCATTTTAATTTGTCTTTCTATTGATCATTTTGTACTCTTTGTGTTTTGTCCTTTGTTTGTGTTTGTCTTTCTATTGACAAAAATTTATTTGTTCTTTATTGGCTGTTGTTTTGTCCTTTGTAGGCTTCTTAATGTATATGTTGGATATTTATTTTAATTTTGGCCCTTTTGGCCGCCCATACCCATGTAGTTCTACAGCCATGTAGTTCTACATACAAGCATACACTGCAAGCTGCATGAAATGAGTTTGTTTACATGCGCATGCGTCTTCACCCCGCGAAGGCAAAGAGGGCGACGGGCGACGGGCGACGGGCGACGGGCGACGTTTAGAAGGGCGACGGGCGACGGGCGACGGGCGACGTTTAGAAAGGCGACGTTTAGAAGGGCGACGGGCGACGTTTAGAAGGGCGACGTTTAGAAGGGCGACGGGCGACGGGCGACGGGCGACGGGCGACGGGCGACGGGCGACGGGCGACGGGCGACGGGCGACGCGCGACGCGCGACGTTTAGAAGGCGACGGGCGACGGGCGACGGGCGACGCGCGACGTTTAGAAGGGCGACGGGCGACGTTTAGAATGGCAGATATGGAATTCCATACATACCTCCTTGAATTGCATGGACATGTGGGGGTGCTAGTTTGGCCTTGGGGTAGCGCCCCCCCCCCCCCCAAATAATAATAATAAAATAAAATAAAATAAAATAAAATAAATCCTCAGTGACAAATTTCGTTATCTACGTGATCATTATGGCGAGAGCTGAGTGTTTTTCGTGAAAACGATATTAGTTATACACCTCATTTTTTGGTTCCGTAAGACAAGTGATTTCACTTTTCAATTTGACAACTTTGACGCTTAGACTGCCTGAAAACTGCCAAAGACTATGTTTCTGGGCAAAAATTTCACCTAGTTTTAACTTTGTTTTAAATATTGTCTTCCTTATCTGTCTCCTAGACCGTGAATAATTCCTTTGCATTGTGATTTTGTTTACAAGCATCATCTAGTATCAAAAAATAATCATTATCTCACACCATTATTCGAATAGGTTGTACAGCAGCAGATGGAGCGCGCCCGCAGCGGCGAGTCGACCGATCTTCGAATCATGGACCTCCCCTTACATCTTATGTTTGCCGTCAGTCAGAATGGAATGCATGATCGCTCATTCTTCAGGTTAATGTTGTCCGATTAATTAAGTCAGTCATCTTCTACTGATGGCCCTTATTCCAATTATCACAAGAAATCGCCCCCGTAATTAAAGGTGCAATTGTCCCAATCAGAGCAGACTTTCAGGGCATGGAAACGGTGTCCTAATTTAAGATATTAAACACAGTGACTGGAAATTACTGGCTCATTTATGCAGCAGCAACGGTAATATGACCTTATCATGTGGTTGTTATTTTCAGTCACTGAGTTAATCAAAAAGTACTCCGATTCCATGCCATGTTGATCGTGACGATATTGTCCCTTTAAATTCCATTAAAAGATTATACCCTAGATAGGGGTTAAATTTATAACATAGTGTCATCAATGATTTTAATCACATGACAATTCTTCTGAATTTATGTTTCATTTAAAAGTGAATACATTGGTGGGCCAACAATACTTGCAAAATAATAAAACTTCCAAATTTACATCTAGTTTCCATGGTAAAATTTTCATGAACACCGAATATCTTAAATGCATTCAGTACTCTTTGAAAAGAAAAACAAATCAAAAAATTTAGTTAGTTCTAAACTGTGTTGACGATTTCTTGTGTCAATTTGGGAATGGAATATGGGTGTGAATTGCAGACCACCTCATGAAAATTATTTCAGTTTTGAAATTTCAGAATGTTTTTCTTAAAAAATTGTTTAAATATAATCATATAAATTTTAGAGTAATCTTTTATTTTTTCAAAGGGCAAGCTACATGGGACATTATTGTTATTATTCAAGGAATACTTTTTGTAACAAAAAAAATCAAATGCCATTAAATTTTTTAAATTTAATGCTGATATTGAAAATATCATTTAACATCAATATTAATAAATATTATTAATAAAATCAAAAATCTTGTCCGAGACCAGTGAATATGCTATATATAAACATATATAAAGATATATCTATAATCTTGAACCTTGATCCCTAGGTTTTTAAAACTTCTTCTTGACTATGGTTATGACCCGGATGTTGCAGATGAGAAGGGAGCAGTGGCACTACATGCTGCCCTCATGAGAGTTAATTTCTTCAGTGTCCTAGCCTCAGTACGCTTACTAAGAAGGAGAGAGGTCTACACAACAAGGTAAGTACAGTGTGTACAGAGTTGACCAGGAATCAGTCACTGACATCTGCTTGACCAATCCTATTTTTATTAAAGGGGCTGCATCATAGCATTCAACAGAGCATGGAATCAGAGTGCTAGTTTTAGATTAACTCAGTAACTGAAAATAATACCCACATGATAAGGTCATATTACTGTTGCTTCTGCATAAATGAGCCAGTAATTTTCAGTCACTCTGTTCATCGTAAACTATGACACCAATTCCATGCCCTGAATTCCATGCCCTGTCTGATTATGATGATACTGTCCCTTTAAAGATATACTGAAAATGATACCCATGTGAAAAGGTCATATTGTTTGACCAATGCTATTTTGATTAAAGGGGCAGTATCATTGCAAACCAACAGGGCATGGAATCAGAGTGTTAGTTTTAGATTAACTCAGTAACTGAAAATAATACCCACATGATAAGGTCATATTACCATTCCTGCTGCAATGAGCCAGTAATTTTCAGTCACTCTTTTCATCTTAAACTATGAAACCAATTCCATGCCCTGTCTGATTTTGATGATACTGTCCCTTTAAAGATATACTGAAAATAATACCTACATGAACAGGTCATATTACTGTTGCTTCTGCATAAATGAGCCAGTACTTTTCAGTCACTCTGTTCATCTTCAACTATGACACCAATTCCATGCCCTAAAATCCATGCCCTGTCTGATTATGATACTGTCCCTTTAAAGAAATACTGAAAATAATACCCACATGAAAGGTCATAATTGCTTCTGCATAAATGAGCCAGTAATTTTCAGTCACTCTGTTCATTTTATACTAGGACACCAATTCCATGCCGTGTTGAAAGTTTTCTCTGATCATGACGATACTGTCCCTTTAAAGATAAATCATCCTTTTTACTGTTCTGTCAGCTTCTTACTATTTCCTGCATTTTAGCTGTGATTATGTGCCGATAAAACAATGCTTCTCACAAACATTTGTGAATTTTATCATTTCAGAGTTGTTGTTTTTCTTTCTTCATGGAAATTTAAATGTTTAGATTAAAAAGAAAAAGTACATCACTGGTATTTGGATACAAACATTAATTTCAACCCTCTAGTTGTCAAAGAATATAATCATAAAACTAACATGTGAAACATTCCTATAGGTGATCAGGTTGTTGAGAAAAAATCTAAAACCAAATTAGCTCTTTTTCAATGTTTTTTTCAAACAGAAATTTGACATACCAATTACTTTTTCTTTAACATAAAAGTCTTTCAGACTACATAATTTATCAGGATGATTGACACTTAAACCAACTTTACTTAAAATTTGTTTAATTTGATGATGTTGTACCGTCCTTTTAAATTATATCCTGGCATTTTACTGCAGTTGATATGACTGAATCTTTTTTTGTTCTTATATCATATTTTTCTTTTTCAGATTTGTCTTGGCATTGTGCCAATCTGGTGCAAACGTGAACCTCCATGAGCAGCGTGCATACAGGACTCCTCTACACTTTGCTGCTAAGTGTAACCTCAGTGCCTGCATTGAGATTCTCCTCAGCTATGGTGCACTGATTGAAGCTGTGGATATCGAGGAGAAGACAGCTTTAAGTCTTGCAGCGGAATCAGTAGCTGTTGAGTCAGTTAAAAACCTACTGGACAATGGAGCTGATTTGAATGTGCGTAGTCATCGAGCGCAGACACCGCTACACCGTGCCGTTAATGGGTTACCGACATCACAGGCCGAGAGGTGCGTCCAGATGCTGCTAGCCAAGGGTGCAGATCCTAATGCCAAGGATATCAATGGGAACACACCACTGCATCTTGCTGCTCGAGGACGAGCTGAAGGATCAATCATACATCAGCTTCTACTCTATGAAGCCAATCCGTCCATCCTGAACATAATGGGCCATTCTGTATTATACGAGTGCCTGATAGCATTCAGTATACCGAATACACTAGAGGTACATCGTGTGACCCTTAATGAGTTAGAATCGCACCCGGGGTTCTTAGCCTTAATCGAAAGCACCCCTCGATCACCTCGCATGATCAGGGATATAGAAGGCCAAACCATTCCAATCCTCAAACAAGCCAATTTGAAATCTCTCCGAGATAAATTTGATGTTGAGGATTCTCCGGAATCTCTCCAGTATATGTGCCGTCAAGTTATCAGGCGAGCCGTGGGTGTCGCACCAATGGTTTATTTCAAAGATATGATAAAAGCTGTTGGACTTCCACCTCTCCTAGAGGGATATGTCTGTAGTGAGAGTTATAGGAATGCGATGAAGGCTCCTGGACTTGTGTTACGTTATAAGAATCAAATTGATTAGGACAAGTTTAATAATCTTTCATAACTTTTATTTTTGTTTTCACGAGAAACCATCATGTAAAAGTACATTAATTTGTTTAAGTACTGACTTAAGAATGACAGAATTGTGGACATTTTGTTACCCTATCCATCATGGTAGAACAAGTGAATCACTTCAGCGATTGATTTTTTTTAATTTGCAGGTTTGATTCCAGCTTTGTCATTATTTCTTTGAATGGTATTCCACAAGTTGCAGGTTCAATTCCCACTTCAGTAATTTTTTCTTTGTGCACTCCAAATGTGAATTATATTTCCAAGGATTCAAAAGCACTGAATCTACACTTGTGGTAGATAGAAAAACACTTCAATTAAAATATACAATTAAACTGTTAATCCAATCATATTATCGGGTCATTGAGCAAAATATGAAATGTTCTAACAAAACTCAAAATTTTCCAACAAACTTGTAAATTACTGTCACCTTTGCTCAAGCAGACTCCTCAATGGGATATTTGACTCAGAGACGTAATCAACGGGTAATTTTCCTCTCTTGTCTCGTAATGAGATGAGTGACCTATCTGCTGCCACCAAGAGTTTACAGATGTCCAGGTGATCCCTCTCAGCACCCTGCAAGGATGAAATTATGAATAAATATAATACAAAAAAATGTTTCTATTTTATGTGAATGTTTTTATTATCTACAGTCAGTCAGCCAAATAAAATCCTTTGATACACTAATACCATGTTACCTTGTATACGAATGCCTATTATACACACACAAGAGTTGGCTTTGATTTCTAACAAGTTTTATTTCTACATGTATGCGACTTGTCAAGTGTAATATACTCGGCCATGTGGTGCTATGGCTGATCAGTTTAGCGCATCACACTTGTGTTCTGATGGCTGAATCATCAGAATGTGGGTTCGAATCCCAGCCGCGACCGTGGTGCTTGTGTCCTTGAGCAAGACACTTCACTGTACAGTGCTCCTCTTCACCCAGGAGTATAAATGGGTACCTGTGAGGGTAGAGGTTGATATTGTGTTTGAAAAAGTTTCCAATGCACTACGGTAGCTCAGGGCTAAATACTCCCCAGGGAGCTGAGAAAGTTTAAGGATTGATATTGGCCCAAAGACCAGGGATAATAATGCAAAAGCGCCTTGTATCCTTTGGTAATTTGGCACTCTATAAATCCAGTTATTATTATTATTATTATTATTACAAAAGTTGTGTTTCCTCTTATTGGGGGCTCAGAATTGGTCCCTGAAGAACTGGAATGAGTAGAAAATAAACACTTGTGGCGGCACACACAATGAAATTGTCAGCTAATAAGTCTATTATACATGTATACAAGTTTTGTTACTTCACTATCAGAAAGTTATTTAAAAGGACAGTATCATCATGAGCAGAGTGGACTTTTGACAGGGCATGGAATCGGTGTCCTAGTTTAAGATGAAAATGGTGACTGAAAATTTACTGGCTTATTAATGCTGCATCAGCCACGGTCATATGGCCTTATTATGTGTGGTAGTATTTCCAGTCACTGAGTCAATCTAAAACTAACACTCCAATTCCATGCCCTGTTGATCGTGATGATATTGTCAACTTAAACTTAATCACTCCACGTACCTTATGTAGAGGTGATTTCCCATCCTCATCACACAGAGGGGGTGATGCCTTTGACTTGAGCAGCAATTTTACAATGTCTGTGTGTCCACTATAGGCAGCTCTATGAAGTGGTGTTACACCCCCTGATCGCGTTGTACAATTTGGGTTAGCTTGATTGTGTAGTAGAATACTGACTATATCAGTATGGCCATTTCTGCTTGCATAATGCTGAAAGCAGGAAATGATATTATGTTATTCAAAGCAATTCAAACATTAAAGAGAAGAAAACACCGACTAGTAAAAGGATACTGATTGTTGTTGCCACCTAAAATTTAATATTTACCATGAATTTTCTCATTTAAAGCAAATTTCACACTACCCCTCTTCTCTTTGCCACATTCTTACATCCCATGCACAAGAACAATATTAATTCAAACCCAGATTTTCACTGCAAAATTTTCTAGTATAATCACAGCAAAAGTGAACATGCTTAAAATTGGATGGGATATAGCAGATTCTCTGTGAAAAATGTGTTTGTATCAAGGTATGCCAATAGTTTTAACCAGGATTGTAAATCTGCCCTTTGAGATGCAAACTCACATACCAGTGCAGTATACCCAGCATTGTCCACTACATTAGGGTCAACTCCACTATCTAGAAACTTCATGACCCTCTGTGTTTCTCCATTCAAGGCCGCTGACCATACCCCTCGCTCAAAGTCTAGTTCATCAAGAGTCTGTGTCACGGAGGATGAGTGGGTGTGTTCACAGCAGTGGTGCTGGTGGTCATCTTTGGGAGTGGTCATCGGGCATCTATCAGAATGATCTGTAATTTTTTAGATACGATATTATGAGAATGTCTGCAAAGCAGTAAGAGTTTTACTGCATTGAATCAAAATTGGTTGTCAAAAATTAAAATCCTTGTGTCTATTGCTGGACACCCAATTAATTGGCTTTTTTCCAACTGCCTGACTAGCGTAATGGCTACATGTTTTGATTTAACATGAACAAGAAATTTCATGGCGTATAAAATGACATCACAATCGTGACAAACACTGCTTCTTCTAAGAGTATCCGGGTACCTGGATACATGACCGAAACCAAGCTGCAGTCAAGGCAAGAGAACCATGTAGAATACAACTGCCACTTTTCTATCCAAATATGACAAATATCACATATTTTCCTTTAAAAGATGATAGAGGAAACACTTAAGGAGAGGAAAGTGTAGTCAAATGAGGATTGGAAACGATATTTTGGGAGAATTTGAGTAATGTATGTTTGCATTTGAGTAATGTATCCAATGAGCTGTTGGCCATTTTGTCGTCTGCTAAAACACATGAAATAGACATTGTGCACAAGTGGGTTCGACATTCTTTCCAGAGGACACACTTAAGGAGAGGAAAGTGTTGTCAAAGGAGGATTGGAAAATAAATTTTGGGAGAATTTGAGCAATGAATGTATGCATATCCAGTGAAATGTTGGCCATTTTGTCGTCTGTTAAAAACACCCGCTGAGCCTTGACATTGTGCACAATTGGCAGTTGGGTTCGACATTCTTTCCAAAAGCAATGCTATCCAAAGTTGTTGATAGAATTTTACCACCTTTGATATTTCTGAATAAGCCAATTTGGAAAGAATGTCGCCAATTTAAAATGAAAGGTCTTTTTGAACATGTTGAAATCAGGTTACAGGTAGGCCTAAACAGTTTTGTTCCAAAGATTTACAAAGCAAAATTTTAAAGGACATGCTTATTTTGAAAATAAAGTCTTGAATTTTATGTTGTGTATTTGCTATGCTTTTTACGCGTAACTGTTAATCATTCACTGTTTTAATTTCGATAAACATGTTTTTTCACGAAATAAATGCAGTGCCAGTGTCAGTGTCAAAAGACAGCTGCACGCGCAAAACATTTGAACACAAAACGCACAAAGAACCAGTGACTTACACCACATTACTATTGTTAATCAAATATTTGTCATTCTAACATTCTGGAAATTCAACATAATATTGAATAAACCTACCAAAAACTGGAGTTATAATTAGTTATTCAATGACAACACCGTGGGACGGACACACATCCTTCCATGGACGTCGCCATCTTGTTATGTGTGCATGCGCATGTCCAGTCATATGGACCAATACAAATATTGCAGAGCCTTCGTACAATGAATATGCATAGTTATTGAAACTTACAAACCAATGAGCACTGTCTAAAGTTTTCTGCCGGATTAATTAACAGCTGCTGCTGTTGCAATTCAGCACCCCCCCCCCCCCCCCTGCCGGCATGCCCCCGATGCTGCAGCCCCACCCTATGGTCAAAACGGGTTTGTTGTAGCCTAAATTAAGATCCCAATGATTTTTGTTCCTCCGATCCCTCCCCCCAAAAAAATTTTTTTTTAAATAATGTTCTACACGTAGTTAGAAAATCATGGCTACGCCAAATGACTCACAGATATTGATGATGACGATGAACTTAATGCCAATTCATCCACCCCACCCATATAATTACATCCTCCCCCTTATAAAATGAAAGTTATGTTGCGAACACAAATAATTTCCATAATTGAAAATAACTTTTATTCATTTCACTTATGGTCAAGTTTAAGTATACAATAAGTCAATAGAGTATAAGAATATAATCCATGCATAGGTTTCACTCATCAGATAGCCGAACTGGAGTAACATTAAGGATTATGTATATTTTGTTAACATGAGCGGCTATGCCATGCTGGATAAGTGTTCAATAATTATACTTAGCTAATACTTTATAATTTGTTGTGCTATTTTTGGTAGAAAATGATTAAGTGGCTTTTTCTTCATTTCTTCTCAATCCATGTTTCATGAAGTGCGCCATCAGCGGTCAGCCTATCATCCGGTCTCAACTCTAGAATAGACTTGACATAATCTCTGCAGCATTTACCGATTTGCTTTATAGGTCTGGGCCATCTCAGAGATGAATTCATCCTGGCTCGTATCTTCCCGACGTCATCACATCCAAATGGTAGATAACCCGATACCATGAAAAATAAAACAACACCAGAAGACCAAACATCGGTTGGTTTGATCTCGTACGCCATACGGTCCAAAACTTCGGGTGCAGCGTAGGCGGGGGATCCGTAGAATCGCTCACTCTGCCGGGTTGGTTGATTGTCATTTCGCGGTGACTGATTATTCTCGTGTTCATGGACAAAGACTGCACATCCCATGTCACAAATCTTCACAATCTCTTCATTTCCCATTACAAGGATATTCTCGCACTTTATATCCCTGTGTACAATATCTTGGCTGTGCATGTACGAAACACCATCCAAAATCTGCGCGAAGAATTTGCGCGCCAAATTTTCAGACAATCGTCTGCGGAGGTGCACGAATTTTCTCAAGTCGCCATTTTGTGCCCGTTCCATGGTGATCCAAACGCAGTCCCCGTCAACAAAGTGGTCGTAGACATCAATGATGTTTACATGATCCAGTTTGAAAAGAATATGGAATTCTCGCGAGATGTTGTCCAATGCGTCGTCATTTTCTCGCGACATTGGGATGATTTTGGCGGCAACATGGCGCCGGTGTCGTCTGCAGTAGGCCGGTTTTACCGTTGAGTAGCGACCACGCCCAAGAATTGTCCTGTGGTCTACATCGTAGTCTTCACTCGTGGTTGAATGCCCCATCCTCAAGAAGATCTTTCCTGGAGTGAAGGGGGAAAAATGCAAAATCACACATAACGAATCAGCCATACTTTGGTCAATATTACCGATCCTTAAATCCATGACACTTACAAAGTATCTTGAAATAACTCCAAATAACAGACAGGTAATCCTCTATTGATGGTTTTTAAAAAAATTGAGATAATCCCATGAGCAGTAAATCAGATTAATTGGTCGTTAATGCACCTTTTTTCAGTTATTTATATCACAACCTGTCTGATAATCTGCTGAATAGTATATTAGAGGAGAGGTTTTTTTTTTTTTTACTACCGTAGTAAACATTCGGCCTACCGTTACATGCTAGACCGTAGTAAACATTCGGCCTACCGTTACATGCTAGACCTCCATCAATATATAGGTCCTCATTTCAAAACAAATTCTTGGGGGAAATGAACTGAGATGAACAGTTAGAATTTTTCAAAATATTGAAATTTCAAAAACAATTCTACTTACGTTATATCAGTCGTGGTGTGGTGGAAAATCCCATGGAACATTCACAAACACAATCGTCGCGTTTATGTCTAGCTGCGTACTGATATGCCTGTGTACAGCGCGTGTCAGTGGAGTCCAAGACGCAACACGCTTCTCAGAGATTTCCCCCACGACTCACGGTGATTACGATTTGAAGGAATATCAGGTTAATTTTAATAGTTCTTGCCTGATCCATATCTAGAGAATAATTCCTTTTAAAAATAGTTTCACTAGTTTGCTGAATACATTTCCAAAGAGCATTATGTTTTAATGTCGTTGGTGTGACAGCTTGAAGGAACAAACTGATTAATTTAAGCAAGAAGATGGAGAGGCACTGATTTTGTGTTATTATGGTAATATTTGATGCTATCTAAAAACAATTATTTGCTATCAGGAGATTCAACTGAAGTTGGAGCATGAATGCTGACGCTTCGCACAAATGTATGCTAGGTCAAGTAAGGTCAAACAGCCGGTCTAAAGTTCAAAACTGTTTCTAATTGGCTACAAATGAGTTGACGTCATACAATCACTTCGAAACGTCCGTCGAGTAGGCACTTACTATACTACTCAGCTGTTCATTTACAAACATCACAAGTGGATATCCCACCAAAATGTTGCCGTATATAATGTTCAAGTGCAGATAAAAATAAGTGTTTCGACCCGTGAAGAGCTGTCCAGAAATAGAACCTCTACAGCAATTTAGTCCATGAGTAAAGCATCCATTTTGTAAAAACATCGTGTAATTTGTCCCTGTTGGTAAAATCAAAAGGACATGAGAAAAGCTGGCGGTTTACTCTGGCCACTGGTTAATTGTCCATTGTCTGTAGAAGCCTTGGTTAAAAATTGAGGCCTTATTATGATCTGATTAAAGGTAGGCCCTAGGCCTAAGTATTCAAATGCATTTGCAAACATTTGGCTTTCTGATTGAATAAAAATTTATATTAGCCTGTTTTTTGCCCCAGATTTTTTTTGTTGAGTTCCAGTTAATGTTGTACACCATCATTCACTAATGCAAACAATTGTTTTATGGTGAAATATTCTCGGTTTCGCTTCAGAGTGTTACAGATGAGTTCCTGTTGATGTGATGTTTTCCATTCATCTAAAGCAGAGGAAATATATTTCTAGACATGGACTCTCTGAATTGAATCTCATGTTAAATCTCCATCATCAGTCCTAGATTCGTGTGAGGAAACATCGTCGAAATAAAATGCAGGATGCCGGACGGAGCTTATAATCACAAAAGATTAAAAGTAACATTTCATGGATGAAGTAATCTACATCATCGAGATAAAAACAATTGTTTATGATGTAGTCAGCTCAGGCCTATGGGTTATTCTAGCAACATCGTCTTGACAGTCTGTGGGATCCAGTGTAGCCGTCAACAAGACAAAAATGCCGGTTATTCACGCAAAAGCTTCTGCTGCTTCGATGGTTCATTGCTCTGATGTGGTATTACCAATAATCATTATAAAACACAATTTTATTTATCTCGAAGCAATAAAACAATCTCGTCAACTTAGGCAATAAAACGTTGTAACGAAGCCACGAAAAAGTCATGTGTCACCAGTGTAAAGATAACGAAAATTGACAATAAGATGCCGAGACCAATTCGTGTAACTTCCCTCGCTGCATAATCACTGCCGTCCAAACAGCCACATCGTCGGTCCACTTCACCCGCCGTTGATTACAATAGAAAGTGACATAGACTCAATCATGAAAACCCTATATTTGCATTCTGCATTTATTTGCACTTCATCTTCGATCAAACACATCTCGTCTCCTAGTCCCCGGCCTATTTTTAAACCAAGCTTTATAAGGAAAGTATAAACAAGAATCAACACTCTTCAAAATGCAGTCACTGATTTGGAACCATTGTTTGTCTAAGTCTTGGCGGAGGACAACAGAGGTACCTTAAAGGAACAGTATAAAAGGGAGAGAAACGTGTTTTTTTTATTTATTTTTTATTTTTTTTATCGTAAACAACATTATTAAAGAAATGAGTTCCCCACCCCCTCCCACCCACACACACACGCCTACATGTACCACTTAAATCGTTTTCCTTTTCTATTTTAAACCGACGGTATATGTTTAATTCTGTGCATGCAAAAGTTAACAAACAAATACAAACAAAACCAAACAAAGAAAAACTGAAACGAAAAAAGCAAACGTTTGGGCCTCACTTTTCATCTTAAACAAAACAAGATTTTTACGTTTGCAACAGAAAACATTTCCCAGAACTTGCGTAAATCCTTATGCCGCTTTAATCCCAGGAACTAATAGAAACAGTCATTTGTTCCTTCTAACATGGATAGATTTCTTGTGATTTAAATATCTTAACAATTGGAGCATTCATATAACCGTGTACATATGTTTACCGCTCTCGTATTACAAATACACGGTAATTTTAAGCCAGTTTAGGTTATCGGACACTGATGAAAGGTCATTTGTCCTCCATCCTTATTTAGCATGTACAGCTGCATTTTCAACGGACAGATGGACTTTGTCGTTTCTCTCAAATTCAAAACAATTCATTATGGATAATACCACCACAATCATAGTATCGCTAAGGGTCAATGTCAACTATACTATCTCAACTGGTATCTACTTTATCCCAATGAGGATACAATATGCCCCAATCGGGAAAGCCATGGATTACAACGACACCTTCTGCCTTAGTAAGGCTGACAGGGTCAATGTCAATATACTATCCTGATTGGGAGATACTGTTATCCTGATTGAAACCTAATTCTCCCAATGAGGATACCAAAAGGCCCCGATCAGGAAACCCTTACAACAACACCTTATGCCCAAGGCTCCTTTGAGGGAGTAAACATGAGAACTCTTTTGAACACAATTAGTGATCCCAAGGGTTAAAGCTACTCTACAATATTGGTAAACTCAAAGCATAAATGTTGACAGATTTACATGAAACATACTTGGTGTTAAGTTGATGATGGTATCAAAAATCCCTTGAAAACCTCAGGTTGAGTGCTATCATTTTAGTACACTAAATCAAATTATTATGCAAATGACTTTTATCCTCCGGAGTCGTGGATTCCACGTTGGAATGAATACAAAAATATCTGAATGAATTTCACCGTTTTCTCATTAACAGAACAATGAAATTAGCTGAAACTTTGGTTTTTATACATATATCTTGATTTTTAGAAAGTATGGATGCATTTACAGACATTTTTCCAGAAATGTATATTGGCTTTATATGAAGAGGCAATCTCAATCAACAATAACACAACAGAGAATAAAAATACTTTTTCTTTTTCATATATTTGAATTTTATTTTCGTATTCTTCTATATATCATTATACACAATGCAAAACAAAATTAAAACAAATGTTACAACAAATAGATGTGAGAAATGACAACAAATCACTCATTTAACACAATATAAGTTGGAAATATGGTTTCAAAATAAGTTATACATTCACTTGGGCCTCTTATTTCTTGCAACAATTAAATACGTAAAAAATACAACACAAAGTTAACACAAACAAAGAATACAACAACAAAATATTTATGAAAATCAAATGTCGAGAAAAAAACAAAGCTAATTCAAAATAATGTTTAACGATTTAACCATGAACAAAATACAGCAGAAAATTCAACAATTGAATTCATGAAAATAACATCTTCACCAACAATAACCAATAACCAATAATACAACATAAATTTAAACCTTCCAGAAAGATAGTGCCTCTGGACTAACAATGATTGAGATATTGCATTCAAATAAACTTGATGTGGAAGTGTTGATTATGGAACATATCCAATAAATATATCTCTCTAAATTGTTTAATTAAGACATGAAACAACTCATCAACTTATGGCATCCTCTTGTGACAAAGAGCATCAATGAGACCCCCCCCAAAAAAAACAAAAAAAAAAAACATGAAGTCAGGGGACTACGACAAGGTGGTCCCATCTGATCATAAAAGGCCTATTCTACAATGACATCACATGAGCAGGTCAAATATGGGTCAAACATAAAGGTTTTGTGTGCTGCCACTTTAAAGAAAACTTGTGTCTCTCAGTGCAGTTGTGTTTTATAAGGAAACATTTCTGCTAAGGTACCGCGTAGGCCTATATAATCATGTGCAACACACAAGGTCAAAGTTTCTCTTTGTATCTATGGTGAGCATAGAAATGGGATTGTGGAGGTCAATCTATATATAGAATAAAAATGCATTTTAAGCATTCAAGGTTGTTCATGTTAAGGAAAAGTCATTATTAGCAAAAAGCATGTGCCGTAAAGAAATAAGAAGGCTTAACCAAGTCAAGCCATTATTAGCAAACAGCATATGCTGTAAAGAAGTAAAAAGACTGAACCAAGTCAAGCCATTGTTAGCAAACAGCCTCTGCTGTAAAGAAGTAAGAAGACTTAACCAAATCAAGCCGTTATTAGCGAACAGCCTCTGCTGTAAAGAAGTAAGAGACTTAACCAAGTCAAGCCGTTGTTTGCAAACAGCATCTGCTGTAAAACAGTAAGACTTAACCAAGTCAAGCCGTTATTAGCAAACAGCATCAGCTGTAAAGTAAAGACTGAACCAAGTCAAGCCATTGTTAGCAAACAGCCTCTGCTGTAAAGAAGTAAGACTTAACCAAGTCAATCCGTTGTTTGCAAACAGCATCTGCTGTAAAGCAGTAAGAAGACTTAACCAAGTCAAGCCGTTATTAGCAAACAGCATGTACTGTAAATTAGTAAAAAGACTGGACCAAGTCCAGCCATTATTAGCAAACAGCATCTGCTGTAAAGAAGTAAGAAGGCTTAACCAAGCCAAACCATTATTGGCAAACAGCCTCTGTCATGCTGTAAAGAAGTAAGAAGACTTAACCAAGTCCAGCCATTATTGGCAAAAAGCATCTGCTGTAAAGAAGTACAGAAGACTTGACCAAGTCCAGCCATTATTGGCAAACGGTCTCTGCTGTAAAGAAGTACAGAAGACTAAACCAAGTCTAGCCGTTATGGGCAAACAGCATCTGCTGTAAAGAAGTACAGGAGACTTAACCAACCTATATAGACTTAACCAAGTCAAGCCATTATTGGCAAATAGCATCTGCTGTAAATAAGTAAGAAGACTGGACAAATGATAAAAGCATCCTACATCGACATAGAGGATGCAAAGATGCCTAGCTTTACGTTATTGGTTTGAAGCCACCTGCATCCAACCAGCTGCACTTGAAACAGCATATCTCCAGGACCAGACAGGGCAAACCATTGTAAGACATTTACCCCTCATTCAATTCTTATTTATTTCTTCAATACATTCAACCCCTGTGTGGCCATATGAAATGACTCAAGAAGATACAAATAAATAAATAACAAGCTTCAAATAGGCAAGACATGTAACAACATAGAGCTGAAGAAGTTCTTAAATGCCCCCAAACTACACCCCTCCCCTCCCCCTCCCATTCCCTCCTCCTCCAATCCCATCCCCACCTCCACACTGGGAAGAAGAGCTGGGTCTTCAACAACAGGGGGATCAACTAAATAGAAAAGACCCAAAATATTTGAAAATTGAAAATCTCTCATTTTAGAGAATAATATTATCAACCTCATCTTAAAAATTTCTTGTTTAAATGGATATAATCATGACTCTTCCACCAAGTCCTTTGAGGTAACATCTTGTATTGAAACAGACGGTTTACTCCCTGGTCTATATCGTCTCTAAACACATACATGTGAAAATATCTGTACAGCCTTATCATTCAGTGTGAAATAAATGTTTAGCCTTGCATAATTTCCTGTACATTTGTGAACATCTTGGTAATAACTGAAGTTATAAGTTCCAAGATAACGTCGGCTCTACTGATTGTCAGAGCATTGTGACATCCGCAACTTGGGCGTCGCCCACGAAGTACCAAGTGTTCCTTCGTGCATACTTGAGAAATGCATGTATGGGTACAAAAGTAGCATTTTACATACACAAATGTTTTGATTTTAGCTGATTTATGGTTCCTTCATTGACAATAATTAAGTTTTAATAGCTAAGTTTTAATAGCTAAGTTTTAATAATTAAGTTTTAATATGCTGCTCCGGCTCTTTGGAATAGTTTGCCTGTTTTAATTAGAAATGCTAGTACTGTAATTAAATTTAAAAGTCTGTTAAAGACACACCTTTTTAATGTAGCTTTTAATGGTTGAAATTGTAATTGTTTTATCATTTTTGATTTTGATTTTACCTAGGTTATTTGTAATATTATAATTTTTATTTTTTACATAATCCTTCTTTAAATTGTGATGCACATCTAAACATTTCTGTATGGAACTTGCGCAATATAAATGTATTATTATTATTATTATTATGTTTAACCTCTGCCACGTTAATATTTGTTTGTAAATTTGAAGTCATAAAAATAGAGCTAGTTTTTACTAACAGGTATGGAGGTGGGAACTCAAGAGGTTAATTAAAACGGCAGTCTCCATTGTACTGACTGCAAATCGTGAATACACAGTATTGATAAACTGCAATGACGAAAATTTGATCTTTATAAATTCTTTAATCCCAATGATATTTTGGGTCGACGGTTTGCCAACAAGTAAAATCAATTTCATGAAACTGCCGACCAATTCCAAGCATGCAAAGAACCATCATTACCTGATGACATCATAACTTGTGGTTTCCATGGATGCCATGTATGACATAATATTTTGGTCTCCTGATTGGCCGACTCTGCAAACATGTGACCTTCATGGCTAAAGATGGGCTTGATGATTGGTGGAGAGGGTGAATACTGTTGACATGACGAGATGTCATAGATGTCAACACAGCCATTTACTCCTGTTAAAGAAATACTCATAATGAACAATATCAAGTTTACAAACTTCAACAAAAAACTTATATGCAAATTAAATTTAATAATTTATTTTTTATTTTATAACAATTGTTAGAATAAAACAACTTGTCAAATGCTTTTCAATTATTGACTAACAAATTGTTTTCCATAGCAGTACCTAAATAATTTGTGGATAGTAATTAAATCAACAATCATATAATTAATATTTTTGCCATTGAAATTTTTAGTATATTTAAAAAGAATTTTCTTATTTGGACAAACTTTGCATTCCTTGTGCATGGTATGGCAGATGCAGTAACACAGCTTACAAGGAAAATCTGATTTTTTTTCCCAGAAAAGGTCCTTGGATTTAAATGAGGATTTGAGACATCATTAAATAGCTATAAACTGTTATAACATTTGACTAATATTTATACAGTATGCTTACCAGATACAGAGAGTAGATTTCTATCAGTTGGGCTCCACTAAGGAAATAAAACAAAGGTATTTTAAGTATTAATATAATTTGGGGAAAACCTTATTTTGAATGAATATGTTTCCCCAAGAAGTATTCACTGCTTGTCTTTAGCTGACAATCACAATTGCCACAGGGAAATTGTTTTGACCAAATAAGAAGTTTAAAAGTTGAAGAATTTATATTAAAGAAAGACATATGAGCCAACATTAAAAACCTGTTGAATGATAGATTCCAAAGCTATCCAATCCAATTAGTCTTTTTTTCTGTTTGTACATTTTGGTAAGATTTTGATGGTTTATAGTGGGTTCAGTGTGTAAAAGACGGGAAGTTCACTACAGAATTAGACAAATGTACATATGTACATACCTTTACAGTCAAAACACCAGCTCCTGTGTGTCGTTTCATTCCATCTCCCAATCTCACAAAATGTAGAGGTTTTTGAAGATTTCTGAGTTCATTTATAATTATTTCATTGTTTGAGGAAAGTCGTGCAATGGTTGCCATGGTGAAATCCATTTTGGGTCTCTTAGATATGTCTTCATCATTTGGTAAATCTGAAGAGCAGCTAAGGTCAAAGGTCCATGATGTATCTCCTTCCTTGGTAGGAGTGTCCTGATTGGTTGCTACAGCAGCACAAGTTACTAAGCCTTCACATGATTGGTCAATTCTGCCTTTCACTTCTGAGGGAGCTTCAGTTTTTGTATCACATGTATGCTGGATGGATGGTACTGATTGGTTGGAAGTTGTTCTTAAGTCATGAATATTTATGAGGCCACTAAGGGTATTGCATAATACTAATTTGTCTTCATCTAAAAATTGTATCTCGACAGTACAATCAGCTCTTCCAAAATCTGTTAAATGTGACAATAAAAAAAGGACAATTAATATAATTTATCATATAATACAAAGTAACCTTATATTTTCCAAAATAACCCAGATCAGTTTAATAAATTTCTTTATATGCATTCTTACTACACGAGAATAAAGTTTCAGCTTAAAAGTGCATGTTTTCGATGCTGAAAATTACTCAAGTTATTTACAATGGCACATGCATGTACTGACAGGATATTTACATAATTGTTTTTATTGTTTTGAGGTCCGTCACGCTATGTTTATGATGCATAATGCCTACACATTTGGTTAAGCATAATTTGGAAACTAAGGCCAACAATTTATCTTTCTGAATAGTTCTACATTCCTTGATTTGTTTGATCATTATTATAAAATGTTTCAGATTTAATCCACTTCATTAAAATTTGTATCCATATGATCAGTAGCTCACCTGTTTGGATGATATTTCTTGTTTCAACATCAACAATCTGCACATCAGATAGCGTCGAGCCAAACGCAACCTGACCTGTATGTCCTGGCCGTTGACCTATGACCCTCACCCCTCCACCCTCCTTTCCTCTACCATGCAAAGAAGACAGTTTCTTGATAACGTCACTGGACTCTGTACCGAGTTGCCACACATCGAGATCCCCAGTCATGTGACTACCAGTGACAATCAGTCTGGAGTTTTATACAAAAGAGATAGCAAAGTTCTATGATAAAAATGTTAAGATTACTGCCCTCTATTGACCAGAACGAGAAAATGTTCATTAATTTTTCCCTTTTCTTAAAAGTTTGTGGTCCAATTTGCGTAACATTTTAAAGGTTGATAACAATTTATTTGTCTTCAGCCCTTTGACTTCCCAGATGTATCAAGCCCCTGGTTTTGGCATTGGTGCCCCTTGAAATGTACCCATAGACATTTTGATTTTGTAATTGGAAGTGCCCTTTAAGTTTTAACTTCAATAAGTTACATTGCCTCTTGAAGCAAAAACTTCAAGGCCCATTTTCCCCCTAAGCATGAAATCATTTAATGGCGAGACATTTTACAAAAGGTGGATCAATAAGCACTACAAAGCCCAATAACTGATTAAATATCTCAACATGAAGTGCTAACATGAATTAGTTCAAGTTGAGATAAAACGTGTTTGTGCAGACAGAATTATCGTAGCTGTCTGATCCATCACATTCTACCAGACAGTATTTACACAGACAGTATTTACACAAAAAGTAGTTTATCAGCTTACAAAGTTTATCATCATGGGAATCCTAATTAACCATAACCCCCTAGGTATTCTGGCTAGGAACCTTCCTGAATCCGCCAAAATCCATCAGTGCACTTTTATAAACATGCCCTTATATCTTCAAAATTTTGCCCCATTTGAAGAGGTGAAAGTACCAGTTTCCAACAGTGCTGAATTTTTCCAAAAAAGTGCCCCTTGGAGGATTTTGCAGAATTTGGGGTGGTTAGGGTTAACCTGTATCACACGTCATCCATAGATGTCTGGTTCCCAAACCACCCATATCAATTACTATGTAATTTGAAAGGCACCAGTCTATTCTGACGTGAGCCTCATTTTGATCCACATAATGATGGCGGACGTATCATTATGATTCTTAGCATGTTATAAATGATACATGTTGCTTTTGGGTGGCAGATTATTTGTGCAAGTCTCATTATGTATATTATTTCTCACAAATCTTATCTGATGTAGTTTTCATCTGATTTATTTAACCTTGCAAATATATTTACACATCCCGATAGCATCAAGATATATTTACACATCCTGATAGCATCAAAATCTACACCACATAGGTCAAACGCCTTTGAAAAAGTACACTTGAGCGAGGACAGTAGGTGGTAATATCAGCTCAGACTTCAGACTGTCGGAGGTCATTTTGTAAGATCTAGTGTTTACACTTCACTGTAAATTGTCTTGTGAAGTTACACGTACATTTAGCACTGAAATGTGTAATTTTTAATCTATTTTGTGGAAAGAATTTCTTAAGGTAAGCCTTTTAATATTTTATTTTATGATGTGGCTAGCATTATGTGCCCATAAGGAATGAAGTCACTGTTCTCTATTATACTGAGTAAATATCATGAATACAGGGTCTGGGTGACCCAAGCTCTATTCATGTCTCTCTATACAGTCAGTTCATGTAACTATAGCCATTTCATTTTTATATAATGGGACATGTCACTCTTAGATGCTGATCGTGTCAAATTGCAAATATATCTATTGTATTGCTGATCAGGTCTTTGTCACCTAGGGTACTCCCCAATGATACCTAGGCAATTTCAATCCTATGTAGGTTAGAGTATTTTTATGATTGCCTGGGTACCATTGGGGTGTATCCTGGGTGACGACACCTTCCACCATAGTATTAGCCTGGGTACCATTGGGTACCACTGGGGTGTATCCTGGGTGACAACGACACCTTCAACCATAGTATTAGCCTGGGTACCATTGGATACCATTGGGGTGTATCCTGGGTGACAACGACACCTTTAACCATAGTATTAGCCAACAATATATCTGGATGACAAAGTGGACACCTTTGTTGGACATTTTCATTTGATCATGACATTATAATCTGCGCCAGATTTCAGGCTTGTTAGCTACAACCATTGGATCAGTACTACAGTGCTGAGCTAAGTCAGTGAAGGGAGAATTTGATCTATACCTTTCTCTGGTAGCAACTGTCTACCAAATTGCTACACTGGTCAAAACAGCCATTTGACTTGTATTGATTGCTAAAGCAACTTTTCCCCTGGGAATAATCCTTTGCCTAGTTGACTGGTTTTACCCTGTTGGTGATTTGCCTTATTTGTAATTAGACTATTTGGACCTTCCTAAGTGCTTAGTGCACAATTTAACCTAGAGTAACAAGAGGATTAAGATGAACAAACCTTGGTAGCGTACCATTAAGATATTTCATGCAGTGGATGGGATGATCACTGAATCCTCCACTCCTCATCTTAAAGTCTCTATCTTTAGTCAAGCCAGCTCCAGCTGTTCCTTCCTCCTGCATCAGCTTAGCTGGGATGCTCAACTCAAGAATCTCATTATGAGAGTTGGGATCACAGCCGGCCACACAGACTCCTTCAGTAGAAAAAGTGAACAAAAAACGAAAAATATGGGCAGACATGTGGTACACATATACTCTCCTCCACTAGTTTTTGTTTTTGTTTTTGTTTTTGTTTTTTTGCATAATTTCAGCCCTGAACTGACCCTTGCAAATATTTATTTTGTTATGGGAACAGTGAGCCTTACTTCAGCCTAAATAGAATAGTCTGCATTAACACTCCTACTACAACAAGGGTCAAAATCAGTCACAATGTTGATATACTTGCCAAGGTATATCTAGTGCACTTAAAAGTCGAACATTGTCAAGCCTTACGTGTAGCAACTTCCCACTGAAGTGCAGCTATAGTAGGAGAGTTAAAACTAAGAGATTGTTCACCGTTTCATTTACCAACCAATCAAGTCTGGCTCATTTAATCACCTGCAGTACTGTGGGTTCTTTTGTCTTACCATCTTTGTCAATCCACTCAATTACATATGTCGGCTGTTGCAAATCAAACATGTGAAGATGCCGGTATCTGCATGAAAAAGACAAATAAAGGGTAGACCATACTTCACACTAGTCCGAATGCTTCTTCCGTTCACAGTCTCCTATTTTTAGAATAATGGTGTGATTTGTTCACAGCGACAAATTACATCATTATTCTAAAAATAGGAGACTGTGAACAGAATAGGCAGTCAGACTAACATCACACTACCAAACTCATAATTGCAGAATCCAACCTTCATTATGCACTTTGGGGAAAGAATGTCGTATCCGACGGCCACTTTTTAATGAGTTTTTGGAATTTTTTTGCAACCACTAACCAGTTAAAAAATTATTCTATCGATTTTTGGGGTACAGAAAGCGAAAACAATCTTTAAAATCCACTTTTATGATGGTTTTTGGACTTTATTTCCCTTCTAAAAAAATCCTCCCCTTCAGAAAATAGAAGGATCCTACTATAGTTGCCACTGCGCATGTACAATGACCGTGTTGGTCACTAATGGGGGAGTTGACAAGATCAGACTGACATGACTGAGGAAGTCATCGTATACCAAAAATGCCAGATTTTTCATGAAATAAATATCCTGGAATAATTTGAAGTATGTCTATCATCATCCATATATTCTCCATCTTACCAGGTAGGTAAGATTACATTTACAATATTGGTTATATTGAATGAGAAAAAGTGGCGGTCAGATACGACATTCTACCCCACTTTGGTACATGAGTATCCTTAATTATTTTCTTCATGAGCAAGATGTCTGCTAAGACTTAAGGGTAAAACCTTAAGAATAACTAGAAATTCAGAGTTTGTGAACAAACTCAAGGTGTTCGGAAGTGACGGTAATTGATGTCCTCATCAATTGGGATCATTGTTAAAATGTGACTTAAGATTCGTCAAATGAGTACTTGCACGCAATAAGTAACACTTAAAACATATCGCTAGAAGGCGCTGTAACGTGTGATGAGTTCCAGCAGAGATAGTTAATTGCAACTTGTCATGACTTGTATCATTGAAATTGTGTTAATTGATACCACCTTCCTCTATTTGTAAGGTGCCTGGTACTTTGTAGGATTCGCCTTGTCTTCATACTAAAATTGTAGACAGTTTATCCAAGTTTGTATGGTCATGTTTGAATGGAATGATTGTCAGTGATTTTTTGTTAACTTTAGGGAATGACATCCTCTGTGTAGTCGTAGTCATCTGGGCAAAGATAAACTAGTTGCATTGCTAGTTGCATAAACTAGTTGCAGTTTTGTAAATAAGGCATGTAATACCTCTCTGCATTTTATACGGCTGCTCTCCTATCTTAGTGAACACTAACAATTTACTTCAAACAAATGTTTGAAATTACACATTAATTGTGAACAAATTTTATATTGTGCTCACCTGTATAATTTATATGTAAATTCTGTAATTTTATGCATTCATTAATTCTGTAATTTTATGCATTCATTATATTCCTTAAAAAAAAACACAAGGTCTACAAATTCTAGTTTCATTTGTTATTTAATAAATAAATAAATAAAACGAAACATCATATAAATGTACAGTAATGGATTTATTTATTTGTTTATTTATTTTCATTTGTCTCGTCTGTTTTCAAAAGTAAGTTGCCTTACTCATTTCAAAGAAATAGCTTTTCGGTATTGGCTTTTCAACAGCCCTTTCCATTCGCATAAAATGACACTGCAGTATTAAGTTAATACGATCTATGGTTTTAGAAATATTGTAGCACATCCATTATTGGCTTAAACGCCCAACCACACATCTATAAAATATATTTTATCCTGCAAGAGCTTTAGCCTGTGAAACATAAACGTCCCTGTGAAGACCGCCAGCTGTTTTCCAGTAGATAACGATCTCAGTCTCTGCGGTTTGTAAACAATGGGCCCCAGAACCACGAGTGTCTGGTGTGTGTTAAGTCAATGGGATTTTGGCCCAGAAAAGGAATTTTGAAGAAAAAAACCAAATCAAAACTTTGACCTTCCGGTACGACCGGAAGCAAATGTCAGACGATTTTGACGTTAACTTTTCAAATGTTGCCTAAGCCTTGATCTATCAGATCCCAGATTATGAACATCATAGCTTTAGTATATTTTGATATACAGTCGATAGCAAATGGTCATTTTTAAAACTTAAATGGCTTGTAATTTGATACCTGATGACGTGATCATGACGTAACTAGATTCATCTACATGATAAGGTCTTTATATGTGTGAAGTTTCAAGGTTGTGTGATATTGACTTAGGCAGATTCACGCAAACCGCCGATGGTGGCGCTATTTTTCACTTCTAGTCACTTCTAGTGTCGATAAATGGATACTACACATCATGGTTATCTTAATTGATCAGTCCATGCCAACTGTAATGTTGGCACAAAAACAGTGCAACTTGCGCAAAATAGACTTTGTTAGTACTACAAGGATACATTGCAGGCAAATTCGGTCACAACTTTTCAAATGAAACTGGATCTTAAAAATTACCAAATATTTAAATCAACAAAAATTCATAACTTTGCATAGGGTTAACCTATCATGACCATTGACCCCTCATTTTCTTTCTAATTTTTTGTTCTATCCAGTGATATGATATTTAAAAGCATTGAAGCAACTTCAAATTTTCATGAAACTGCCTAATAATATTGTTAACTTGCACTTTCGATGTAGAGAAGAGTTAAGGAGAAGGAGAAGTAAAAAAAAAAAAAACGGAACAATAACAATAGTTGTTCGGCTGAAAAGCCGAACACCTAAAAAGACTGTGATATCATACATGCACTGTATCAGTGTATGATGTCAACAGAGCTGAAGCAGACGACAGAAGCAGATGACAAAATGGCTGCCACCAATAGGCTAGTTATGCACAAAAAATATGCAAAACCTTTCTTAAAATACAGGGTCAATAAAGTTCAAATAAGACTGTGCCACCAAATAAATGTGTCCTCTACCATAATTGTAAAATAAATTATGTTTTTGTAGAAAAAATGCAGGTATGAGAGTAAAATTTGTCTCTTCGTGGACGACCATGGAGGTATAAAATGGGACGACGGTCGAAACTGTGTCTCTTTCTTCCTCCATGGTGACTGTCATGCTATACCACCCATATTATGAGATGACCAGCTGAACACGGACCACGGTCGATTCAAAGCTCTGTTTGGTCTAGAATTTGTCGAGTTTGCAACATACTTACGACTTCAAAGACTTGATAAACCAGTCATCTACGAGATTTTCATCATCGGCCATAGTTTGCAAGTTCTTAATTAATTTTATTAGACGCTGAAATCACGAAACAAATTCTCATTTTTTGCAGAGTAACTTGTTTCCAATCGTGTGAGCCATCGATCGACCGACTCACGTGCGCGCGCGCACTGTTATGTTGGACATTGCATATTAATCAGTCTAGTATCCGCTACACTCTAATGTAATAATAATGAACATCGACAGGCACCCAACTAATCGATAAATCCCAATAACCAGCTGTTTTGCATAGAGTAAACCGCGGGCTTTAAGTTTAAAACTTTATGAAGAATAAAAAGCGAACTTATGTTTTAAAATGACCAACATAATTGTAATCGTCGTCAATACGTTGTTGTATCTGAGCTTATTGTTTGAATAATCTTTGTCTTGATTTCTTGTGCTGTCATTAATTAATGATTTACGCAACTTTGACTCGGGTAAGCCATCAGCCGACGCACTCAAAGATCACACCATGTCTACAATCATGTGATTCACGCGCTTGCATGGTCATGGACTTGAAAGTAAACATATAAATTAAAGATGTATCGCTCGTGTTTTTCCCTATTTTGATGGCAGATTTCGAAAAATTACCCTTTTCACCGGAAAATTGCTAGAAGAAAGGATGACAATTATTAACAAATGTCTCATGAAAAGGCAGGGCCAGGGTTTTACTTTTCAGTAAAAATGTCCCTGGCAAAATGAATTTTTGGTATTTCCCGTCATAAATTCAGTTACGTTAACAGTTAACTTGGACACTTATTTTCTATATTTATTTTGTGAAATATCTCAGTTCAAAGTATTTGTTTTGTTTAATTCTCATATTATAGGAAATAATCGATGTTCTGATGAAAAAACAAATTGCCAGAAAAACAGAAAACACGCGGCGATTTCATTATGTCAATGTCTTATTTATTATATTTTTTAAATTAACTTTGTCATATATGGTACTTGTAAGTAGTAGGTTAATGTTGCAAAAGATTTGAACAAATTTACGAAACAGAAATACACCGCTTTGATCATGAATGAGTTATTTGTACTTTGACCTTTGCCATCAATAAATAAATATTGACTTATAATAGGCCTTGTCGTTGGCCAGTTTTTTTGAGCTTTCAGTATCAGCTGATCTGTTGCTATTGAGCGCAGGTTGACTTATCTGTGGTAAATGGCTGATCATTATTAACATTGAAAACGGTACGTGTATTTAAGGTTAAATGCGACATACCCACTGTATAGGTTTTATATAGGCTTTCTACTCTTGTGATTTTCTCTTGACTTCACAACTTGAAGGATCGTAATTGTATAATTGTTAGTTTGTATATCTATCAGGGGGGCTCTATGTCCAAAAAGGGGAACATAGCAGATGGCAAATTCACTTGCTTGATCATAGATAAATAGGACACTCACCCCTCCCCCTTTTTCAGTGAATTAGCTGAATACAGTGATTTTTTAAATGTATATCTTTTCCACCAGCCAAGAAGATTCTGAATCCGTGATCTAATTATATTGATTCTATCTTTATGAGACAGGTGTAGTCTTCCATCCATTAGTCCAAGATGCCGGACGGTGAACCTCTCGAACCCTTCTACATCTCTGTCTTTATAGTCCTCCTTACTGTGGTCACATGGGTGTATGACATAATCACATACATCCCGTGTTACCTCGCATCAGCGAGCACTCGTGTGCGAGTCAATCGAGTCAAAGGAGTCAATGTCGGAACTGATGGCTCCGGACCATATCGGGATGCAGCGATTCCAAACCAGTTAACCACTCATCCTCATGAGAAGTATCTGACATTGGATGCGGAGTTTGAGCGTGTGACCTTCAAGTATGACAAGATGCAGTGTCTTGGGACAAGGGAGATTTACAAGGAGGAGGATGAGATTCAACCGAATGGGAAATCCTTTAAGAAGGTAAATATGCCCACAATAAGACTTGTTGAGGTGTTGGTAGATGGGGAACAGCTGTTTAGAGTGGGGTGATCTCTTTTGTTGAAACACCAGATGAAGTCGCTCTCTGAGAAGAATCTCATTATCAGGGGCAGGGCCATTGTGGCTTTAAGGAGAACACAGTAAAGAGGGGAGGGGCAGAATGGTAAATTTACATACATGGTTATACATGCCCCCTTAACTCCTCCCCTAATTTCTAAGTGAGTAAAATGGACCACACCCCCTTTTTTATTACACTATTGCGTCTAAAGAAGACCTGAAGTCCTGGGTCCAATTTCGCTGCTTAGCAGAGAAATTTGCTTAGCAAATATTTCTGCTGAGCAATATCATACAGACTACCAGCCAAAATGCATACATTTTTTATGAAAGTTTGGCTGGTAACCAAAGAAATACACTAAGCAAATTTTTCTGGTAAGCAATTTTATCTGCTAAGCAGCTCTGTGAAATTGACCCCAGCCAAGGAATTATGTTAAAGAAGATCTAGTTAACACCTTCTTCTTTTGCAAATTATTGTTAATTGTTTCACTGCTGATTACTTTCCAAAGGTTGTCTTTTCCTCCTATCATCTTACATAACCTGTTATCCTCTTTCTTGCTTTCCACACATTACTTCTCACACATTACTTCTCACACATTACTTCTTTGGATGTTGTAGTCGCTTTTATTTTTTATCTCCAGCTCGTCATGGGAGAGTACATGTGGCAAACTTATGAGGAAGTCTTCCATGATGTGAATTGCTTTGGGCGTGGTCTACATAGCCTGGGACTCAAACACAAAGAGAATATCTTGATCTTTGCAGAGACCAGAGCTGAATTCCTGATTGGTCTCCAGGCTTGTTTCAGATATGGATTTCCTGGTGAGTTGGTTTTGATGAATGTTAAAGTTACATGTTCTGTGTTTAATTCAAGTTATTTTCCTAGAAGTATAATCACTCATGCGGAAACTGGCCTAACCTATGCCTGAATTAGTGTCAGAATCAGATAGCAGAATAACTTCAAGTACTTTAATAATCAATAGTAAAACAAGTACCGGTTATGTTTAAAATTCTAGGTTTTTTTTTTTCTTTTTCAAAAATTGTATTCACATAAATTTTTGATAATATAAAATGTTCTGATTAAAAAAATTATGAATTTTTTAAATCTTTGATATTTCTAGTTGTGACCCTGTATGCTACCCTCGGTGAGCAAGCAATCACCCATGGTATCAATGAGACAGAAGTCAGCATCGTCATCACAAGCGCAAGTCTACTGCCCAAGTTTAAGGTGGGTGCATGTCTAGCCAATAGTTAAGGAAAGAGTTAGGGGTGCTGGCTGAGAAATTAAAATACCCAACTCAAGCCATGATTGCTGGATATGTTGTTGATTGATAAATATTTTATATAATATCAGGACTGGAATTTTATTTTTGTAGGAGCAAGGCCACTTTTCCTGAATAAAGGACACTTCCATTAGAATATCAGAATGTCTATGGGAACATTCGTAAGGGGCACCAAGGCCAAGACCAGGGCAACAGAAGCCATAGCCTCTGTGAAATTCCTGGCCTCCTCAAAAATCTTGATATGTGGGGTGAGGTTGATGTTACTGCTCTATTTTACGAGGCTTCTCCACTAGATCCAACAAATAGTCTTTAGCATTACTCCACCTCCACCTTACTGATGTCTCTCTCCATACAGTCTTCCCATTTCAGGCGTGGTCAACTCCTCCTCCTGCCTTGTTCATTCAACCTTCTTGCTCTCTTGGGCAATCACCCTTCCTCCATTCTTACCATGAGTCCAGCCCACTTTAGTCGCCTTCTGACTAGTTTCTCTGTAAATATATATTAAAAGTTATAAAAATTCATAACCAAAGATTCAATATCCACAAATACAATGTTGTAGCCATTCCTCTAAACAAATTGTATTTGTAAAAATTTATTTTATCCACAAATTCAATGGTGAAGCCACTTCCCAAACCAACTGTATTGAGGGCTATTTGTAAACAAGTTAAATATGTGTTAAAAAGGAACATGAAGTTTGTATGAACATTTTCAAAACGAAGGGGCCATGTCCATGAACTATTATTAATTTTCCTATTTGCTTTCAGTGATACACATCAAGAACCCCTATCCACACCCAGTAACAAACTCCACCCCCCACTCCCACCCCCATCTTTAGGACTGAATATTAATTTTGCTTATGGTTTGAGAAATTTTGATCTCATTCACAGGCAATTCATAATAATATACCGACGGTCAAGACCATAATCTATATGGAGGATCAAATCTCCAAAGCTGATACCAGTGGCTTAGTCAATGACAGGAAGCTATGTTCCTTTCAATCTGTGATCAAACTTGGAGAATCTGTCATAGGTTGGTAAATTATATGGTTTACCATGAGAACTTCTGAGCAAACCTTTACATTCATTTGAATTAAGATGTTGTTTGGTTTTACTGAGGGGAAGAGAAATTGAGATGACAATACAACATTGGTAGTTACAAAATTACTAAATTATTACCGAAAGTAAATTTTTTTGCCTTTGAGAAAGAACCTGCTAGGTTTGAAACTTAAGGCCAACTACTATTTTGCATTGGTTAAGGTACTGATCATTTACCAAACAATTATTCTTTTTGAACTCCTCTCATTTAAATTCAGAGCAAACAATCAATAAAAATATTAAACAATTTCAAACATTTTCAGTTAAATTGGTTGCATTAAATTGTGTAATTTTGTTAACAGATGTGGCCCGCGTTCCTCCCATGCCTGAAGATCTTGCTGTCATCATGTACACCAGTGGTTCCACCGGTGTCCCAAAAGGCGTCATGTTATCGCATAAGAATGTCATGTCAATGGTGTCTGGTGCAGGCAATAGAATTCCTCATTCAAGGTAAACCGTTCCCATGTTTGTCTTGTTCCCTTATCTCCAATAAAGAAATCACCATAAAAAACACTGTTTGAAAGGTACCAGTCTATTTTGACCTTCATAGACTTGTGTATTAGAAAACAACATGGAGATCCAACACTCAGCATCCATGTTTGTCTTGTTCCCAGACCACCATTGAAATCATAATGAAAACAAATCAGTACTTGAAAAACACGTCTATTTTTGACACAAGCCTCACTTTAACCCTCATAGACTTGTGTATTAGAAAACCAATATGGCCACTCCATCATAACACTATCTGTATTTCCCAACCAGCGGCATTCGTCAGGTGATACCAGACGAAACCTGCGTTTGTTTCTTACCTCTGGCTCACATTCTGGAAGTCGTTCTTGAGTGTACCTTATTGTCCAGTGGATTCAGACTCGGGTATTCCTCAACCCTTACGATGACCGACATCTCTAGTAAAGTCAAGCGAGGGACGAAGGGAGACGTGACCGTACTGAAACCGTCAATTATGGCTGCCGTTCCTGTGAGTAACAAATCTAGGCATCTGTGGCAGTATTCACGAAACTTGACTTAGCAGGATTCTTAAGACTGCATTTAAATCTAAAGCAACCAGCCAATTTAACTACCTATTCACGAAACATCACCCTGCTTATCGTAGTACCCCACTTAAGACACAAAACATGCAATCATCAATAATCGCGCCTATTTAATTAGGTCAATACCATTGCTGCTGCATAAATGAGTCAGTAATTTTCAGTCACTATGTTCATCTTCAAATAAGACACCAATTCCATGCCCTGATGAAGTCTGATCTATTGTCCCTTTAAGCAAATCTTTCCTGCATATAAAAGTGATTGATGTACAAATTTGCTCATTAATTTTGTTTTTGTGAAACCCTCTTTTTTCCATTTTTGTAGCTAATCTTTGACCGACTCTACAAGGGTGTTATGGACAAAGTCAACAGTGGCTCAGCCCTACAGAGGGCGCTGTTCAAATTTGCATTTGAATATAAGCTGCGACATATTGAACAAGGATTTGACACGCCTATCTTCAACACGTAAGTCACTTTTTAAATAATACTGGTTGTAATAATTTCAAATACAGAAATAGAAGTATTTAGCCAACAAGCGATAATTTTGAATATCTAAGAATATTTAATTAAAAAAATGTTGTTGTATTTTCTTTGCTTTCCCTTTGTTTTAAATCTTAAAAAAAAAAAAAAAAAAAAATCTAAAATAACTTTTTAGTCAGTAGAATTTCTTTTTTTCATGGCCTTACAGGTTGATCTTCTCCAAACTTAGTAAGATGCTCGGTGGTGAAATGCGCTTTGTTCTCGCTGGGGGCGCTGCACTGTCACACAGTGCCCAACGCTTTATGCAGTGTTGTTTCTGTGTGTGTGTTACGCAAGGATACGGACTAACAGAGACATGTGGAGCGGGTACTGTTGGTGAACGTAAGTTTGGGTCTAGTACCCTGTATACATTTTTCTGCAGAGTAGGGACACTAAAGAGATATGGTCAATCTTTGAGCAAGTTTGGGTGCTGACTAGTGCAATACCATTATGCTGGAACAGCATAATGGTAGCGGTAAAAATTCTCAGTTGAGTGAAATTAGTTCTGAAAAGAACTGGTGGTTATATACAACTCAACATTTCGATCAGTATGCTCTGATCGTCTTCAGGAGAAGACGGACCAACATTGGTCGATCAACATTAATATCATTGGTTCCCTGCTGTGCTTGATATTAACCATAATTTTTACATAGCAACTATTGAGGACCAGTAAATCAACTGTACCAGGCCTGGAATTTTATTCATGTAGGAGCAAGGCCACTTTTCCTGAGTAAAGGGCACTTCCATTAGATTATCAGAATGTCTATGGGAACATTTGTAAAGGGCATGACTAGGGTAATGGAGGGCATAACTAGGGTAATGGAGGGCATGACTAGGGTAATGGAGGGCATGACTAGGGTAATGGAGGGCATGACTAGGGTAATGGAGGGCATAACTAGGGTAATGAGGGCATAATTAGGGTAATGAGGGCATGACCAGGGTCATGGAGGGCATGACTAGGGTAATGAAGGGCATGACTAGGGTAATGGAGGGCATGACCAGGGTAATGGAGGGCATGACCTGGGTAATGGAGGGCATGACTAGGGTAATGGAGGGCATGACTAGGGTAATGGAGGGCATGACTAGGGTAATGGAGGGCATAACTAGGGTAATGGAGGGCATAATTAGGGTAATGGCGGGCATGACCAGGGTAATGGAGGGCATGACCAGGGTAATGGAGGGCATGACCAGGGTAATGGAGGGCATCACCAGGGTAATGGAGGGCATCACTAGGGTAATGGAGGGCATGACCAGGGTAATGGAGGGCATAATTAGGGTAATGGAGGGCATAATTAGGGTAATGGAGGGCATGACCAGGGTAATGGAGGGCATGACCAGGGTAATGGAGGGCATGACTAGGGTAATGGAGGGCATGACCAGGGTAATGGAGGGCATCACTAGGGTAATGGAGGGCATCACTAGGGTAATGGAGGGCATGACCAGGGTAAATGGAGGGCATAACTAGGGTAATGGAGGGCATAATTAGGGTAATGGAGGGCATGACTAGGGTAATGGAGGGCATGACCAGGGTAATGGAGGGCATGACCAGGGTAATGGAGGGCATCACTAGGGTAATGGAGGCCATGACCAGGGTCATGGAGGGCATGACCAGGGTTATGGAGGGCATGACTAGGGTAATGGAGGCCATGGCGTCTGTGAAATTTCGGGCCAGCATTAAACAAATTACACCAACAAATTTGACTCTGTCATGCTTTTGATTTTTTTTCCCTTAAAAAAACAGATTTCAAACAACAAACTTGGAAAGACTACAATTTTGATTTTGATGTGTCGTTTTGTGTCTTTATCCTTATCCATATAGCTGGTGATTTCAAGACCCGCCATGTTGGTCAACCTCTATCCTGCTGTGAAATCAAACTACTGGAATGGAAGGAAGGTTAGTCATAACCCTGGGAACAAGTTAGCAAGGCCCAACCCCCCTACCCAAGCTACCCAAATTTTTGTCCAATAATTTGAGTGAATCGAATAAAATTACAGTTTTTAGCTTTTTATTTAGCATGAATGTGAAACAGGAAACTAGATGGCCCTCACTTTATATTTCATAATTGATTGATCTGTTTTAGGTAATTACACTCCGGAGGACAAGCCTCATCCCAGGGGAGAGATCCTCATTGGTGGCGGTAATGTTGCCATGGGTTACTACAAGAATGAAACTCTGACGGACGAATACTTTGAAACAATCGAAGGCCAACGCTGGTTTCATACAGGCGACATCGGAGAAATGTTGTCCAATGGTACACTCAGAATAATCGGTAAGAATAACTTATTGACAAAGACTAGTTTATATACTAAAATGTGAAAACAAGAACTGTTATGGTACAGACACGTAATTCTTCCACCAATCCCTTTCTTCATCGTCAATGAGAAGGAAATTGTCAGCCTGAAAACAAGGAACATGTTTTTGAAGACTTATCCTTACCTTAAACATCTCCTTTTCTTTCTTCAGATCGTAAGAAGGATCTTGTGAAGCTGCAAACCGGGGAGTACGTCTCCTTGGCAACGATAGAAACCATCCTCAAGAAAAGCCCCTATGTTGAGAACATCTGCATCTTCGCCGATGGTGACTTTGACTACTGCATTGCATTGGTTGTACCCTACAGGAAAAATCTAGAGGTTTGTTGAGTTATTTGTAAATTGTAAATGACAGAGGGCGCCTGCACAGTATCTGATGGCCCTAATGAGCTGTAAACATGTTCACAAAAATGAAAGCACTTTTGACAATAAATTCATACAAAATTATGGTAAGCAAGTACACTTTTCTGGATATGCAAAGACGAAAGCGCCAGGAAATACAAAACTAAGTCAAAGAACAAACTTAAAAGTGCAAATAAAAAGATTTAAAAAAATTGTGAATGCTTACATCAGATAACTAATTCTTGAGGGTTTTCTCATGCAAAATTGATTATTTCTTTCCCAGAGTGCAGCGACAGAGCAGGGCTTATATGGCAAATCCTTTGAAGAGTGGTGTGTGGACAAGACAATGGAGCAAGTTGTTCTGACCTCCATGGCGAAAACTGCTACGGAAGGTATTATTCAATAAAATTACCTGCCATCCATAACAATTGTGTTTCAAAAAGTCTATTCCAGATGACTGGTCAATAATAATAAAAAAAAGACTTAGAAAGCGCAAAACAAAATGCCTCAAAGCCTTGCTACAAGAATACAACATCTATTAAAACAAAACAGTCAGGTGGGGTCTTAAAACAATAGACTTCAAACAAAGACAGTTTAATATGCATTTGCATGGTGGAAGTACAGTAAGAGTAAGGTGTGCAGTAGCACCATGTAACAATCTCTTAAGAGATGTCACAAATGTTGTTTCTGAGAAGACCCGATGGTGAGTTATGTCAACTTTTCTCCTTAAAAGAAAAAACGCTGATTGAAATGTATGAAAATAAATGAACATTTCAGATAGAAGAATATGTATGATTTTGATTGACAGCTGCCAGTTAGCCAATTATTTTCAAAATATTGTTTTGACTTGACCTTTAGGTAAACTACAGAAGTGGGAGGTGCCTCGTAAGGTCAAGCTATGCTCCAAGGTATGGATGCCAGAGTCAGGACTCATCACAGATGCCTTCAAGCTAAAACGACGAGCCATCTCGGATTACTACAAGGAAGATATTAAGAACATGTACTATGGCAAGTAGGTCATGAATGGTGCTTAAGCTTGGAGGACATCAAAGACAGAAGTTGTCTTTGTCACCCAAGGGTTTCCCGATTGGGGCATATTGGTATCCTCATTGGGTGAATACAGTTTCAATCAGGATAAAAGTATCACCCAATCAAGTTTAATTGACATTGACCCTGTGAGCCTTACTAGGGCAGAAGGGTTCCCGATTGGAGATACTGGTATCCTCATTGAGAGAATAGGGTTCTGATCAAGGTAAAAGTATCTTTCAGTCAGGTTAGTTTAATTGACATCGACCCTGTATGAGGAGTGGTATATGGAGGGGTGGGATAGGGTGTTGAGGAAGCGGGTGGGATAGGGTGTGGAGGAAGGGGGTGGGATAGGGTGTGGAGGAAGGGGGTGGGATAGGGTGTTGAGGAAGGAGGTGGGATAGGGTGTGGAGGAAGACGTGTGATAGGGTGTGGAGGAAGGGGTGCTGAAAGGGTTGTAGGAAGAGAAAGCCAAAATTGTAAGAAATGTTTATAAAATTGATGTATTAAGATATGTTTTCAGGACAAGATATCCTCATTGGGAGAATGAGGTTTCAATCAGGATAAAAGTATCTCCCAATCAGGATAGTTAAAATCAACCCTGTGTAGGGAATTTTGATTGACAGACGTCAATTCTTGGCCAGTTATTTTATGGTGCATATGTCTATACACATACATGAACATTTTTGAGAATTTACATCCCAATTTTTGCCATCGGCTGGACAGGAACAAAATCAAATTAAACTCTGGCTGACAGCTGTCGAATAGTCAATTATCTTGTGGTATGTATTTCCGGATACACAAATACTGAATCTTAACACAATTTCAGGCAAAGTTGGCTATCGACTTTTGATGGGAGGAAATTTGATAATGTTGGAGGGCCACAGGGGAAATAAATGTAAGAATGTAAACCAATGGAAAGAGAAGAAATGGCAAAATGATAATGGAATTTTTTACACAAATAAGGGGTGAAAAAAAACTAAAACACATAACAGATAATTTTCAGGTGTTTTGAATATTCATTTCTACTATTCCTGTTCATGTATTGCCATTGCAAATTAAAGTGTATGAAATAAATTTACCAAAGATTTTTATGAATTTTTCCTCAATCTGAAATAAAACAATTCTCTCGTTTTACTTGTGAGATCTTTACACTTATTAATGTTGATGTTTGTAAATTAAAAAGTATAATTTCATCAAATGATATGCTGATACATTTATACAAAAATATTCAATATTGTTAAATAAGTATTTGTTTTAACCAGAAAATTTAAAGTTTAATCATTGTAGTTTTGCTTAATATTAAAACTTCTCAAGTTATGAGAAACCAGTCGTTAAAATCAGCATTTACTCTATTTGCCTTTTTGTTACTTTATTCTTCATTTGCAATATTGTACATTAAGTATGAACATGTTTTATCTAGTTGGAATTTGTGAAAACCTTTTGGAAAAATTATAGTTTTTGCCTTTGTTTCAAATTGAGTAAACAAACTCAAACACCTGTAAAATAATGAAAATCATAAATAACAAAACAGTTGAATTGAAAAAGAGTTAAACTGTGACGTCCAATGTTGATGTTTGCTGCAGTGACTTGACTTTATTAAGCTTTCCAGCAAATATGTGGGGCAGTGTGACTGACACTGCACAACTGCTGAACGATACATAATCGAGATACGATCATTGTTACGCTTTGATCATAACTGCTATCATGTACAGACAATGGCTGTATTGGTTGTTTTATCCAATTCATCAGAGTATCAAGTGTGATGTCATGTTACCATGGCAACTGGCTCTACACATTCCATTTCTTTATTGTTTGTTGTTGCAACATTTACAAAATGGCGATTCTGTCAACATGATGTCATTACTTCAGCTCTTTACTACGGATCAATACACGCATGTATAGATATTCTGTGTCAATTTACATTGGGAATCTTTTCAGGACACGACACACTCATCAACATAACACCTTCATTTATCTGTCAAAGCATGTTTGCTTGTGCATTAACCACATAAATACATTGTGAGGCCTATGATTTCTCAGGATTTTTCCTAACTTCATCAGGATTTCTTACAAATCTCCCTTTGCCTCAAAATTTTCTTGAAAAAAAAGAGAAGTAGCCACCAAGGAAAGAAAGAAGTAGCCTGTATTGTGTCCAAACCTAGTTTCTTGTTTGTGTGTATGTGGAAGGTCAGTAACTCCTTCCTCATGGATCAGATGTCCTAAATCATTTCAATCTCAATCTTTTTACTGTTTCAACCGGTGGTTATGGATTAGTGTAGGCTAGGTTAATGCCTGACTAGGAGATGGTGACCTGCGAATTGACAGCCTACGGGGCCCGGGCCCATAAAGTGTGGGTGAACGGCACGCCTAGTCAGGTGGTAGGGCTCTGGTAGGGTATTTTTTTTAGGTTTCCTGGACACCATGACCACCAGTCACATGAGAACCAAGTTTTTACGTTGTTGTTACTTATGATCCATTTTTTATTTTTGTCTTATTGCAACTTATTTGCTATGGACCACTCTTCATCTTTATTGATGTTTTCATCAGGTCCCTGAATTCAAGTTTAAAAAAAAAAAAAAAAAAAAACCATTTTTCAGGAACTTTTACTTTTGTCAAATCACACCCCTCCATTGTGTTTTCAAATAGCATTCATACTATCAACTTTAATGAAGAGCAACATGTTACACTAAACTGCCTTATTTGGGCATAACTTGGAAACTAAAGGTTCATTTACAAATAGGTTTATTTGTCAAGATACGTGTAAATACGCTGACTGATGTGCATTTGTGACAAAGTATATGTATAACGAACTTAAGACATAATAAATATGCCCTGTTGATGCAGGTTGTTGGCAATAAGCTGAGGTTCTCTTCTTTATGGTCCACTTCATAATTGAAAACAGTAGCTCAGAGATGTACTTGTAAACACAAAAGCAGTTATGATCAAAGCTTTACAATAAATATCTCTCACAAAATAGTAGGTACTACTCACTATATAACTTACTATCATTAAGAACACTTAGATTACACTTTCAGTGTATTGTGTGAGCTTTGGCCGGAGGTGCACTTCCTTAACATTCATTTATTTTGGACATTCATTTTGAGTATTTTATTTTGGATTATTTTTAGTATTCTAAGCTATACGTTTTTAAATTGAATTTAAGATAGACATTTTATGCCTTACCCCATAATGTACATACTCTATCAGCATAATGTATGCATATGATGTCACTAACCTATAGAAAGGGCGCCCTCACTCAGAGAGCAAAAGAAGGCAAGTCATTAGTTCATGTATGCGCGCCACGCTCCTATGACAGCATTCCCATTGGTTGCACTCTATCCTGGCCGCATGATGACATCATTGCATAAGGTCTGTTTACTTCAGTGTATTATTGACGGGAAACACACAGTCCGTGTTTCCCAGTGAATTGAGTTTTTAAAATAAACCAATGTTACTAAACTGCTTTGGAGAAAAAAATTAACCCTCCTATGACTGCAAGGGTCAAAATCAGTCAAAATGTTGATATACTTACCAAGGTGTATCTAGTGCACTTAAAAGTCGAACACTTTCAAACCTTACGTGTAGCAAGTACATTTACCGGTCAAAATGAGTCAACTGTTTTTGCCTAGTAAAAGCATTGTCTGGTATTGTTCAGGGTGGTCAAAATGACAGTAAAAATCAGTCAAAAATGCCCCTGTGTGCACATTTGGGTCAACAGTCAAAACAGGCAGTTGACTGATTTTGACCTGTATAGCTACTTGCCACTAAAGTGCAGCTATAGTAGGAGAGTTAATATGCAGAAGTATTTCGCTAAGTATATTTGAATTGATTACCAACCAATGTTTTATTCAATATATATTGTTTTTGACTGAGTGCTTTTGATTGCCAAAGACTTAACTTCGTAAGGGTTCAGTTTGTTGAAAGTGAAAGAATTCATATCCCTATTCAAACCAGAGAACATCAATTATAAGTTATTTTGATTAACTACCACTATCATGACAATATCTGCATCAAGATATTACAAAGCTAGTATGCTACACTCTTTAACACCAAAACACTTTTTACAGAATTAAAGCTACGTTTTTATACATATTCATATTTTTTGTCAAAAAGAATGTATTTTGTAGTTTCTTATTTTTAGCTATTCCAAATGAATTCAGGGAATCATCAACTGCTTGGGTTTATCACAGCACTAAATTTGAATTTCTTTATCATTAATTAACCACTCAACAAAGTAGAATATTTGCCTGTTACATGTAATTACCATAAAATTATCTTTAGCAATTTTCTGGTTCCAAAGCCTATACAATTCACTCAAACTTCTCATCTCTTCATAAACTGACCAAAATTACCCTATAGTGTCAAACACTGTATGTCAAAACATCCACGATTCTTGTAATTACCAATTTCACAGAAACGAAACTCACATAATCCTCAAACATTCTGTCTACAGATCTCCACCACTACACAACTTATTAATTATTATTGATGATCCAAAAGTTCTATTTGGATTTTGAATTCTTGCTTCCAATATCCAAAGAAAATACATATTGTTTCGTTTCTCATCTATCTGTTTCCAACATGTGAAGGACAAATTCTCCTGACCAATCAAATGTCCTGTTCCATAGTAAAGTTAAGATAAGTTATTAAATTACAGTGGGATAAATAATTAGTTTAAACAATCATTATTTTTTATTTATTACTGAATACATCTACAGATTCAACAATATTTATGCCTTGAAGTATTTTACTCGATAATGGCAAACATTGAAGCTTTATAATTTATGCTTAATATGGACATGGCAGACCCTGCACAATAGTTTCTGTGACAAGAAAATGTTAATAATCGGTATTACTTAAGGAGAAATGTTCTTAAAATCTTTTAGTAATCATGAAAGTTGTAGGCCTTTATATTATTTGGTTATGAATTATGCCATTTTGAGAGCATCAGTCAGTATTTGTATGTTTGTCTGGTTTTCTGACTGCCAAGTTCTAAGTGACCATGACAAAAATATAGATTAAAAGGTACCAGTCTATTTTAGACACGAGCCTCGTTTTGGTCCTCATTTACTTCAGTATCAGAAATCTATGATGGCTCCTCCATGAGTATTATTTGCCTTTTGTTTTTAAAAAATATTCTTCACAATTTTAAAACCATCCAAAGACATATTTAGTGTGACTTTATAATGCCTCACAACTTCCACAATGCCCCAAGGATTTCAATAGTCATTTCTAAACAATTTTCACCTTAAATTTGAACATTTTCTACAAAATTATCGTGCTGGGTGATATCTCCCACTACATGTATTGTGTGGTGAGCTCAACCTGTGCAAATTTAATTCACTAAAAGATAAATTTAACAGTAAATCCAGTTTAATCTGGTATTTAATTTTAAATCACCATAACATGACCAGTTTGTTTATACAATGAATGACCTTTACAACATCTAGATAGATTCTGCGAGCCAAAACACACATCGACACTAAATGACACATGTTACATTCAGAAATCATCGTTAATGTTAATTATGTACAAAATGTATAAAACAAACTACAGCTACCGCAACTTTTAAATCAACACAAAAAATAATCTCAAAACTGCTGTAGCTACTTCAGCAAAAAGCGCTGACTTGAAAATAAGAACTTATTTTTATTTATAATTAAAATACATAATCCTTTGAAAATATCATTTTTGCATCAAATTTATATAAAAAGTAACTACCATTTCTTCTTACATTTACACTGCAGGTAATACTTAGGGAGATGGAAATGTAGTGTTTATAGAATGTTGACGTCCAAAAACCAAGATCTATTTAGACAGTGAGATACAAATATTCAGTCACTACCCTTGTGCTGATTATTGTAGTGCAATTTTGCCGATAAAACATTTTCCACTTTATAGAAACATGAACATGAATAAAGAAACCTTCCAATGCCCAAACTAACAGCTGTGAAATTCACATTTATTATTTGTTATGTTACAAGATAATCTCTCCCATCTTTACAGGCAACTTGTATTTGACCTGCATCAAGCGTTCTAATTTTGTCAACGCAGTAAAGTGCTTCACTGACCAATGATGCACTGAATTTGTTGAAACGCCTTTGAGATACAAGCAGTGCTAACAAGTAATACACAAGTATACATTCAAAAATGGTTAGTCATTGTCCGTTAAGATGGCCGATTTTGCATGGTGTTACATCAAGCGAAACTATCTGTTCTCGCTACAAATGGGTTATTCAAAGACTTCAGAGAGGAAGTAGTCATGTCTAATTTATAACAAAAAATTCACAGCAACACAAATTTTTGTAGTTGAAAATGCAGAACATTCTGAGCAAAGGAGTTTTTGACCTTCAATCGGAAAAATACAGCCATCATTGGTCCATATTAAGTTTGGAGGTCTTTTGCTTTGGATAAAAGGATAATTATTCAAGAGTGAAATGTTGACCATTATTCTACATCTCCCCAAATACTCCATCTATCTACATGTATTTATAACTATGTATGCATTAAAACAAAAAATACCAGTATCTATAGCAACAGAATGTATAATTTATTCACCTACATATCTCTTCATGACTTCAATGCACTTGATCTCTTCCAATAACTTTGCCGACAAGGTCAAATTTCACAGAGCTTCTAGGCAGAACATGTTGCTTAGCAACTTTATCAGCTAAACAAAATTTAACTGATAACCTGCCAGAAGCAATATACATTACATGACAATTTGGCTGGTAACATATTTTTGCTAAGCATAAATGGTCTGTATGAAATGTTTTTGGTCGCTTAGCCGTATTGAAGCTAATTAATGCTTGATGAAAACTCAACTATTCCAAGTCTTTATCATCTACAGTATCTCATCCAATACAAAGAAATAGTCATGAGCCATCAGTCAAGTGATAGAGTAACCCAGCTTGTGTGATTCACACTTGATTTCCCATCAGAGATGGAGTACTCATACTCTTTTTATTCGTACAAAACTATTCAAATCTTATTCTCACTAATACCCTATTTTAGTGAACAAAGTCACCATGTACAATGACTCTGATTCAAAACTCAACCCATTGGATTCAGACTCGGTCTTGAGGTTTGTGACTCGAACTTGAAGACAAAATGACCATTCCAATATTATGACTGTGTTTTTACCAGCGAAGGTTACTAAATTTTAAAAATATTCCTCTGTGAAAAGTCAGGAGAATGTCTTTATGACAAGGTTACATATTTGTCAGGGATGACAGTCAATCCCAATGTATTGATTTCTCTGTGTTCTCCAAGTTGGTCATATAGTGCTAGTGATAATACTTCTACAAATATTCCCAGTTTGAAATCTGTATTAAAAATGTTCTATAACCTCTAAGCTGAATGAATGTAACCAAGACAAATTCACATGGCCATATTTTTTTTTAGTAAACTGAGAAAATTGAACTGCTCTAAGTATATGCATCAATTATTTTAATGAGTCACAAAACTAGCCAATCACAGAACATGGAAGTTAGGAAGTGCCCAATAAGATACATGTACATAAGCTACGTGTTGATTGGATGAAAGTTATGAGGCACTAGCCAATAATACTGGTATTTCACACAGAATTCACACATATTGAGTGGTAAATTATGTCACTGGTACCCCCACTTAGTGACCAATAAGGAACTGCCTTATATATTTTTACATAGTGATAATTCAACCTTGTTCTCAGGGCTTTTATGACATCATAATGATTGATAATGACAGTATGCCCGAGAAGTTAAAATATTAAACATGTATGCCCCATTTTTAAGTATATATGGCAATTTTTTTGTTCAACCTATAAACCAATGACACATTTAATTAAGTTAAATCCAGTCATTACAATACATTCATTGTGCACAGCAGAATATAATTACAGCAAATGTAAGATATTGAAACTGGTATGGCAATCTGAGCCGCCATTTTGAAAATGCACCCTATCAAGTGCACTTGTATGATGGCCCATATTGGAATGATGGACCATGTTGGAATAAATGTTCACATTTATTAGAAAAGAAGTTATTGAAACGCATACTGATGAATCTTAAGCTCAACTTACCAGATTAAAATTTGCATATACATACTTCAGTGAAATAGAACATTACCCAGTACTTCACAGAGAAACAAGCTGATTGGTTGAACAATGCGGCACCAGCCAATGAGAGACATCCACACAAATGAGTTGACCAATAGGGATGGGTGTTCTTTAACAGTAGCAACCGCCTTCCTCCTGTTGCATATCATTATCAGGCTCTCTGGGTGATAGTGTGACGGGAACTTGGGAAAAAACATCTTGAGTTAAGGAAAACAAACATGGAATTTTGGGAATTTGGGAATTATAATCCTGAGAGAAGAAAAAAAGGAATTACAAATCCTAATGGTTACCTGAGTGAATAAGACAAAATAAACCTGGATTAGAAAGATGCGTTTTCTGTTATCACTGGTCACCATATTTGTTATGATCTTCAATCAAAGCCAATGATTAAGATATATAATTAACCCTGGACATTACAATGGCTAAACAATGATTTAAACAGGATCAGGAGTGGGAGAGATATATACCAATAAACTACTAAGAGACATACAGCCTCCCCTCCCCATTTTGGGGGTTGGACTTGTATTTTGGGTTTAAAGCTTTGGTTAATTAAATGATTTTCCCTTTTTTTCATGAGACCCCATATCCTTAAAATACCTTTACAAAGGGGAGGGGGTTACACTGTGACAAAACACCTCTAAAAGTTGTTTGTATACAATGTAGCATTTCACACTTAGATAAGAAACATTCAAAAATGTGCTATAACTAGTTCAAAAATCCAAGTCATTAAAAATAATAAGTGTCACATGAGACGTTTATTAAAAAATACACTTTTCAAATGAGAACACTAGAGAAGGCAACCAAAGTACCATGACAGACTTAATTAATCATCTATGATAGGGTTTCAATTTTAATTCAGCTTGATAACAAGTTGTTACATTAAAGGGAAGGTACAACTGGGTCTTGATTCAAGGAGAGTAAGCATACTCATAGAAGCAGTTTCGCCAACATTACCAATGTTGTACCTTCCCTTTAATGTATATCTTGATTCAAAGAGAGTAAGCGTACTCATAGAAGCAGTTTTGCCAACATTACCAATGTTGTACCTTCCCTTCAATGTATATCCTGATTTAAAGAGAGTAAGCATACTCATAGAAGCAGTTTTGCCAACATTACCAATCTTGTACCTTCCCTTTAAAGTATATCTTGATTCACTTTCTTACAGAAAATCAGAAAAACTGGTTACTGAAACACTTCTTAGAAATGAGGTTGTATGCATTTGATCTTCTGTAAAGAAGGATGTAAATGAATGGTAACAATTACAAGAACAGAAAAAAAATTACAGAAAAAATTAACTTTACAAAAGAAAAATCAAGATAAAGTCGCATATCTGCCTAGAAATTTAGTACAAGAAACATTGATTTCTATATTTCAAAAAATCGCTTACTGTCTCACTAGTGAATACTGCATATATGCTTTTCAGTTTAATAGACAAATGTATTATGATGTTAACAGCATCTTCCAATCATTCAGAAGGGATGTTGTTACCAGTGTAACACAAAAGAGTCAAGCCCGAACCATATGTCAACTAAATGCAAAATGGTTGAGATTTTCTGGGGACATTCAAAGAATCTGAACACATGAAAAAAAAACTGAACCAGCCTCTCAAGTATACAAGGAACCCAGTTTAGACCTTGGTCATGCTGCGGCCATCGTTGTCTGATTTCCTGTATGCCAGTATGATTATAGTGCTGAATCTCATTACATAAAAGGGGCCAGACTATTTTCCATTCAGCCTCACATTGGTAACATGGGTTTATATAGGAGAAAAACAAGATGGTTGTACCATAAATAACATCTCACCAAGAACTAAGAATGAACTATAAACAGAGACTTGCCTACACATATTACCAGTTTTATCTTTTAATAAATATCCCACCCTAAAATATTAAATTTCAAATTGTTGTAGTTCTTAAACCCTTACAATTTAAAGGCTTTATACTGTACACATTTTAACAATATCTTATGTAAATCATTGATAAATGAAGGCCATATACTCACTTTATGGCATCTTCTAAGCTGCCATTTTTTTTGTAGAGTTTTGATTTAACAATCATGTACAGAAACGAATATCATTCATCTGTGTTATTTCCAAAATTCTTCCATTTATATATAAATGATTGTTTTTGTTTCTGCAATAAGTTCATATGGAATGCACCAATATACAATAATAAAACAGGTATCACTAACAAAGGCCAAATTTCAAAGCCGTCCTAAGCAGAATAAATGTTGCTAAATTGAGATTCCCTTATGTTTGGTAACCAGCACAGATTCCATGCAATATTTATTAGTTTTAGCTGATTTTCAGCCTCATTAAAATATATTTGTGAAGCGTAACTTTCAGCTATGTGGAATAAGCCATAATCGCTTAGCAACATTACTTGCTTAGCACACTTTTTTATCAGATATTTTTATCAAATAATTCCATGATTCAAAAAACTTAAAATTTGAATCCTGGAATCTTTGACCGAGAAAATAAGTAGTATATCCATAATACACAATCCAATTTCCTTCTGTTTTCCTTCAAGTTTTCTTACATATGACAACTCTGATCATGTACAAGAATTATAGCATGAGTTTTTGTCGCATGCAACTTGATGCAATATCAAAATTGCTGAAGTTTTCGCATGCGATGTTGTCACATGTAACAGCAGTCATATCATGTAAAATGAAAATCATATGCGACAAGCAGTGTTTGTGGATACCTTTGTGTTATGCAAACTTTTGACAGTGAGATGAGCTTCCGACAAACTAGTCAGGATGAAAGCATGTGATTTCCGCCAATCCTCTTCAATCTCAACCTTCAAGAAACAGCTTAAGACTAAATTGTTTAGATCTATTTAGCGTTTTCTTTTCACTTTGTACAGCAACTTGATCTCGTCGCTAGGATATGTGCCCTTTATAAGAATTGTGTTTAATTATTGTATCGTGTAAACACCAACTTTTTGACACGAACAAAATTGGATTGTATATGTAAGGTTTAACTACTGATCTTAAAACTAAAATGCACACATACACAAAACTAATATGGCAAAAAGGAAATAACTCAATTCCACAACATCCAACAACAATTTATGCAAAAATATCACATTTATGTAACTACTTTATTTAGTTTGACATCAAAAGTAATGTATGATATTTGCATATCATTCAAATAATATATATACTACTCAAAACAATTTAGGGAACACCGGATTTTTAACATCAAATAGGTTTGATATGTTCCATGAACCGGGATTTTCATTTGCAACCCCCTCTCTCTTTCAGTAGTCATGTCATGAAATGTGTAATCACTACATGCATCCTTTATCATCCGTTTCATTGTGCAGTTGTTTCTCATCAATTCTGTGAAACATTGTGTTTATCTGAAATAAATGATCTTACTTTAACTGAGATTATTCCGGTGTTCCCTAAATTGTTTTGAGTAGTATAATACACTATACAGGGTGTAACATATCCCCTACAAATGCTCCTGTCTGTTTCATAATTTAAAAACTACAAAATTATCCACAATTATAAATGGCCATATATGTGATGCCCAATTACTGTTCTAGATTCTGAGAAATGTTCCTTGGATTAGTATGATTGGTTTTAAAAACAAAGACAATTTACATGTCATAAATGTGAGGCAATTTACATCATGGCAAATTTGAGAATAATAAAGCTTATTACATTTCACATTCACACCATTAATTTAATGTGTGCCACGAGTGAACATGTTTTTGTCACTATGTAAACTGTCACATATAACAACAGTATAACATACCTGTAGATGCCTCTGTTCTCAAATGTCAACCAAATCTTGATGGAAATTGCACAGAAAATACCAACTAATTTTGGCTTTATATTTCTGGTAAAACTGTGGGTAATTTTGTCATCTTATAAGATTCGAAAACATCAAGTCCATTGTAACAAAACAGTACTTTGGTTAAGTCCTATTCATAACATGAACCAAACTAAGATGTTTTTTAAATAAATAAAAAATTGGACTGAATTTAGGATTTGATAATGAAATTATTATTTTAACATTTAGCTAACCGTTTCAGAGTAGAAAATGTGAAATGTTATGTGCTTAATAATCCATACAAATGCTGACTTATCAATAAGAACTTAATCTTGGGAATCACCTGCCAATAAACTACTCCAAGGTTCTGAACATTTTTAAAGCTATTCTTCCCTGGAGGTTGATTTATTTTTCCTTCTGCTTTTGTAGTTGTCTGCAAATTAATGCCTATTATTATCAACAACCAGTAACATTCTGTGTTACAAACATGGTGATTGTCACCAACCAATCAGATAATCTACCACTTGATGAATGGCCTTTAACCAACCAATCAGATCGACTGCTACAAACTGATGAATGACTTTTAGCCAATGAGAGAAGAGTCTGGGTTACAAAACATGGTGGTGTTCACCAACCAATCAAATAGACCGTTATATATGCTAAATGGCTTTTGGCCAATGAGTGATCAGCTTTTACACAAGGTAGCCAATAGGAATATCCGTTAGATTGAATCATCAGCATGCACATCCACCTTCTTGTTGTTGGGGATCCTGTGATGGTGTCTTTTCTAGTTTGACTTCAATCACTGGAGAAAAGAAATCACGGTCAAGGAAAACATGCTCCATGGCAACTTAAATAACATAAATAAGCTCAAATTAAATATAAATTAATGATTGATGATGAAAATAAAGTAAACTTGAAGTTGAAAAGTATAAGTATGAAATGATGAAGGGATGCTTAGACTTATTCATGGTATAAAAGAATTCCAATAAACATTACAGAATTCAGCAAAATTGATATCAATTTGAATTTTTGTGGGGAAATCTCACAGAACAATTTAATTCAAATGTTTTGTGAAGCCAATTTTGTAGCCAGAAATATTTGAGTGTATGTTATAGACATTATTATTAGCAAATCTTGAATTTGGTGTGGCATTTCTTAATGTGTTTCAAGTGAAATCGTAGCCTAAATCTAACGTTTTCAAGTTTTACTAGAATCCTTTCTTAAGTTGAAAGATTATCAAGATGATGACTGAGAATGAAGACAAACAAACATGGGAGAGGGATTCATGTATGAAGGTTAGGTTCGTTAAACATAGCATGCAGCAAACAAAGACAATAGCCTATTGTATTTAAGCCAAAAAAAAAAAGGTTTCCGGTTTCTGGTCATAGGTCGACTTCAAAATCATTTTTGGGGTGTTTTTTTAATTTATTTTTTTCCCAAACAGTGAAATACGTGATACATTTATACAGTTATTGGAACCATACTAAATTTCCCATACACAAAGTATGGAGGCTAAGAGAGGCCTCACAAATCGGGCAAACGTTCATACTCCTATGTGAATAAGTCATTTAAAACACAGCGCAGCAAAATTCCAATTGATCCAGCAATTTTGGCTGCAATTGGACATTGTTTCATAGCAAACAAATGAAAACTAAAAATGCTGACGCGCGTTGAGACCGGAATCTGGAGAAAAAATTTTTTTGGCCTTATTTATTTTTGCCTTATGTTTATATTTGGATCACAACAATTTGACATCATGGGTGAAAGTCTTCAAATTAGTCTAATAATTTTGTACAAGTAATAAATACTAATGAATCTATAACTCTGACCTCTAAGGGGAAAATATACCATTGGTGAACTTACGTTTTGCTGTGATTTTAAAGAGACATGTATACAGTGGTATATGCATGTATCATTTACACAAAAATACATGTAGTAAAAATGCATTCAGAAATTTATATCTGCGAACACTAACTTCATATTTATTCTAAAGTGGAATTTAATTGTTCGTCACCAAAATGTTAAAGTGCATAATTGAGGAATAACATTTTGCATTTCTTCAAAACAAAGACTGTTTGCAGTGACACCATGTAGAAATTCTCTTTTGAGTAGTAAATAGTTCTGAAAAGAATCAGTTGGTTACAACATTTCAATCAGTATGCTCTGATCGTCTTCAGGAGAAAGATTACAAGGTATGTTTGATTCCATCCTCATATTTACACTAACTAAGGTTTATGAAATACTGTGAACGTTTTATGAAAAACTGTGAACATTTTTGTATTTTGAGAATGACAAAGGGGAAATTGCCTTCAATACAAGTTTCTAGAATAAATACCTACACAGTATTGTCATATGACACAATCGGACGTTTGACTTCAATACAGCCATCTTCATTACAGTCTTTATAAAAGCAACCGCACAGATGGAACGTATTAATACCAATAAAATAATCCACAGAAATACACCTAATACACTTAACACAGGGGTGTGATTTGACAAAAGTAAAAAGTCCAGAAAAATGGGTTATGGGCCTGGGTCTCCCTTTGGTAGGGTAGGGTAACCACAGCTTATAAATGCGATATCCCCCCCCCCCCACCCACTCGCTATGGCCCTGCCCTCACCCCTGAAACACGAGCATACAAAGCCAACGTGTGTGTTCATGAATGTACAAAACAGCATACAAAGCCAACGTGCGTGTTCATGAATGTACAAAACAGCACATGCTTATTCAGCTTGACAATGATAATGGTGTAGACGCGCATTTCACACATCTGATTGGTCAAGAAAAGGATTTAGATCAACACCAGTACCTTACAAGGCAAATATTTTATGGTTTACTGGTAACCTGCCAAAATCAAATATTGTTTTGGTTTTTGAAATATCTGTTTTGGATTTGAAGAATAAAACAGCATACAAAGCCAACGTGCGTGTTCATGAATGTACAAAACAGCACATGCTTATTCAGCTTGACAATGATAATGGTGTAGATGCGCATTTCACACATCTGATTGGTCAAGAAAAGGATTTAGATCAACACCAGTACCTTACAAGGCAAATATTTTATGGTTTACTGGTAACCTGCCAAAATCAAATATTGTTTTGGTTTTTGAAATATCTGTTTTGGATTTGAAGAATAAAACAGCACGAATGTAACCCTTATCTTAAATATTTTATCAATATCAATAGATGGCGCTCTAAATATAAATATGGGTAATATAATGTGCAGACCCATCCAAAACTAAACACTTAAACACTATACTACTACATCCGGTCTTATCTTATCACACTGTGGCCATCATAAGTTCCCAGTGGTCATGGTAGAGATCTCTGAGAAGTGGATTATCTCCTGAGAGGCACCAGACTATTTCAGACACAAGCCTCATTCTGATTCTCATAGACTTGTGTAAAAAAAAACAACAAGATGGCCATTTCATGAAAAAGCTCTATTATAAGAATAGCCAACATCAACACATGCAAGCAATCAGCAGTCACAAAACTCATGCATAACCAACAAATCCACAACAAAGCTGGATCAACACAAAGTCACTAAGTAGGAGATTGTATCAAATGGTGTACTTACCCAAAAAATGAAACTGGTGACAAATTCTTGGCATTATTACCTGAATATTAAAATGCTGCAGTACAGGCCTTACACAACACAAATAGGAGCGATCACCCACTACATAAATTAAAACTAAACTAAATTAATAGCTACTTACAAAATTGTTAATTTTGGGATAATATAACCCCCACTCGAGTTCCCTTCTTTACACACACTACTTCTTTAAGAACCCATCTCAACACCTCCAGAAACTGGCATGCCCATTTTCACACATTACAAGCGCTGAAACCAAATCTCACGTTCACATACATTTTTGTACTATGAGCTCCAAATCTCTTCATTTTGTAGACAATTCTGACAAGTATTTATCTCTTTCTAATTTGTACACATTTTGGAGTGACAGACATCACAGCAATTACTGTATGACTATAAATAATTTGACTATAATTAGTTTAGCTATTATCTACGGACAAGTGATTTGAACTAGAAACTGATCCAACACCCAATCATGAAATGATATGTAACGTAAACAGACGCCTACTTCCTATAATCAGACTTTACATGGCATATTGACCTATTACGCATTTAAAAGAAAGTACATCATTGGTTAAATGTCTGTAACTGGATCCATACTTCATAAGAATCAAGAGTATGTATAGAAACAAACCTGTGCAGAGAATATAGCACAAATAGTCAAAATGCATTCAGATATGGTTTGAGGCATCCTAAAGTACATGTAAAAATGGATCACTGGCCAGAGATCCATTTCAAGTGAACATTAGTCATGTTGGCAACACTTCTATTTCTCTGCTTAATCTCTTTGAAGCAACACATACATTTAATAAACCATCCTGTGAAAGTTTCATCTTATTCCGATGTGCCGTAACGAATAAATAGTGAAAATGCATTCAGATATTTCATATTCATTCTCATATGAAACTTGATTACGGAAAGCTACATTGGTAATCACTTTGCTTTCTTAAAAATGACAGCATCTTAAACAAAGTTACTTCTAGATAAGATTAATACTATCAAGAGATCTAAACCAGTAAGTTTTTGTTGAATTACGACTATAAATAGAGAATTAGCTGTTGCAAACTGCTTACCAACCTAAAGGACCTGTAGTATAAATGCAAAATATTAGTTAATGGCCTTACATTTTGAAACGTAAGGCCATTAAGTACTATTTTTGAATTATTAATTTTTCTTTTAATTTCAAGTTGTTACCTTTAAGTAGCAGCATATGCCACTAGTCTACAAAAACATACCTCGGTTAATGTCATTTAAAACTATACAATGTCTGGTCAAAGATTAGGTCAGAGGTCAATGAATCTCAACAAACAAGTAAATCACATGGCAGGTTGTTCTAACTTGTTAATCAGCGAACTAGGCTACAAAGTACGTGTATATACAAAACTGCCTGTCAGTCTAAGATACAGGCGTTAATTTAGGCTCAACACAAAGTAATCTTGTATGTATTTAAGCACAATTCAGGTAAGCTGGAATGAAGAAAATGCAAGTAAGTTGAAAACATTTCAGAATCCCCGAGTTAGGTATCAGCAGAAAAGTAGAAAAAGAACGGATGAATATGAGTGTTAAATATTAGACCTCCCACGAGCAACCACAGTGACACCTTTGAAAGTTATAAGTTGCACAAAAATCACCAACAAATGCAAATAGAGTCGAGTTGAAAGGATACTGTCGCCAGTGTTTTTGGGTTCTGTAGTCTCCATACCTGGTAGAGCAGCCGCTACTCGACGGAATAGCTGCAAGGAAAAACCACACACTAGAGATTATGATACGGCCACACAAGCATGAAAGAACAAAAGAAAGGCGGACTAAGTTTCTGAACCTTTCTGAAACATCAGTACTCATTATTGTTTGAGGTCTGAATAGAGAATTAATACCTAAAACTTTAGAGCCCATTTTTATTTTTGATAATCATTGTCATCACCCAGGCTAATGGTGAATTTTGATGATTTTGCTGCCATTTCATTCAAGTGAAAATAACTCAAAACATTTTATGGATCCGTTATCTCATACCTTGTAAAAGTACAATATTAGGGAAATCTTGTTTTATGCATAGCAGCGACAGAGGAGGGGGGTTGAAATCTGTGGCCGCTTGTGGTCTCTATGGGCATTTGGGTTGTGGCCGCTTGTGGTCTCTATGGGCATTTGGGTTGTGGCCGCTTGTGGTCTCTATGGGCATTTGGGTTGTGGCCGCTTGTGGTCTCTATGGGCATTTGGGTTGTGGCCGCTTGTGGTCTCTATGGGCATTTGGGTTGTGGCCGCTTGTGGTCTCTATGGGCATTTGGGCTGTGACAGCTTGTGATCTCTATGGGCATTTGGGTTGTGGCCGCTTGTGGCCTCTATGGGCATTTGGGTTGTGGCCGCTTGTGGCCTCTATGGGCATTTGGGTTGTGGCCGCTTGTGGCCTCTATGGGCATTTGGGTTGTGGCCGCTTGTGGCCTCTATGGGCATTTGGGTTGTGGCCGCTTGTGGCCTCTATGGGCATTTGGGTTGTGGCCGCTTGTGGCCTCTATGGGCATTTGGGTTGTGGCCGCTTGTGGCCTCTATGGGCATTTGGGTTGTGGCCGCTTGTGGCCTCTATGGGCATTTGGGTTGTGGCCGCTTGTGGCCTCTATGGGCATTTGGGTTGTGACAGCTTGTGGTCTCTATGGGCATTTGGGCTGTGGCCGCTTGTGGCCTCTATGGGCATTTGGGTTGTGACAGCTTGTGATCTCTATGGGCATTTGGGTTGTGACAGCCTGTGGCCTCTATGGGCATTTGGGTTGTGGCCTCTATGGGCATGTGGGTTATGGTCGCTTGTGACTGCTTCTGCTTAAGAGTTAACCCGTCTTCCATTTTATAAACAATAACTAGCCACTGACACCTCTTCCCCATAGACTGAACAAATTTCCACTTTCAATAAATGACCCCTGGAAACAGAAGGCTTGCATTTGCAGCCATGGTGGAATTCAAATGTTGCATGATGCTAGCCAATTTTTTGGGACCTCGGCGAGAGCACCCTTTGGGCCGGTTACATCATATGCAATCTCTCTATAAAATAATTCCTTACCTGCTTGACATTGTAGCCTGCCTTTGCGCTGGTCTCAATAAACAATACATTGAGCTCGTTAGATTTTCTCTCGCCTTCATCCCGCGAAACTTGCCTACAATGAAATATGGATTTTAAAATCGAGTCAATGCTATGAATCGAATCCACTCCTTAGAGGTGATAAATTCAAGAACACAACCTTAGGTGGTATGGATTTTGTTCATACAAAATCAATATAAGAATATTTGTCCTGGCTTTCTGAAATTTAAATATACCCTGCATATTTCTGTAAGGTAATACAGTGTAATACTGCTATAATGAACATCATGAGGTCTGCACAAAATGTTCACTATATAGTGGTCGTTTGTTATAGTGAATCATGTCACCAAGGCATTCAAAACATAAAATAAGACCAGTCAGGTAAAAATCATATCACAAAATGTCAACAAATACAGCCGGAAAGAATAAAAATAGCAAATTAAACATTTATTTTTGAAATGCGGAAACCAACCTTTTGTCACCAAGATCTGTTTTGTTTCCAACAAGCATAATAATGACATCACTCCCTCTCTCTGTCCTAACATCATCGATCCATTTTGACGTCTGGTGAAATGAATTAGCATCTACGACAAAACAAAGAAAGAAAGTTCGAAAATTAAAGCATGTACAACTCAAGACTGGAATTTGGATTCTTGAATGGGCATGACATTTTGTTATTAACCCATATCTGCCTAACCATGTAAACACACAAAAGACTGTATGTGCCTAAGCCCCCGCACAGAGATACATTGTTTTTGCACACAATCAGAAAGATTCCTTATTTAGAGAATATTACAATCACTGACACAGACACATTATATACTGATAGAAAGAGGAGAACATGCACTTTATTATGATGTCAGACTTGTCTAATTTCATATCTATAATCATGAAATACAGTCATCGGAAAAACGTAGTAAATTGGAATTGGACAAAAACACGGTACGGAAAATCACGTAAGTCGGCGTTTGTAGCGTTTTACATATCTACGGGTTATCACGTAGATCGGCGGATATGGGTTAATGAATGGTAGTTCTAAGCAATGCGAAAATTGTAAAGAAGCACTCACTTTTTTGTTTACAGAAAGCACCAAGAACAAGAAAATACCCAGCAACTTTTTGTACATGTGCATATTTATTTTTAATTTCTCTGAAATGAGAGCATTATGGACAGAAACATTGTTCAGGATTGGTGCCTTGACCAATTTCACTTCAAGTAAGTCTTGGGATATTAGTCAATCAAGTAATTACCATCGTTGTACATTCCCATTAAAATGTATTAACCCTAATTCCCTAGGCCCATTTGCTTACACATTTACCTGAATCCTCCAAAATCCTTCAGTAGTAAAGCAAGCACATGACATGTATGCACACGTGTTTCTAATCTGTGATACATACATGTACATGACCAGGGACCCTCCCGTTATGTATGGAGCAATAAACAGTATCCACTGACCCAAGCACTGACCTTGCAATCACTACAACAAACACGGATGTACATGTACAATGGAAAGGCAAGTATGCCTAATAACATCAATCCTCCAAAATCATTCACTTTAGCAAAGAGCATGTAGCATGTAACCTCAATCCTTCAAAATCCTTCACTTGAGCAAAGAGGATTTTGGTTAATGTAAACGTTGCTGTAACTGATTGTACACAAGCGAATCATGTAATGTACATGTCCAAAGGTCTATGTATATCATCACTATTCTCTACTCCATGTCACCACACATCTCATATTGCTAACCAAAGAATCAAATTTCATGATTTAAATGCAAATTTGATGGCAAGGCATCAACAAATTGTGTCTAGTTCTCTAGCAATCTATTTGAATTACACATCATTCATGTGTATAGTATGTACATCACACAGGCAATCTATCAGTAATGATTATAAAAGTATGCACAGTACTATATTACCGACCTTAACTTCACAAAGACAACCTACGGCAATTGCCTCAAAGACACTGCCATTTGCCTAAGTGCCCCCTGAAATGAACCCATAAACGATTTGATTTTACAATGGAAATGCCCTTGGCCCTTATGCACCAATATTGTCTGACCCTACAAACTATTTCAAAGCCTGGTTATATCCAAGTAAAACATCAGGGAATAATTTTGTTCATGATATTGCATAATGCAGACTAATATTTGCGTGTGTGTAATGCTGATTTTGATGAGTAAATTGTGAATTTTGTGTAGCAATTTGCTATGCACTACAAGCGATATCGTTCAGTGATGTTACAAGAACGCTACATACATTGTACATGTATTCAGAATTATTTCAGCTGCTTGCATATTATTCATGTATGCACTGCACATACAGTCTATGTTACTAAACATTATGTATGACAGTATGACCAATAGCAATTAATATATACGTGTAAGTCACTATGGGCATCTTCCTAGTGACGTATTTCACAATCAGGAACTAAAGATGAGGTAACAGATAAATCACCATGCATCTTTATATCCAGACAGATTTATTTATACTATAGATACATGTAAGTACTAAGTACATATACACATGTGCAATAACAGTATTATAAATATTTTCACTAGTAATTTCACATCAGCTTAGTGCTAAATCCCTATCACTTTTATCTTAAGGATCAGACAAGATTTGATTCCTAACACGAAAACTGCCAATCAGCAACCGTTTCTCCCAAACAAAATGTCTGTTTTTGTCATCGACAGGCCTTGAACTATAGTTATATAGGAGCAAGAAATTCTCTTCTTGGTAAAGGACATTAGAAAATATGTGAATGAGAACATTACAGGGGGCATCAAGGCAAAGACTATGGAATGGAGACAATTACTTCCGTTGTCTTAGTTAAGTACAAGGTCTGAATTAGAAAAGAAAAATAAATTATCCCTGCAGACCTGATTTGTTTTTGAAAGAACAACCACCCACTTATTTCTTTTCACACAGCCAAAGACTCATTTAAGTTACGTACGTGTACATGATAGAAATAAGGCTACATCAAATATAAATTTGTTATGCCAAGATTTTGTTAAAATTAGTCTCCATTAGTAGGAATATCTAGTATGTATTTTTTAAATTGTCGCAGCCTTCTTGCTGTGTACACTAATGTTTCTCATTTTCTTGAACCTACAGTCGTAGAATTTCATGGAGGCCATGGGCTCTATTGCCCTGATCTTGACCTTGGTGCCTCTGATAAATGTTCCCATAGACATAAATGGAAGTTACTCATGAAAAGTGGTCTTGCCCCTACAAAACTGAAATTCCAGGCGTGAGTCTAGTATTTTCTCAGGTTGATAACGTATTACGAGAGTTGCCACTTGAGAAGGGGTCAAAGTAATTTGGTTAATGGAACTGATGATGGAGCAGTAGCCTTAGGCAAGATGGCTTTTACAAATCACGATATGGATTGGGGGACATGAATAGGGGGATTTGTCTCTTCAAAGGCAATGCATCTTGTTTACTTTATTGTTGTATTAATTATGTAGGGTTTGAGGCTTTGCATGGTGGAGATAGATACTTCAGTTCTTTCGGGTGACACCATGTAATGATCTCTTCTTGGAAGAAGTGATGGCTCTGAGAAGAGCCGGTTGGTTTGTTCTCAACGTTTCGACTAGTCTGCTCTAGCCGACATGTTTTTTTATTTGTTCATTTATTTGTTGTTTGTTTCTTTATTTGATTGCTTCATCCAGCATGTCCAGAATAACTCCAGCCGTCATTTAATAGCATGTATATATCAATATTTATCACAAATTCAGAAAATTTTGATCAATAATTTTAAATCATCAAATTTACCAGAAGAGAAACTGAAAAGATTTCACATAAAAAACAACTGACATTATATATTTTGTTCTCAAAAAGGACAAACATTTATCTACATGAATGACTGGCTACATGTTTGTAAACGTTTTTTTTACATGGCATGTACAAATGTCTAGACTAGAAACAGCTATCTGTATTTCTGGTGAAAATTTCATATAGTTTAGCAGTGATATCATCAGCCATCTGATGAAAGACCATTTCCATGTTTTTGTGGTTTTCTTATTTTGTACTTGTGTTAAAGGGCTACTTTCGTCACGATCAGAGCAGACTATCAACAGGGCATGGAATCAGTGTCCTAGTTTAAGATGAACACAGTGACTGAAAATTACTGGCTCATATGACCTTATCATGTGGGGTATTATTTTCAGTTAATCTAAATCGAGCAGTCCGGTTCCATGTCCTATTGGTCATGATAAACCTCCAGTTCTTTTCAGAACCAAAATAATTCAACATCTCAACAGATAATTTACATGGTGCAACCGCAAACATTTAGACTATTTCTTACTTGTTATATCATAGACTACCACCGCTACTGTCGAGTCTCTTATATAGCTAGGGATGAGACTACGAAACCTTTCTTGACCTGCCGTATCCCACAGCTGAAGCCTTACAGTCCTGTCTTCAAGGTACATCGTCTTAGACAAGAAATCTATACCAATGGTTGCCTGTAAAATATAAAGAATCATCAGTATTCACACAGCATCCATTTATGGCTGGCTCCCTGACTGCAACTCTAAAATCACCATGAAAATCAAAAGGCACCAGTCTATTTTTGACATGAGCCTCACTTTGACTCTCATAGACTTGTGCATGAAATTCAAGATGGAGCTCAATGAAAAAGGTGTAATGTGGTATTGTAACCTGATAACAAGATTAACTGTTGTCAAATCATTAGGGAAATGAACAATCTGCCTATATACACTCAATGTGTGCAGGGATATGATACACGACATATTTCAGTTCATGAAAAGTGGCCCTTGATTGCTTCAATATATTTCAATTCCTAGCTATAAAATTTCACTGAAAACAGGTGAATGTTAAAGTCTGTAACCTAAGGAACCTAAATGTACCTCATAATGATTTTTATTTTTTTAAATTTTTTTTTAACGAAATTAAGCAGACAAATATAATGCCCCCGAAACGGAACTTCCGTGTTACATCCATGACAATGATTTTTTAAACCGGTGTTCTACCACATAGTATGATTTTTAAACAAAATCAGCCACAAACTTCTATATGTACCCATGAAGTTATTTATGGCAAAAAAAAAATTCCTTGTAATGATGGTTATTTTTGTCATCAAATTTAACGTGTCGTTTTCGTACATAACTCTTCGTGTCCCCAAAGTTGAGTCGCTACTTGATCAATAACGGTTGAGCACGCAGTAACTTGAACCATCCACGTGTGTATATCGTGTGCAATGTACATTACTTCACAAAATATCAACGTCATAGAGGGTCTCATAAACGCTGGTGAACTACAAATTTTGTTTTCACGGCGGCTTTAATTTCCGTGTCCGTTCGTTATGCATGCAATTGTATCACGCCCTCGTCATCATAATGGCCCTTGGTGCAAATTTCTAGCACGCTAAAGGGTTTATCTTACATGTGTTGTGACCGAGGTTGGTTGCCACTGGTTGCGTTTGTTTGACATGCCACGCGATTGCTTAGTGTCCGCATTGTGGGCGCCGTTACGTCTGGAAGTTGGAGGTTGGTTTCTCGCCACATACTGCCCACATTTCTTGAAAACCGTAACTGTTAAAAACTCTGAAATGTAGCAGCAAAGCTGAATAACGTTTTTCTGACTAGCATGAGCAATTTGGGGTGTTCAATCACAGTAGTTCTTTGCAAAATCGTAACTGTTGAGTAGAAAGTCCTAAAAAATAATTGCTCACTTTTCTAAACATGGCGCCTGAATTTCGTGTCCGCGTTATGTTCGAGGTACGATGCAACAATTTTTTATTTATTGGCGTCAGCGTTAAAGATTACTGTTTCTTTTCTTCTAATTATTAAATCACATTCTATTTACTTGATGTCATAATTTTTGGAATGGTTTTGATGGGTTTTAAGTTAATTTCTAACGTACATTACTTGACACCGAGGTCATGTAAAACTGCCACTTGGCTGTCGTGTCCGCGTTTGTTCAAAGTAGTGTTGCCAATGCGGCATTTTAACAAATGTTTATGACTTTATGGGCCTAATTTGCCGGAGTTCACCTTGCCTATATTTATGGGTCAGTGCAACATTTTAAGAAACATTTTTAATTTGTCATGCCAAATTTTACAAGCGAATTTAAAACGATTAGTATAACCTTTTTTGTACATAACGGTGTCCACCCTAACACAACTTGTTTTGGGGGTTTAAAATTCGGTCTTGAAATTTTTTTCTATGTCATATTGCAATGATTTGGACAAACTTCAAGGACAACTTTGAGGTTCGTAAAAATTCCCTGCTCAATATGAGAAATATGCTTTAAAAGGACACCAAGTTATGTACAGAAGATTCCTTGTCTGGCTCACTTTACATGCAGGTATTTCTCTTCTTTTGCAATGCCTTGCTCCATCAGCTACTTTTTATGTTTCTATGGACTGTATTAAACATCCTAACAGGGTAAATTGTATTGATATCTGTTGTCCATTTGTTGTCCATTTTGTAACAGTAATGTGTCATGTATCATATCCTTGCACATGTACCTCATAGCCCTGTAGGCTGTACACATAAACCCTGTCTACTGAGTGCAATACCCAAAGTGGCATCATTGCATAAAGGTACAAAACCCTACAGTCGGTATAGCTATAAGAATCATATCCTACAAAAACACTCATCCCTGGTTACCATTGACACTTCATTGTAAATGAAGTCAATAGCACACGCTTACCAGCGATATGCTAAGACTGGGGACAAACTGTTGCTTGCATGAAGGACGCCCTCAATAGGTCATGCACGGAGTGAATTTGAACTTTGAGGTTGTGAGTCACGGATGATACTGTACACTGTACATACAAGTAAACCCTACCTGGTATGTGTTGTCAAAGCTGTCGTACATAAATCTTGTGATGAGAGATGTCTTGCCCACTGGAAGATACAAACAAAAATAAGACAGAAACTAATTATTTTGATGTCCATCAATTATTGACCCTAGCCACCTGATAGAAAGGTACAGCACTTGTACGATGTTCAAGAGGTCACAGGTTCAAACCCACCGTTAGTTTTCTTTCCTTGCTTGAATAATAATGGTCATATTCTCGGCACCTTAACTTTATACTTGGATTCTATTCAGAGAAAAAAAAACCTTCTGATCAGCATGGGATGGGCATGCTGACACTGTTTTGCATCAGAAATCATTTTGACATTTTGGTACACATTTATGTATTGCATTGTGCAATAATGCATGATTCTATATTCAGCCAATTATTTACATAATTAGGAAACTTAACCTGAAAATAAGTCGTACATATCCAATGTACATGTACTATACAGTGTACACACCTGAATAATGCATGTTAATTAATAATTATATTGTTTGAACTGTACACACCCATATTGTACTATGTATAAGTGTGTAAATGTACAATGTATATGTATACACTCTTAAATAGTTCATTATGAAATTTATTCTATTGAATAATTATACAACGTAGACCAGTAAATATGCTATTCACATTGTCATGTACTAGATTCATCCTTCATATGTATTCCCAGAGCTATCCTTGACAAGTGGCATTTTCATCTGCTCTACCTCCCTTAGACCTCAGACCCTCTCTGACTCTAGTCATGAATTCTAATTTATGAGGGAATACATCTCAGGCATACTTAGAGTTGTAAGGTTATCTACATGATGAGGCTGTTGCTAGACAGTTCCTGTCAGTTGAGATCAATAGAAAGAAACATATGACACTCCTAGTGTCTCAATAAACCTTTATCACTGTGGCCATGTTTGTCAGTTCCCTGAGTTCATGAGTACAATAACAATTAACAGTGCTGAATCTCAATTAATAAAAGGGGCCTGACTATTTCCCTTCCAGCCTCAGTTTGGTTTTGTTATAGTTCTATATATTCACTGTATGGAGCTCACTCCAGGGTGTCTCCCCAAAAAGTTCAATTTTTTTGTTCTTACATAATTTAAAACCTAAATGTACCCAACCTACAATATGCCCAATCGTTTGTGTTCTGTGAGATGTTTGTCAGATTTTGCCTGCTTTTGAGAACAAAGGCAATTTGTAACACTAGAGCTACATGTACATGTACATGCATACGCCGTTAAGTTTCAGAATAACATCATTTTTATACAAAGTAACTCCCTAAGCTTTTTTGCCAAGAACCATCCCAAATCCTCCAACATCCATAATATGCAGTACAAAGGTACCACAACTGTCGGACTTTGATGGAATTGGTACAGTAGCAAATGCAAAGCATCCATAGCTTGGATATACACAGTGCTGAATCCAACAAACGCAGCCGGTGGAATTTGACAGATTTGGTACACGTGGCTACATGCTCTATATATTCACTGGGCTATACTGTGGAGTACTGAACCCATCAAAATCAAGCAAAACCAGGTGGTGAATTTTGATGGATTTGGGATAGTTAGGGTTAATCACAATGTACATGTAGGTCATTGTAGTCTCAAAAATTTTCAATATATTTATTCTGTTCTGTTCTTTTATTGTTTGTAACTTTGTTACGAACACATGTACATGTACAAAGTACAATGTACAAACTTGTTTGATAAATTGAAAACAATAGATTTGAAAATAGGGTGTCCAAATTTGTTATTCTTTGAGAAACAGGGTGTCCAAATATTTAACTTACAATACTTTTGCATGTGTATGAAAAATAAAACCGGGTGTCCATTTAGAAAACAGGGCATCCAAAAGACATCCAAAGGTATTGCTGACTAACAGTATGCTTTAACTAAATTCAATTGAATTTGCTCAGATCATCCAAGAAAATCTCATTTCGAACTCATTTATAGGAACTATGGTAGATGAGAATTTCTTCTTGGTCACGTTTCAGGTTTGGAGCATGTTATCACAAGATCGAGACTCCTCTATACTATCCCCCATTTCCGTTTAAGTACTAACAATAACAGACAGCGATCGACCGATCAAAAGCAACCTGGCACACAATGACCCTACGAGCCATGCCAGACAGGGTACACCATTGGTAATTACCCAAAACCAAAACGATCCAATTATCATCCAAAATATTTCATGCCGTGAAGGTACTTGATGTTATCTGCCATCCTGAAAAATTATCTTATCGGAAATGCCTTTAGTTAAATTTAAAATGTCTGTCTGCTATTAAAAAGAAGCTTGACTAGTGTCTGACATTGTAAATTAAGTTTTCCCACTATTTTTGGAAAGTGTTTGTGAACAAATTCAGCTAAAAATTTCATCAAAAATTTATTTCTAAACAGATTTCTTGATCTTTTTAAAATGCAGGTGTATAAATCAGACATGCAATTGACTCATTTCAGAAAAAGAGTCAAGTGTTTTGATTGATATACTGAGTACAAAGCCAATATACAGCCTACTGTGTGGGAGAGCCTCACAATCTTTTGCATTATACATGTATGTAGATGGTCTGTGGTGCATTCCGAGTATGTTTTGACAGAAGATTCTAGAAAAATAATGTTTTTATTATTGTTTCCCCTCCCCTACTCCTCCCCTCCCCCAGATTTCCGCAGATCCATCGCATGCCTAATAAATGCATTATTAAGCATTTTTTTATTTACTAAAACTTGCAGGATTGAGACATATTTGCATCATTTAAATACAAAAATCCACTAAAAATAGCATTTACACATAGATAAACTGTATTATCATGTTTTTGTATCACATTAACCCTAACCCTCCTAAATCCTCTATAATCCTCCGGAGGATTTGGAGGATTTTGGATGAATGAGGCACATTCGAAAATCACCAATTGGAGGATTATGGAGGATTGAGGAGGATTGAGGAGGGTCGTGCATTTGATAGTGGAGGATTATGAAGGATTGAGGCAGTGAGCTTCATGCATAAACTCAAGTTGGACGATTATGAAGGATTGAGGAAGGTACCTGGTAATTAAGGCTAGGGAGTTAGGTTAATAGCAGCAAATCAAACAAAGAGTTTGCTGTGTAAACTTTCTTTTCATCAGAAAATCTGAAATGTTAAAATCACATTACATCCTAACAACAGAAAATAAAAACGTTGTTTCACACATCCCTGTTCAAAATGATGTCTTTCCAAGTACATGTAGGTTCCTTAAAAAAAACAGTGTCTTGGCACGAATTGATAACCTCTACGCATAACCGCGAGTAAACTTGACTCATCATCCAGCTCGACTGTCTGTTCCTGACAGAAGGAACTCATGAATATTCATTAGGAGACCATCTTGAGTACGCCCGATGACACCCAGGTTGTCTGTCTGTGTCTGAAGATCACGCACAATTGGCCATACCGTGATGGATATAGGCAATGAAAATGAAGGCTACATACATGTAATAGTAAGGTACATGTATATGTAGCGTTATGCATTATGTTTAGACCAAATATTCTGTGTTGATTTGGATGTAGGATGCACAGGGCCGTATGCACTGTACTGATGAGACTGACTGATTGGTTGGGATGGGGTTACTAGTTCGACTTTATAATTGTTACATGAAATTCAATTCCTAGGGCATTTAATGAGATACACTACATGACTACATGAATAAGTATTGACATTCTTGATGTACAGTATGTGTAAGCGCAAAGGTTGGAAGTCTATGGATCAAATAAATGTAACAAAAACTGACAAAGGAATTAAACAAGTATAAAAACAGAGAGTTGAGTTCTCCCTTGTTGAAGACAGTGAGATTGTCTGTGTTTGTTTTCTCCGAGCCCAAGGTCCCTCATTACGGTGTTTTATAAGCTGGGTAACATTACACACGTGGGTGTACTCCCTCACAGTGTTTGTCAGAAGACAACGACTGTGAAGTCAGACACTTGTTAAGTATTCTACAGACAATTATAATTGCTTGACCATGATCCCTTGATGACCCACTGCTGTCGCTTGACTGTTATCTTCCGATAAAAAAAATGACCAATGGCTATGGCTATTTAAAACCACTATCCATCGATGACTAATAGTTTTTGCTTGACCGCTATCTCTTGTTGACCAATTGCTATCCCTTGACCACTATCGCTCAATGGCCAGTGGCTATTTTTAGAGCCAGACGAAAGTGACATTATCGTGAGCAAATATTTATCCTTAGTGGAATTTAGGATGAATGCATATTTTGTTTCTCTCCTCTGTTTCTCTCCACAATACAGGGTACTTCTTTCTTTCCTTGGTAGCTACTTCTCTTCTTTCAAGTGAAATTTTGAGGCAAAGGGAAATTTGTAAAAAGTCCTGAAATCAGGAAAAATCCTAAAAAAATCACAGGCCTGTTAATTATAAGCACTGACAGGTTGCACCAATATGCAGGTTTCATCTTGTAAAATGCATTCTTTATACTATACAATGTATACAAATATTTAAGTACATACTTAGACTGTGGGTTCAGGAAGGTTTCTTATTTGTCAAGGTAAGCATCTTAATGTGTACATGTTTATTGCTAGCCACAAATGTGAAATTTATTCAGCCTTTCTGAAATACTGCCAGTGAAATACATGTATAATGCACACACATTTAGAAGGATGTGATTCTTGGCATAAAGCCAATATCAGTACAAAAGGTAGTATATGGATGATACGCACACGTTTTAATCTGTTTTTCTTTTTTCAATCCATCTGGTACACTGTAACATTATGTATACCAGTAAAACCCAAACACGGTAACACTAATATTTGAACCAATACATGTCAAGTACCTGTAAGTTTATCATGTTTATTGCATGCCCCAATAATTTTCCGTATTTTATCAGCAATCTAAATAATGAAGCGTACTATTAAAAGGCCTAACTATTATGAAATCTATAGGTTGGTGAAATTCTTGCATCGGGAGATAAACAATTGATTTAATTTTGCCCTACACCAACGTGTGTATAGCACTGTATACTCAGTGCTTTCCGAGTGTCTGTGAAAAAAACTACACAGGCAACTCGGGCGGGATTCGAACCCACGACCTCCTGCTTACTAGTGCAGACGTCTTAACCTCTCGACCACCGAGCTTGCCCGATGACAATTGGCCGGCTAGCTCATCGGGCAAGCTCGGTGGTCGAGAGGTTAAGACGTCTGCATTAAATCATCTGGTACACTGTTACATATTATGTATACCAGTTAAACCCAAACACGGTAACACTTATATTTGAACCAATACATGTCAAGTACCTGTAAGTTTATCATGTTTATTGCATGACCCAATAATTTTCCGTATTTTATCAGCAATCTAAATAATTAAGTGTACTATTAAAAGGCCTAACTATTATGAAATCATTGTAGAAAAGAAAAGAAATAATTCAAAATGACATATTTCAAAATATTTTTCACAAACACAAAACCCTGAAATGCATTTATTGGTTTCATCCAAAAAAAAAGAAACAATAAATCAAGAGCAAATTAAATGATGAAATATATACATGTACAAACATGTATGTAATGTACTCAGAAAAAAATCTGTACAAAAAAGACAAGCAGAATGATGCACATGGTATTTACGTATATATTTTAGTCGAAACGTGTGGCTATTTAAATAACAAATTCGATTGGTCAAAAGAATTTGATTTAAAGCTGTTGATTGGCCAATTTGCACAGACCAGAACATAGCTATATATATTTTAAAAGCAATTAGTAATATGTATTCATGAATAATGATGATAAACATAACAGACTGTATTGATTACTAAAGAGAAGAGTCATCATCAAGGACTGATCAAGTCTAATGTAATCTTTACTGTTAGATCAAGAGAGGGCGCTATGCAATGTAAGTATGATTTGTAATTTATCAGAGCTCAAGACACTGAATAAATTAAAGGGATTGTACACCATTGGTAATATGTCTGTAAATGCATCCACATTTTATAAGAATCAAAATAGAAACACTACTACTCTACTCGGAGAAAACCGCCACCTCTCAAAAGAGATGCATTTCATTATAAAGGCAGCAGTTGCTACTTAAATTAAAGTACTAAACTTCAAAAGAATGTCGAATCCAACCGTCACTTATGCACAATGTCTTTAGAAGCATGTTTTTAGCAGACGACAAAATGGCCAACATCTCACTGGATGTGCATACATTCATTGCTCAAAATCTCCCAAAATATTATTTCCAATCCTTCATACCATGAGACAATGAGACCATGCAACATGGTCATAAATAACATGGTTTCTCATGAAAACACTGCATCAAACATTTGTATTTTATCCACACAGCAAAGTGCATCACCGACCAACATAACGTGTACTCGCTAAGCTTGAAGTGTATGGTGCACACTCACATTCCATTTACGTATGTTGCCATTGGGGGCTTTAGCATTGTGATATGGGATGTTGACATTTTATCACTGCAATGACAATGTCATCTGACATCTTGAAGTACTTATGAACAAAATGAGTGACAGGGAATGATTTTGTAAAAACATGTGCATAACAAAATCTTTTGTGGAGAAATATTTTGATATGTAGGACTCCCAAGTCCCCACTACACTACCCCCATTGTAGTGCCAATACACTCAACTTCCTCCGTATCCTTGGCCATAGCACCACATGTACAAAAATGGAGCGATTTTGTTTTTTCAACTTTTGATCTGCTAATTATTACAACCTAAAACTTAGTAATTAGGTAACCTTGCCCAAGCAGACACTTTTGGCATAAAATCCATTATTCTGGATTATCTCATTTTTGAAAAAAATAATAAAATTTAAATTTCACCAAAATTACCAATTTCACAAAAGTGTCTGCTTGAGCAATCTTACTTAATCACAAAGTTTTAGATCGTAATAATAAAGGGAGTACCTACATACATTTGGTACACTAAAAATCGCTAGATGGCGCTATACTGCCTGTTTTGCGTTTTTTTACCGGTAGCAGGAGGGTCATTGTGTATGCGTGCAATGCATTGTTGGGAAATCCAGCAGTTTCCATGTTTACTAACTAGTTCAATCTTGCATTTTTCAAAACTTAAAATGTCCATAAAATTTCGCCAATGCAAGTTGCATGGTTTTAAACTTCAGAAGAGGCATCTGTAGGTGGCATAGAATCTTGGAGGTGAGTTTGAATAGCATTTCTCATGTTTGGGACACCTTTTTGGGGTACAGATAGGCAGATTCACGCAAACCGCCGATGGTGGCGCTATTTTTCATATCCTTTTTTTCTGTCGAAGTTGTGACCCGCCGAACTTTCATGGTAAAATTCTAATATAAAGGGTAGTCTACGGATGTAGTCACTTCTAGTGTCGATAAATGGATACTACACATCGTGGTTATCTTAATTGATCAGTCCATGCCAACTGTAACGTTGGCACAAAAACAGTTCAACTTGCGCAAAATAGACTTTGTTAGTACTACAAGGATACATTGCAGGCAAATTCGGTCACAACTTTACAAATGAAACTGGATCTTAAAAATTACCAAATATTTAAATCAACAAAAATTCGTAACTTTGCATAGGGTTAACCTATCATGACCATTGACCCCTCATTTTCTTTCTAATTTTTTGTTCTATCCAGTGATATGACATTTAAAAGCATTGAAGCAACTTCAAATTTTCATCAAACTGCCTAGTAGTACAGAACATTGCCTGCTCAATATCGATACTTGTCCATACAGCCTCAGGACTACCATGGGCATTCACCGCAGCGCTACTAGGTCCGTTAATGACAGAAGTTGTAAAAGTCAGGTAGTAGGGCTGCGGTCACCACAGCTACTAACACTCGTTGCCGTCTGTGACCCAGCACTCAAACTTCAGCATGCGTCTGGAGTGTGCATGAAGTTCGTGCGCCGGGTCGCAGATGGCAACAAGTGTTCAAAATAAACAATTTTGCAGTGTTAAAAACATGGCGCATATTCAGTGTCACGAACACTGTCTCACTGAGTCTACTCTGAGACTGATCACTGAGGGTTTATTAAAATTGAAAACTAAAAACAAATCTAATTTAAACTAGAATCTAGTCTAGATGACTGATACAAGTGATAGTCAACAAACATGACAGAAACATAGAACTATAATGTAAATTTAATAAAGATATACTTGACTAATAACTTTTACAGAAACAAACATCGAAAATGTAACGTTAGCTTGCTAACGTACATGAACGTAACTTACACAAATTGTTACACGTAGGCCTATCAAGACTCAAGTCACTCATAGTTAGTAAGGCCCTAACTAAGATGAATATAAATTTCGTCACTCACCGCTCTGTTCACCGAGAAAAACCAGCTTGAATTTCCTCAAAGGATTACCAAAGTCTCCCGCAGAAGACATGATGAACTTTCCTTACAAAGTCACACGTAAAATCGGACAAAATGTATAATTATTGATGTTAGGCCTATATTTCGTTCGTAAATCACCAATTTTTAGTACAGAATTGGCCCTGCCCTCCGCCACGTTAAAGCATCGATGTATGGACTGCGCAAGTGCAGAATAATTTCATGTCATGGAATAGTTTGATTGGTTGTGTATTCTTACCTCCAATGAGGATGACTCACAACTTCATAGGTGAATCATTGTGATCAATGGCTACAACAAAATAAAACGTTGTTTCTATACAATAAATGATTTGAAATAACAACTGTTTTATTATTATTATACATTTTTGTTTATGAAACCACGGACCCCCTCAAAAGCACAGGAAACCTGTAAACAAGGGTGCTTGCTGTGTGAACCAGAAACACCGGGGTAAACCCCTACTCTTCCACGATAAGTGTTCTGGGTTCTTTTACATGCATTACTTTAATAATCCAATACACGGGACCTACGGCTTAACGTCCCGTCCAAAGGATGAAGCAATTATGGTTAAGTGTCCTGCTTAGGGACACAAGTGCCGCGACCAGCCAGGCCGGGATTTGACAACCCACATTCTGACAACGCAGAAGTTGAGTCCAATGCACTTGACCACTCGGCCACGACATATGTTATTAATAAATCATAATTTTAAACCACTGAACATCTTTTCTTGAATTCATAATTCCTTATTTTCAGTTATGCAAGAGGTTCATCCTGGTACATAAAACCATGGTGGAAGGAAGAGATCTAACAAATCAAGAGCCAGCAAGATTTTCGTAGGAGAAACGTAATATACAAATGATTGGCCACAAAACTTTTTCATAGAGTGTCATAATTGAACATGTGTAACTTTTATTTGAGTCACCTACTTATATTAGATCACGGAAGTATTTTAAAGGAATGTTTTTTAATCAATAATGAAGTAAGCTCTTCAGTGAATCATTCATATGTTAAGTTTATTAACCATAACCATTTCCCCTTACTTATTTCTTCTGGTAATTTCGGCATATTCTTTGTTATTTTGTCAAATTTATTGATTTTTTTGAAAACCTTACCTATATTTAGTTTTACTTTTTGATTCCAAGCAATTTTCTTTTTCATCTGAAAATTAACATTTTCCTTGCAGAATATAGAAATCAACACATGAAAAAATGGGGGGGGGGGGGGTAAATGAGGCAAAAATGGCACATGGCATAAGGAGGTGGATGCATATCAATTTGCATATATTTGCATATATTTCAATTTGCATATATTATTAGTCAACACAAAGGGCCACATGCCCCAAGTCCGTATAGCACTAAGATCAAGAAAATGTTGAAAAATAAATTTTACAACAGTTTTGACAAAATAATAAACGTGGATTTCTGGCATCATGTAATGTCAACAATCAAACTGATTTATTTAATTGATTTCTATTTAATTGACTTTCCTCTGGCAACCTGACCAGAGATTAACACTAATCTCCCTTTGAGTCACATCAAGTATTTATAATTAATATGATTGTGTAACCAATTAAATTTAAATCATGTTATCATATATTAAAATATACAATAAATTGTTTATTTTACAAAAAATGTGAAAGTCATCTCATTAAATAATTTAATCGTTTCACAATGACATAGTTCCACCTCTTGTATGAATTATATATTTTACAAAAAATGTGAAAGTCATCTCATTAAATAATTTAAATCATGTTATCATATATTAAAATATACAATAAATTTTTTATTTTACAAAAAATGTGGAAGTCATCTCATTAAATAATTTAATCGTTTCACAATGACATTGTTCCACCTCTTGCCTGAATTTTGTGTTAAGATCATAATCATCAAAATAACAGATTACAAATTGACGTACGTCTATGGTATAAAGTTAGTAACTTGATCAACAATTTTTTTCACTGACTAATGAATTAAAAAAGAAACTGAACAATTGATTTAATTTTGCCCTACACCGAGTGTCTTCAGAAAAAACTTCACAGGCGACTCGGGCGGGATTCGAACCTACGACCTTCTGCTTACTAGTGCAGATGTCTTAACGTCTCGACTACCGAGCTTGCCCAATGTCGACTGGCTGGCTAGAATCCTATTGAATATATGTAGGAAGAATGATATCAAACTGTAAGCTTTGCATGGTGAAAAAGGATAAATAAAGACTGTTTACTGTGACACATTTAGAAATTCTGAAAAGAACTGATGGTTATAACAGTCTACTGTGACCACTTTAAAAAACAAATTTGTCCCCTAATCACTTTGTATCTCATTTGCATGTAATACAAAATTGAAATGGCAGAAATACTCATAATGTTGCCATGAGAGAACTAAACCTGAACTAATTATCAGTAAGATTTGTAACTTTCAGGGATGATATTTTAAGAAAATGAAAAGGTAGGAAAAATGTTTGCCATTAGGCATATACTAGCCTATAGCGGTTTACTTCTATAGCCATGTATAGCAAGGAAACGGTGTTTATCTCAGTATTTACAATAAAATTATACAGAAGGAAAGTTTCCATGGACTGAAGTTAGTCGGAACCCGGTTTCATGGTATGATTTTCAAAAGCAAAAGGTAGGATTTCCTACAAAAGTAGGAAGAATCTCATGTCTAAGCTTTGCATGGTGAAAGGATAAGTAAAGACTGTTTGCAGTGACCCATTTAGGAACTCTGACCCATTTAGAAACTCTGAAAAGAACCAGTTGGTTACAACTCAACGTTTTTATCAGTATGCTCGGATTGCTTAAGTATAAATCAATATATTTGCAATTTAGCATACACAATATAGAATCACCCTTCACTATTAAATTGTGTGCATCTGTGAAAACGCATAAACATGCACACAAACCAAATATCAATACATAAATGAAATAATAATGAAATTACTTGATAATAATTACAAAATAAATTGCCTCTTATACATGGAATGTACATTATTGGTAAAAGTTAAATTTAACGGCTAACTTGATGTGAAGTTAGTTCAGGTACCAATCATTCTGCAATATTATTCTGTCTGAAAAGCAGTTTAATTTCTACCAACAGAAAATCAGAAATTGGCCAAATTGTTAATGTCATAATTTATTTATTAGGTGTTCGGGTATGTGCCCGAAACACCTATTGCTTTTGTTCGGGTTTTTAGGTGTTCGGTTATGTACCCAAAACACCTATTGTTTTTGTTCGTTTTTGTTGTTGTTTTTTTGTTTTTTTTCTTCTCCTTCTCCCCATCGATTGTCTACAAAAAAAACACATACTTGCAAACTTCACATGAACTTGAAACTTGGCATATACTTAGAACTTAGCACGTAGATGAAACAGAATTTGTGACAAGAATTTGTGACATCATGATGAGGTCATCAGATATTGAATTACGATAAATCAAAGTTTAATATTTAAAAAAAATCATATCTCAACAACCACAAGAGGTAAATTCACAATTTTTTTACCATTATATAGATCTTTTATTGGCATAAAATATTTACAAAAAGGTGACCCCAATTTGACCTTACTTCCTGTCCAAACCGGAAGTCAAAGTTTAATACTTAAAAAAATCATATCTCAACAACCACAAGGGGTAAATTGACAATTTTTGTACCATTGTACAGATCGTTAATTGTCAAAAAATATTTACAAAAAGATGACCCCAATTTGACCTTACTTCCTGTCCAAACCGGAAGTCAAAGTTTAATTTTTTTTAAATCATATCTGAACAACCACAAGAGGTAAATTCACAATTTTTGCACCACTGTACAGATCGTTGTCAAAAAATATTTACAAAAAAGGTGACCCCAATTTGACCTTACTTCCTGTCCAAACCGGAAGTCAAAGTTTAATATTAACAAAAATCATCCACAAGAGGTAAATTCACAATCTTTGCACCAAGGTACAGATCGTTAATTGTCAAAAAATATTTAAACAAAGTTGACCCCAATTTGACCTTTACGTGTCCCGAACACCTAGTGTTTGTCAATACAAACACCAATCTCTAGTTTATTTATTTATTGTCCAATTCCAACAGCGGACGAGCCGCCAATTACAGGAAATGATAAATAAAAATATAAATATAAAAACAATGAATTAAAAATTACATAACAATAGAATGCAAAGATTTAAAGACACTCAAATACACATCAGTTACTGGTACTGGCTAAGGCACGGAAAAGCTGAGTATGAAAAGAATTAAGAGATGGAGCCCGTTATAGGTGGATGAAATCCTTGATATAAAGCCACGCTTTGTCACCTCAACGTGATTCCTTGGGACATGGAGGATGTGTTCATTGGCATGCCTTGTACGACGATTAGAAACATGTAAACTAAATGGATTGCAGTCATTGATACTAAAATGATTGTGAAAATCCCTTTAATACAAAACTGTCTTCAACACACTTCTTTAATTCCGACCTCATATGTTAATAGCATTTGTAAACTCACTTAAACTTGGATAGAGTCTAGTTTTATTTGAGTCATGAACTCCATTGCTTACGACTTGTTCTGGACATTCAGGTAAGACTATAGTTTCTATTTGGACATAATTTTCCCTAATCTCTCTTGATGAGAGCTCTGTGAAGACAGAATTAGTAGTGTTCCCTGATGATGAAGGAATTCGGGAAGTCTTATTCGGGGGAGGCAATCTCAACCGAAGTTCCTTAAGGAGAGATTTCTCTGATTGAGAGTCCCCCAAAATGTTATGAACAATCTTCTTAACTACACTTTGAGGTTTGGAAGTGATCCGGTCGAAGTGGAGACAGTGTGATGAGAGGATTTGTCTAACAAGGGCATTTTGGTTTTCCTCGGTTACCATGGAGATGTCACGGTAAATAATAGGAATGATTTCTTTCTTGTAATGCTTAGCTTGGTCCATGGAAAAAATGACATCGAAGTTGCGATGCGACGCAAGATAGTCTGGACTGAATACAATGACTGAGCGCCAGCTGGTTTCTAATGCTGTCAAAATGTCCTCTTCCCTGTCTAAGGAGGAAAAATGGATTTGATTATTTAAACATTACTTCTGCAAACATTTAACACAGAAAATGGTTTTAGACAACCATATTTACAGAGGCAAGTGACCAGAGAGTGTTGTTTGAGAGAAGTAGTTGATATTGCCAAATACAAAGTTGCCTGATTGGACAACTGTTTCTATTAAATTTTAAATTTTTGTCCTATTTTGCCTAAATTGAGGGCATTTCTGTAATTTTTTTTAAAATATTACCAAGAAGAACTTTACATCAAGTTAACATTTTTTTAATTTATTTTGTTTTATGCAAGTTCGCCCCAAACAAGGCTAAAAGCCACTCTAGGTAAGGGGCTACAAGAAGAAATCATAGAAGATGAAAATAACTCAGGAGGACTGAAGGTAGGAATTGATATTCCTCTTAAAACTATGATAAATTATTAATTTTCATTTTGACCAAGTATCGATGTTATATTCAAGGGTTTTGAGATTTATTTAAGGAAACAAAATCGTCACAATCAGAGCAGACTTTCAACAGGGCATGGAATCAGTGCTCTAGTTTAAGATGAACAGTGACTGAAAATTACTGGTTCATTTATGCAGCAGCAAAGGTTATATGACCTTATTTGGGGTATTATATCAGTCACTAAGTTAATCTAAAACTAGCACTCTGATTCCACACCCTGTTCACTGTGACGACACAAATAAAGACTTGATCTTTTGTCCAATAAATTATTAGTTTTCTTACCTCCGCCTGGAAGGCAATTTATTTCCCAGAATACTCTGTAACCACGATCTTCCAAATATCTCACAAGGTTCCTAGCAAAACATCTGTCAGTGGTGCTGTTCCAGTCATAAGATAAATAAACGTCATTGATTTTCCTGCCTGTGAAATTAATATAAAAATCTAATAATTTACAGGAGTGTGATTTGACAAATGTAAAAAATCCTGAAAAATGGGTAACGGGCCTGGGTTTCCCTTTCGTCTAGAGGACACAGCCCCCTGAACCTCCTGGATGTTTAATTTTGGAGGATTTACAGACTCTCCACATCCCCACAAACAAGAAACTAGGTTTGGACATGATACAGGCGTGTTCTTTCTTCCCTTGGTGGCTACTTCTCTTCTTTCAAGAAAATTTTTAATTTTGAGGCAAAGGGAAATATCGCTTTTATACATTTTCCGACATCTGAATTTCATTTTTTTAAATTTGTTCGTTTAATAAAGATATTATCTTTCAAATTTCGTTTGCTTTTTAAATTCTATTTTTTGGGTCTCTTTTTATGTTAAAATCCAGACTTCCTGAAAAATCTGGAAAATGCAAGATCACGCAAGAAAGGAGACTTGTACAGGTGCCAGTTTCAAAGAGTTGATAATCACATAAATTTGCTTAGCACAGAAAATTTGTGCTTAGCAAAAATAGGTCACCAGCCAGGTAATGTATATTGCTTCTGGCAGGTTCCCAGCTAATAGGTCACCAGCCAGGTAATGTATATTGCTTCTGGCAGGTTCCCAGCTAATAGGTCACCAGCCAGGTAATGTATATTGCTTCTGGCAGGTTCCCAGCTAATAGGTTACCAGCCAGGTAATGTATATTGCTTCTGGCAGGTTCCCAGCTAATAGGTCACCAGCCAGGTAATGTATATTGCTTCTGGCAGGTTCCCAGCTAATAGGTTACCAGCCAGGTAATGTATATTGCTTCTGGCAGGTTCCCAGCTAATAGGTCACCAGCCAGGTAATGTATATTGCTTCTGGCAGGTTCCCAGCTAGGTCACCAGCCAGGTAATGTATATTGCTTCTGGCAGGTTCCCAGCTAATAGGTCACCAGCCAGGTAATGTATATTGCTTCTGATAGGTTCCCAGATAATAGGTCACCAGCCAGGTAATGTATATTGCTTCTGGCAGGTTCCCAGCTAATAGGTCACCAGCCAGGTAATGTATATTGCTTCTGGCAGGTTCGCAGCTAATAGGTTACCAGCCAGGTAATGTATATTGCTTCTGGCAGGTTCCCAGCTAATAGTCACCAGCCAGGTAATGTATATTGCTTCTGGCAGGTTCCCAGCCAGGTATTGCTTCTGGCAGGTTCCCAGCTAATAGGTCACCAGCCAGGTAATGTATATTGCTTCTGGCAGGTCCCCAGCTAATAGGTCACCAGCCAGGTAATGTATATTGCTTCTGGCAGGTTCCCAGCTAATAGGTCACCAGCCAGGTAATGTATATTGCTTCTGGCAGGTTCCCACCAGCCAGGTAATGTATATTGCTTCTGGCAGGTTCCCAGCTAATAGGTTAACAGCCAGGTAATGTATATTGCTTCTGGCAGGTTCCCAGCTAATAGGTTACCAGCCAGGTAATGTATATTGCTTCTGGCAGGTTCCCAGCTAATAGGTTACCAGCCAGGTAATGTATATTGCTTCTGGCAGGTTCCCAGCTAATAGGTTACCAGCCAGGTAATGTATATTGCTTCTGGCAGGTTCCCAGCTACATGTAGGTCACCAGCCAGGTAATGTATATTGCTTCTGGCAGGTTCCCAGCTAATAGGTTACCAGCCAGGTAATGTATATTGCTTCTGGCAGGTTCCCAGCTAATAGGTTACCAGGCAAGTAATGTATATTGCTTCTGGCAGGTTCCCAGCTAGGTCACCAGCCAGGTAATGTATATTGCTTCTGGCAGGTTCCCAGCTATAGGTTACCAGCCAGGTAATGTATATTGCTTCTGGCAGGTTCCCAGCTAGGTCGATCACCAGCCAGGTAATGTATATTGCTTCTGGCAGGTTCCCAGCTAGGTCACCAGCCAGGTAATGTATATTGCTTCTGGCAGGTTCCCAGCTAGGTCACCATGCAGCCAGGTAATGTATATTGCTTCTGGCAGGTTCCCAGCTAATAGGTCACCAGCCAGGTAATGTATATTGCTTCTGGCAGGTTCCCAGCTAATAGGTCACCAGCCAGGTAATGTATATTGCTTCTGGCAGGTTCCCAGCTAATAGGTCACCAGCCAGGTAATGTATATTGCTTCTGGCAGGTTCCCAGCTAGGTCACCAGCCAGGTAATGTATATTGCTTCTGGCAGGTTCCCAGCTAGGTCACCAGCCAGGTAATGTATATTGCTTCTGGCAGGTTCCCAGCTAGGTCACCAGCCAGGTAATGTATATTGCTTCTGGCAGGTTCCCAGCTAGGTCGATCACCAGCCAGGTAATGTATATTGCTTCTGGCAGGTTCCCAGCTATAGGTCACCAGCCAGGTAATGTATATTGCTTCTGGCAGGTTCCCAGCTAGGTCACCATCCAGGTAATGTATATTGCTTCTGGCAGGTTCCCAGCTAATAGGTCACCAGCCAGGTAATGTATATTGCTTCTGGCAGGTTCCCAGCTAATAGGTTACCAGCCAGGTAATGTATATTGCTTCTGGCAGGTTCCCAGCTAATAGGTCACCAGCCAGGTAATGTATATTGCTTCTGGCAGGTTCCCAGCTAGGTCACCAGCCAGGTAATGTATATTGCTTCTGGCAGGTTCCCAGCTAATAGGTCACCAGCCAGGTAATGTATATTGCTTCTGGCAGGTTCCCAGCTAATAGGTCACCAGCCAGGTAATGTATATTGCTTCTGGCAGGTTCCCAGCTAATTTTTAAAGCAATATTTTCTACTAAACAGCTACATGAAATTGGCCCAAGAATATGACATAAATAGCCCAAGAATATGACACAAATAGCCCAAGAATGACACAAATGACCCAAGAATATGACATAAATAGCCCAAGAATGACACAAATGACCCAAGAATGACACAAATAGCCCAAGAATATGACATAAATAGCCCAAGAATGACATAAATAGCCCAAGAATGACACAAATGACCCAAGAATGACACAAATGACCCAAGAATATGACACAAATAGCCCAAGAATATGACACAAATGACCCAAGAATATGACACAAATGACCCAAGAATATGACATAAATAGCCCAAGAATATGACACAAATGACCCAAGAATGACACAAATAGCCCAAGAATATGACACAAATAGCCCAAGAATATGACACAAATAAAATAGCCCAAGTGTTTAGTGTCAACTTACTGTCCTCCTTGGTAGTGGTGCAACTGTCTTTATACCGCAATTTGATATCGGTTCTGAATCGATACCCAATCGAAACACAACAGATTAAAAGAGATACACACATCACAGGACCGATAAAGATGCGGTTAACTTCTTTAGGGTCCAGGAATAAATCTGGGGTAGGGGGAACTTCAGAGAAAAATAATAAAATAACAAAATTAATCATGGTTAAAAGGGGAATCTGCAATGTCGGTAATGTTGACAAAACAGCTTATATAAGTATACTGAGACGCAATAGAAACTTACCACTTTTTCGACCTTAAATTATCAGTAATCACAATGCACAAATGTAATATGTGCACTCACGGTGAAGTGGATACAGATGGGATCGAGTACAGTGGACAAAACGTGGACATTTCCTCAATAAAATGCCAACATTTCTAATCCAAATTGTTGTGTTGTCTTATTTTGAACCATTACAATTTTATGCTATTCCAAAACAAGTGGTAAATTTCTATTGCATCTCAGTATATGTTTACTCTCTTTGAATCCAGATATACATTAAAGGGAAGGTTCAACATTGGCAATGTTGGCAAAACTGCTTCTATGAGTATGCTTACTCTCTTTGAATCAAGATATACATTGAAGGGAAGGTACAACATTGGTTATGTTGGCAAAACTGCTTCTATGAGTATGCTTACTCTCTTTGAATCAAGATATACATTGAAGGGAAGGTACATCATTGGTAATGTTGGCAAAACTGCTTCTATGAGTATGCTTACTCTCTTTGAATCAAGATATACATTGAAGGGAAGGTACAACATTGGTTATGTTGGCAAAACTGCTTCTATGAGTATGCTTACTCTCTTTGAATCAAGATATACATTGAAGGGAAGGTACATCATTGGTAATGTTGGCAAAACTGCTTCTATGAGTATGCTTACTCTCTTTGAATCAAGATATACATTGAAGGGAAGGGACAGCATTGGTAATGTTGGCCAAACTGCTTCTATGAGTATGCTTACTCTCTTTGAATCCAGATATACATTAAAGGAAAGATACAACATTGGCAATGTTGGCAAAACTGCTTCTATGAGTATGCTTACTCTCTTTGAATCAAGATATACATTGAAGGGAAGGTACAGTATTGGTAATGTTGGCAAAACTGCTTCTATGAGTATGCTTACTCTCTTTGAATCAAGATATACATTGAAGGGAAGGTACAGTATTGGTAATGTTGGCAAAACTGCTTCTATGAGTATGTGATTTGACAAATGTAAAAAATCCTGAAAAATGGGTAACGGGCCTGGGTTTCCCTTTGGTCTAGAGGACAAAGCCCCCTGAACCTCCTGGATTTACAGACTTTTCACATCCCCACAAACAAGAAACTAGAGGTTTAGATACAATACAGGATACTTCTTTCTTTACTCAGTGGCTACTTCTCTAATTTCAAGAAAATTGAGGCAAAGGAAAATTCGTAACAAATCCTGAAATCAGGGAAAATCCTGAGAAATCACAGACCTGTTACTCTCTTTGAATCAAGATATACGGAACTGCTTACAGAACTTGGGAGGGCGGCTAACAAGTCAACAGATTTGATCAAGGCCAACTCACCTGGTGATAATGTTAAGTACAACAAGATGTCAAGACCATTATGGTTAATGTTCAATGCATACGTTCCATAGTCTTTTCTAGAAATATTTCCAATCTGAAGATTGACTCTAAAGATTGGATTACTGCCACATTTTGTTCTGAAAGTTGGATTGAGAGAGATAAAGATTGGATTACTGCCACATTTCATTCTGAAAGTTGGATTGAGAGAGATAAAGATTGGATTACTGCCACATTTTTTTCTGAAAGTAGGATTGACAGAGGATTATGTGGGCGTAAATCCTAAGTGGGGAGAGGGTTGAGACATGGGATTTGTTGTCCGGGAGAGATGGTCCATGGGATCACCCCCCATTCTGAGAGCCAATAAATATTGGCACTTTATACAACATTTGAAAAATGTTTGGGGGCAATCATTGTTTACAAAATTTCCACAATTTTCTTCCCAAAATATTTTAAATAACAAAAATTAATTTCAAAATCAATGTTTTAAACAATTTATTGTTTTGCAGGTTTGGGGGAGGAGGTAAGTAAAGGGTGACATTCAAGGGTATCCATTGAATTTTTGTTGATTCAAAAGAGGGAAAATTGTATTTTGTCATTGTTTTTTACAACCCAATTTTCGTCTGTTTTAAAGAGGGCCTAAATGGAATCACATGTAATTGGTATCATGAATATGTAACACCAATATGAATATTCAGTGCAATTTCAAATATTCAACAGCCAAGCTTCTAATACATACGTATTCTCCAGTCTTGTAAAGCAGGAAGCCAAACGTAAAGTCTGGAAGCCAAACGATTCTGGAAGATAAAGCCAACTATTTTCATCATCTATTGTACTATTCATCACGCCCATCGATTCATTATTCTTGTACCACTCCGGAAGCACTTCAATCATGTCGTCACCGATGAAAAACTCACAGTTGAAGGTGAAGTTACTACCAATGTTGGCGCTAGCGTTTTGACAGCCAGGACTCTCTAGATGTATGGGTTTATTTGTCTTACAATCTGAGAGTAGGAAAGAAGAAGATTGTAAATGTTCACAAAACAATTTAAAGCCAGGAAACCATTTTGGTAAAATGTCTGTAATTGCATCGGTACTTTCTAAGGATCAAGTATATAAACTAAGCTATTAATTAAGTCCAGATTAATTCATTGTATCATTAAAAAGAAAATAGTTAAAATTAGCATTTTGTATGTATTCATTCTAATGCAGAATTTCTGTCTTCAGAAGACAGAACTGTCTTGAGAAGACAGAACTGTCTTCAGAAGACAGAACTGTCTTCAGAAGACAGAACTGTCTTCAGAAGACAGAACTTAATTTTTGAAATCATTTCACTAATTGAACTAAAACAACAGAACCCGAGTTAGAAATATCTCAAGAGTTATTTCATACAATCTTCAACTTAAACACCAACTAATTTGTATGTAAAAATGTGATCATTTATGTTTTTCGAGATTAACAATAATAACAAGAAAGTGATAAAGTCAACAACAAAAAAAGTCTCTGGTTTCTGGTCCCCGTACATAATAATAATAATAATAAAGAAATTAGTAAGAAATATCCATAATCACTAGATTGATGATTGATGAAGATTTTAGGGGGGAGGGGGGGGGGGGGGGGGAGTACATACCTTTAATAACCATCAATTTAATGGTCTGTTGTATACATCTAGTTTTCTCACAATTACATGCCTTACATGTATAATTGCCAGTATCTGTCTCATTAATTTGAGTAAATCTCAACGTTTGTTGTTTATTTATCAGTTTCTTCTGGAGGTTTTCATCAATTGGTAGTTCGTTCTTTTCCCATGTTATGAAACAGAAGTTTTGCGCGATGCAGCTTATTTCTTTGTGTTCATTTTCTATCCCGATTTCAAGTGATGCTGTTTCATCGAATCTCAGCGTGCCATCTGTGTATGAATGAACATGTAAACATCTTCAAAAATTCATAGTTGAAATTGAGTCATTTTTGTCAATGTCAAGTCACAAGTCATTTCTTTGCATGTCACTGTCAAGTCAGGTAACAAATCATTTCTGTGCAAGTCAAAACACAGAAATGAAAGTGTTTGGCCGACATCACAATTGACATGGAAGGGCGTGAGTAAGCTTGGATGATAACACGATAATATCGAATATCGGCATACTTTTTTTTGTATTCGATTACGATTTATATCAAGAACCTTTTCAAGTTATCGAGCTATTGGCAAATCGCATTTAACAAATATATTGTGACTCAAGTAAGAAATTCCATAGAAACAAAATTATGACAGTCTTTTCAGCTTTCGAAAGTGAGAAACAAAAGCGAACTACTTCAGAAGTACATATACACACTACGCAAACAAATTTGCGATTTATTGTGATGCTTGTAGAGAGGTACATACCTATTGTTATCGGCGCTAAAGCCATCATACTATTGAAAATCGCAATATATGTTTGCCGATATAACGCAGATGAAAAAAATCGATATTGCCCAAGCTTAACCCTAACTCCCTCGACAACAAAAGTAGTTGGAGGATTTTGAAGGATTTTTATTGTTCAGTAACAATGCTTAGGGAGTTAGGGTTAAGCGTGACCTTATTGGTTAATCTATGCCATTTGATTGACAGACCGGAATGATTTTGGGTAATAAATTTGAATTTGAAATTTTCACAACCGTTTTTGACTGGTAAAAGCATCGTCTTGTATTGTTGAGGGTGGTCAAAATGACAGTAAAAACCAGTCAAAAATGCCCCTGTGTGCACATTTGGGTCAACAGTCAAAACAGGCAGTTGACTGGTTTTGACCTCTACAGCAACTTCCCACTAAAGTGCAGCTATAGTAGGAGGGTTAACAAGCAGATAATGAAAGATTTTGTGTATTCATTCTCATGTAGAACATTCATCTTTTGAAGCTGAAAATTTAGTTGGGAAATATTTTATTTTATATAAAGGCACTACATCTCAAATCTTATTGACATTACAAAATAGATGTAATCTGCACATATAAACATACACAGCTGCTGCCTCAGTGCCTGCCATGAAATGGACCAACTCTCAATAGTACTCCTGGTATAAACATATGACATGGTATAACGTATACATATTACTTTCTCCATCTAGTTCTATTTTTATATTCAGTTTCAAATATCTTTCACAACCAGTCAAGGAGTTTTTATGATCATGCTGATCATGTTTCACAAGTAGTATTTTTACACTTTTATCTGAAAGTCAACCTGTGGTGTTTGAATATCAAATAATAGTTTTGTTTTTGGTATGTGTGGGCATGCCAAAACCAACACTATATTTGAAATATATATTTATGTATAATTTTAATGTACAATAGATCACCACTTGATGGAGTGTCATGGCCGAGCGACTCTAGTGCATCGGACACAAGTGGTGTCAGAATGTGGGTTTGAATCCCAGCCTGGCTGGTGATCACGGCACTTGTGTCTTTGAGCAAAAGGACACTTAACCATAATTGCTTTGTCCTTTGGATGGGATGTTAAGCCGTGTACTACAAACATCAGTGCACATCATAGAACCCATAATGACACTTATCTTGCAAGAGTAGGGGTTTACCCTGGTGTCTCTGGTAGCTAACTGATGGCCCATTTAGTGATGTTACCATCACTAAATAAAGCTATTATAACAAAGCCTATGTCCTTTCAAGGTGACTGGTAAACAAATATATTGACACGGACTAATAGGTTTGCGTACTTTCGCAAGTTCACATCCAAATACAATTCCAAACCGTCCTATTCTCAAACCCATTCATTTTTCATAGGGATTTGAGGGATCAAACTATACAGGGGTTTTAATATACTGAAAGCAAATATTCACATTTGCTCTGGTTGTGAAACTGCCTTATCTGTGCTTTCAGTTTACTAAATCGACTAAAATGATCACTAAATTATCAATGAGTCAGGTTTTGAAATATAACCATCTGTCTGAATAACACGTTTCCGTGTTTTGCCTCATATGTACTTTGGTTCCCTAGAACTTCACTAACAGGAAGTTCATAGATTTTTATTTATCCTGTAAAATTTGCATAACGTTTCAAGGCCCACACTGCAAAGTAAAAGATGAAAATAACATCTGCGATTTTATCAAGCATCTACCCCCCCCCCCCCCCCAAATAATTCAACAGATTTCCAAAACTATTGAGATACATTGCCATGTTTTGACACAGACCATGTACATGTGTTAATGAATATTCTTATCACCAATAAATGGCATCATCCAAAATACGGCAATACGAATTTCGAAAAAAAATAGTACAAATTAAAAATTCCAAGCTTGGCATAAAACATCCTCCAAAATTTCTAGCCAAGTATTGTGGAAATGGAAGGTTCCATTTTTTTAAATGTAGAATTCGTTTACACATTTCGTGAATTTAAAAACATTTAGTGAATTTATTTCCGTGTACACATGTAAATGTGTGAAGTTCCCAACCCTAATTGTAATACACCGATTCAGATTTGGCCAATATCCCTGCATATCTTGACCGATGCTTGTCTGATGTTTGACCCCTTTTGGTTTGATTGACATAGCATGATGGAGTGGTCAAACAAACCTATCAGACCCTCAAGCCCATCCGGCCACAATGCTGACTGATAAAGCAATAATATCGAGAACCTTTTTAAGTCATCGAGATATCGGCAAATCATGATTTAAAAAATATATCGTGATTAACCCTCCTACTTTTGGTACCTTTTTCATACAAGTTGATCCACCATTTGAAACCATTCGCTTTTGTGGTTTTGAATGGTGAAATAACTGTGTACAGTATTGATTCCCCCAAATGGTTTTGAATGGTACAGTAGGTCAGCTAATACAAAATGTTGTTTGGATCTTTCCAAATGGTAGTACAGCTAATACAAAACCTTGTTTGGATACTTCTAAGTGGTGAATCAATGGACCCTCTATGCATTTGAATGGATTTGAATGGTAGTAAAGCTTGCTACCAACACTGTTCAAATGGTATCACCATGTGTGTACAAAACCAATGGGCATTTTGGAAAGTGGAAATTTTGAATGGTTTCAAATGGTCTATCAGTAGGAGGGTTAAAAAAATAATTCGCCAATGTGAGTCAAATTAGAAATTCCATGAAATAAGGGTTGACAAACACTGTGATAAGAACAGTAATAATAATAATAATGTTCCATTCTTATATAGCGCATTTCACACAATGTCCCAATGCGCTTTACATTATTACCCCTGGTCACTGGGCCAATATCATTCCTATAATCTTTCTCAGCTCCCTGGGGAGTATACAGCCAATGCATGTTATGCAACCTTTTGGCGCTACAAGGCTAATCAAACACAATAACCATCTCTACCCTCACAGGTACCCATTTATACACCTGGGTGAAGAGAAGCAATTACAGTAAAGTGTCTTGCTCAAGGACACAAGTACCACGGTCGCCGCCAGGTTTTGAACCCACATTCTGATGACACAGCCATCAGAACTTGAGTCCAATGCACTTAACCGCTCGGCCATGGCACCCCATAATAGTAACTAGTGGCGCTGCCATGATTTCCTGTCGGTGATTTCCTGTTGGAGTCATCTATGTGTCTAAGTCTCCCACAAATTCAAATACCTGCTGTTGGGTTATAAGGCACTGAAGAACCCGTCACATAAGGGTTGACAAACGCTGTGATAAGCATGGTGATAGTAACTAATGTAGCTGCCATGATTTCCTGTTGGAGCCTGATCTATGTGTCTGTATAAAAGCAAAGGACAAAAACTGTCAGATATTTGGGTTTACATTTGTTTAAACCTAATCAACGCTTGTTTTGAAAACTTTCTCAAAACTCTTGTCTGAGGAGTCCCAAGACAAGTAAGTTTAGTCTCAAGTCACATATAATGAATATGAGTCATAAAACCTTTTGCATAATAAAACTTAAAAAGACAATATCATCATGATCAACAGGGCACAGAATCAGAATGCTAGTTTTAGATTAACTCAGTGACTGAAAATAATACCCCACATGTTAAGGTCATATTACCGTTGCTGCTGCATAAATGAGCCAGTAATTTTCAGTCACTGCATGTGTTCATCTTAAACTAGGACACGATTCCATGCCCTGTTGAAAGTCTGTTCTGATCATGATGATAGTGTCCCTTTAATAAGTGGAAGGTACAACATTGGTACTTACCTGATTACAAAACAACAAAATTAAGATCTGAACGCTAACTTGATGAGAAGTTGGTAAGGGCACCAATTATTTTGTCTGATGTGCTCTCGTTGCACACAATATATACATAAAATCTAACCAATTTTTACTGCATATTTCCTTTTAGACGGAAATCCTTTGATATCTTTTTTTGTAAAATGAGTAATTTTAAAGTATTTGTTTTCATTTCCTCAACAAAGTATTGTCAGAATTTCAAGTTATAGTGGAAAAAACATGGGTGGCCCATACATGGGTTCGAATCCCGCCCGAGTCGCCTGTGTAGTTTTTTCACAGACACTCGGAAAGCACTGAGCATACAGTGCTATACACACGTCGGTATAGGGCAAAATTAAATCAATTGTTTATCTCCCGACGCAAGAATTTCACCAATCTATATGGCCCATACATGTTGTATTAGGTAAATTATCCAAAGCTCAAATGGTGGTAACAGATTACAAAGAAAATAAGGCTGTGCATTTTCGGTTATTTCGGGTACCCTTAAACAGTTTTGTAAAAACACAAATACTTGTGAATGTATAAAATAACCAATGAACAGAAGTTTCTCTTGTTTTATTAGAGTCATAATAAATGAGGACTTACTGTAATAATTTCCCACCTCTATATTAAAAACGACTCGTAGCATCCCCATTCCCCATACACATTTTGTTAACAAAAATCGGAGACTTCCATTTGTCATGGAAAGAATGTCGTATCCGACCGCCACTGTTTAAGGGTTTTCTTGGATTTCTTTTGCAACCACTAACCAGTTAAAAAATGATTCTATCAATTTTTGGAGGTACAGAAAGTTAAAATTATCTTTAAAGTACACTTTTATGATGGTTTTTGGACTTTATTTCCCTTCTAAAAAAATCCTCCCCTTCAGAAAATAGAAGGATCCCATTATAGTTGCCACTGCACATGTACAATGACCATGTTGGTCACTAATGGGGAGTTGACAAGATCATACTGACATTACTGAGGAAGTCATCGTATACCAAAAATGCCAGATTTCAACAATGAGGATATGTCCTGTTACAGGCTGTGGGAACAGTACCTATAAACTTGAAAAGTGGAAACAAGGTTATTGCATAAAACATGCATGGCTGCCATTTTGGATTTGGAACTTGTGATTGTGAGCCACCTTTTCATAAATATATCCATTCCCATCTGAGAAAAAAGTGGCCAATCTTCGCATACATGTCGAGCGTCCTATACGTAGATCAAAGACCTTCAAAATATTGAATGACACATTGCCCATCCCTCTAGTTCCTTCTGCTGATGATGTCATTACTATTTTTGCAACCAGGTCTCATTGTTTAGTACACCTGTATGTTAAATATTTCCCCCGTTCAAAATATTCATTAAGAGTAACACAAAGTTTCAACTAAGCATGTACTTGATAAAAAAGGAACTTTATTTAAACTATACAAGAAATGAAACAGTAAAACAAACCTCAAAATAACAATATTAATAATTCAGTTACATACATTTATAATAATAATTTACAGTTTAGGTTACGCTTGCTGATAAAGATATTATGATTAGAAGCAAGTGAAGCAATTATTTTGTCATAATTAAGTCCTAAAGTAACGCCTGATCAAATGCAGACTCCATGCGTCCGAAGCCGCCGCAGCCATAGATGATGATGGCTTCCGGAAATCGAACAGCTGCTTCAAAAAAGACAAAAATAAAGCTGCATGAAAATAAAAATAACTGCTCTTGAAAATAAAAATAAAATGCTCTCGAAAATATAAATAACTGCTCTGGAAAATAAAAATAACTGCTCTGGAAAATAAAAATAACTGCTCTGGAAAATATAAATAACTGCTCTGGAAAATAAAAATAACTGCTCTGGAAAATATAGCCTAAATAGCGGTAAAACCGAAAGTTACTAAAAATAGACTGCGCGTCCTATGGCCTTTGTGAAACGGGGCCATTCCGCTATCAGGCCTGTAATCGTTGTTGTACATAAAATAAGGCAAAGCCCGCGACCAAACCTTTGTTTCGTAAAGATCCCGAAAACAAAAATAACTGCTCTGGAAAATAAAAATAACTGCTCAAAAATAAAATGACGATGGCACTAATGGGCTTTCGTAGGGGATGCCCACATTAATTGTTGTCGTAATAAAAAAGTGGTGTTGAACTTGGTTTTGTTGTGTAATTATTTTGATGTGCCACCGACCATCCCTCAGCATATCGCCAACATTAACATTTATTTACCCACCGATACCAAGCTTTCTTGTGTATTACATAAATTTGCCGACAAGGTGACAGTTTGTTTCAAAAGAAATACATAAAAAGGGAGGTGTTAAGTCGGTCATTGTTGAGTTCAGTAATGATCATGTCATCGGTGGTTGTCAATTTCCGATCGGTTCAGTCGCAAGGATCGGCAAGAAATATCTTGATATTCCGGCAACGTCAGTGCCGTACAAACGCGGTTTTCCGCACCGCGGATAATGTCGTCACGGCAAAGTGGAGCCGCTTACGGCCTGATAACATGAACATGTTGGTATTCCTGGCAATGAATGCTCGCAAAACTCCCACCCCACCAAAGTGAACATGATTTATAACTTATCATTAAGTAATAATCGGTACACCGCAACCGATTTTGAACGAGAAATATTAGGATCTGAAAATAATCTTAATTCTTAAAATCGTTGTTTAGTAGTAGCAGTTGTTTTTAATTATTCCTAGCTAGGTCTCTTATAAATTCATTCTTTCAGGAAACAAGGTTTATTGAAATTTAACTAAAGTTCATTGTGATAGAAACAAATTAACATTCAAGTTCTGGTTTTATATTCGTAATATTTTGCAGTTTGCGTAGTAATTTTTTTAAATATTACGAAACTAACAAAGTCATGTCCTTATCAGATATCCTTATTTAGAAGGCAGGGGCACGGCATGCACAACGAGTTAGTTCCTCCCACATCGCCTTTGATCGACCAATGACATTCTTCAACACGTGTTTTGTGACATGAACGTCCATGTCAACTTGCTATATGCATGCGCTCTGATCACACACATACCTGTACTTCTGACACGTACACAGTCACGTATACGTGGGCCGCTGAATGTAGCTCGCTGTATGATGCACCAGCCGTGCGTGCAGAAATGGCGACGAAGCGAGAGTGGCACGCTAGATGCGTGGATTATGGGGAAAAGGCCTCAGTCTGGAAAGTGTACTTCAGACTCTTTATTTTTTCTGTTTTCCATGGGTTGGAAATAACCCTCCAAATGCCTCTTGAGGGCCTCAAACCCAGTGATGCACCTCAGAGAGTACAATTTTCAAATTTTTCCGGGGGAGGGCCGCCGGATCCCGCCTTTCCCGGAACGCGTAGCGCCTTCGGTGCTCGGCAAATGGGCTTTGCCCATTTGTCTGCACCCTCCTACTTTCTTTCTTGTACCCTCCTACTCCTCTAAACTTTGAGAGCCCTGCAAATAACTTAATTGTGTTATAAAGAATATTTATGTAGTGTTTTTATTCAAGTAAATGTGTACATTTTTAACACTGCATTGCTAATAATGCTCTCTGGACCTAAATTGTGATTTTAAATTCAATATCACTATTTAAATTTATTAAATAAGAGTTTGTCAAGTATACAGTTTGTCAAGGGTTATTAAATTTTAACAAGAATGCTCCCCTTTTTCTGGTCATTATCAGTTTAGTATAGATCACATAAAGTGCACCTCTACGTGTCAAATCCCCTTCCCCTCTAGCCTTGAACTGACCTAATTTGTATCAAAATTATTGAAGCCTGACCACATGTTAAAATTGTTCAATACTAAAAAGTAAATGTGCAGTTCTATATTAAAAACAAATGTTCAAAAGGTAAAATACAAAAAGTAAAATATAAGTCTTCGGTGACTTCGTCAGTTTTTTACTGTTACATTCAGCTGCGATGCCGAGAAGACAAGCGCTTGGACTTGGAGTTCCTTTTTCCGACCAGTAGTTTTGTCCCCTTAATCTGAAAAAAATCCTTCAAATCATCAACAATCCAGTGTTCTATAACGTCTAGTGTCAAAGCAGAAGATTCTTCCGAAGACATTTACAAAATTCACTTGAAAAAACCCCGATAAAAATGCTATATTTTTAAATAAGAAATCCATGTTCCACGACGTTCGCATTGCAATGCCAAAGCACGCATTATACGCGCGTCGCTAGTGGCGACCCCGCTTGTTTATCTTCGTTGAACCTTGACACGATCCCACCATGCTTTGCGCGCATGAGATTCCGAATAGGCTTATACGGAAGGGATTCCAATTTATTGGCCCTAGCTAGAATGGGGCAGGAAATATTCATGCTATTTTGACAAATTAATAGGCCAACTAGAATTGTCCATTTCATCATGTTGCTGGATGATAACTACTGACTCACATGGTTGGTACTTAATATTTGTATCTTAATATTTTTATTGCATTACTGTACTTTTTATGTAAGCTGGGATCCATGGGAGATCAGTGAGTTTTTCTCCCTGAATGGATCACCCAGGATAAATAAGAAATAAATAAATAAATAAATAAATAAATAAATAAATAAATAATGGTAGGACTTCCTAAATGAAGTTAATCGGTTTACAGTCGTCAATATGGCCTGGCCGTGACACACACACTAGTCATATAGATAGTCGACGGCTTCCCTGTACTTCCTCACAACCGGACATGCCATGCTCGGCTACTACAGTACTACTACACTACAGTACTACAGTACTGTACTACTACTAGCCTATTCTATTTCTAGTCTACCTCCATGCCTAGACTAGAGTCGAGCCATGGATGTAACCAACTTCGCTGATATTAAACCTACCTTTTATGATTAGTTCATTCCTTTCTTCAAGATTAGTTTTATAACTTCTCCTGCATATTCTATTTCATTGATTCTCAAATACTACTGACACTATATTTAATTCCACACTGCACTGCCGGGAGTAGTGGGAAGATTCAGTTCAACTTTACGTGCAGAATTCCACTTCCGGGAAAATTCATTTTCTTTCAAAGTTAAAACTTACAATATGATGTTCTTGAGTCGTATTATTATTAATATTATCACATAAAATTGCGTTGAATACTAACATCAATATATTTTTTTATCAGTTATAAAATATCAAATGATATTAAATTAACTTTATTTTGCATTTTGTTAACAACGTTTACTCAGAACCAAATCACACCCCTTGAATGAATGGTGAATTCTAATCGTTATGCTTAGAATTAAGTGATTGGCCGAATACGTCACCGAATTTGCATCAATACAATACGGGTCACCAGTACGCGCTGTCCGAATACAACATCATTAGCTAGCTAGCTAGGCCAACACACAAAATTCTTCGGTCTCTGGTAACAGGTCGGCTTCAAAATCGGTGCGGTGACACGCTTTTTTTCTGGTAACCTTTTTTTCTTTTTTTGCCAACCAGTGAAATATGTGATACATGTAACCTATACGCTGTTATTGGAACCAGACCAAATTTCCCATACACAAAGTATGGTGGCTAAGAGAGGCCGCCCAAATCGGGCAAAAGTTGAAAAAACAACCTCGTGCCATGACAACATTACGTTGAAATTGGTTAGGCCTAGATATTATTAAAGTATTCTGTTTATGAACTAATCAATTTTAAAGGGGGAAAATTCAATAATGTTGTCGTAATACGTAAAACAAAACTTACAACTTATCACTAAACAAATCCTCCCATTGACTTTTTAGATATCCTCGTAAACAAGGATAGGCCTACTATTTTTTTCCAAGGCACGAGGTTGTTCAAGTCAATGCGCATGCACGCGGCAACTCCACTAAATAAGACTTATTCCAATCGATCCAGCAATTGTGGCTCCAATTGGACATCGTTTCACAGCAAAAAAAAAAGAAAAAAGGAAAAGAAAAAAAGAAAAAAAACTAAAAATAATTATAATTTTACTTACCATATGTTCAAAACAACAGAAAATTACCACCATTGGTACCTACGACCCTAAATGCCCCCGAGTTTTAAGTCTGTATGCACGTCTGTATCGTCCATTTTACCTTTGAGAAAGAACTTGCTAGGTTCGAAACGTAAGGCCAATAACTATTATATAGCAAATTCCGAAACATTTAGATAATATTCTCTCAATTAGGTCATATCGAAATGACTACATAATTATACATATATATGTACATACCCCAGCGTGTTCGTGTGTCACAACAGTCTTGTCACTAAACCTACTTCACCCTATAGTTACACCGCTATACTTCTTAAAGATCAACTGAAACGTGTAGCCAAAATTATGGTTATAGGTTTTCTTGGCCAAATTCTCCAATTAAGCATTCAAATTCGTTTTCGTGTGTTCGTATAATTAAAGCGATTTTGCTCATGCGGTTGCTTCAGACATTCAATTTAATTTTCAGACAGGGACATTTTTGTTGGAGTAACACTCATTTTCGCATTTAGTTTTTAATGATGCACACACATCATTCAGTTTCCGCCAGATTGGTTAATGGGGATTTGCATTGGAGTTTTGTAGGTTTTCCTGGCCAAACTCCCCAATTGATCATTCAAATTCGCTTTCAGTATTTGTATTTCAGCAAATTAGCTAATCCGGTTGCTACCAATTTAGACATTTAATTTCCTTTTCAGATTTTGTGACGCACATCCGTTATTCAGTTTCGCCAGATTGGCTTGAATGAGGATTTACACTTTTTTCTTAGTTGTTCTCATTAATTTTTTCGTTAATGTTTCTACATTCTTGTTGCTACTGATTGCTGCTGAAAATCATCATTCAATTTGCAACAGCAAATTGTGGACTCGTTTATATACTGTGCTCTTGCCTGATTTAATTCTCCAATACTGCAATAGTCACGATAGATTTTAGCAAAATGGTTTTTCTCACATTTTGGCCTGGAGCCGGATATACACATGTAACACTGTCAATTCAATATTTATTTTTGGAGACTTTCTGGTCGTTATTTAAAACAAAACTTTTTTAATGGGGTTAAGATTAAGAAATCATTATTTTTTCAAAATGGACTCAATAAAGTCATATTTTATAAGCTGAAATATCTCACAATTAACTTTATCAAATGTCATAATTATTTCTTCAAATAATGTGATACAACTTAGAAGAAAACATTGGGCATCTTTCCGTAATGACATTTCCTGAAAACATTTCACAAGTGCGCACGATCGAATTAAACCTATTGCCACCAGAGGGGATATTTCAGGCGATGCTGATGTATTCAGTACAAATACGGCTTGTACAGACCATGGAGGTAGAATTCTACCTCCATGTACAGACTGATCTCAGGTCTAGAAAACACAGACTTTCTGAAAACGCCCAATATGCAGCAGAGAGTGCCTGTAGATTCAATCATTATTTGTGTCCCAATTTTTTCATCCACGATATATCGCCAAACATATATTGCGATTTTCGATAGTATCGCGATTTTTGATAGTATCGCGATTATTCGTTTTTCATTCATGCATAATTGTTTTAGAGCCAATAACCACAGGTATGTACCCTTCTACAAACGTCACAATAAATCACAAATTCGTTTGCATAGCGTGAAGGCCTATGTTTTTCTAAAGTAGTTCGCTTTTGTTTCTCACTTCCGAAAGCTGAAAAGACTGTCCTAATTTCATTTCCATGGACATTCTGACTTGACTCACAATGGCATTTTTTTTAAATTTGCGATATATTTTTTTCCCGATATCTTGATAACTTCAAAAGGTTCTTGATAACTTGAAAAGGTTCTTGATATAGTAATCGAATAATAGGTATCGCCCAAGCCTAAGTTGTTCATTTAAACGCTCATGAATGACATTGTCAATAATAATAATAATAATAATAATAATAATAATAATAATAATAATAATAATAATAATAATAATAATAATAATAATAATAATAATAATAATATAGGTTTTCCCGGCCATTTTCAACATTTTTTTATTCATTTTAACGCCTGGCTCATTCAATTTAGATTGAAAGTGAAAAATCATGCAGAGCGTTATTCAACAATTACAAAGAATCATTCAATCTCGCTATCTGAGCATTCTATCGCGGTTTAGCTGTATTCAAATTAAAAGTATGGCATTGATCATTCAATTTCGTCTGAACAGGAGCAAGGGGTTGATCGAGCATTCAATTCCATTAATGGGCAAACATATTCCAAATTTTTCTAGTCATATTTTAAGACATTCCTGCATATCCGTATTCCTATATAAAAGCCTGGGCTCTCTCAGCGTAATCATATCAAACGTCTCCAATCAGTGTGTGCACACCTTTATATCTCTCTCTTAATTAAGTGTTCAGACATAAAGATGGCGGCCCGTCGACATTACAGTAGGGTACAAAATGTCACGGGATAGGGAGAGATTGATCGACGCATTCGAGAATAATAACGCCGACTATCTAGAGCTAGCAGATACTCTGGGAGTCAAAAGAGCGACTGCAAGGTCCATCGTTGCCAATTATGTTCGCACTGGTCGCCGTCAAAGTCTGCCCAAAGGAGGAGCTCACAACACCAAGATGGACGAGGAAATGAGGAACGAGCTACAGCGCCTGCTATACTTGAACCGCCTTCTAACTCTAAAGCAAATGAAAGAAGACCTGGAGCATGCCCTGCCTGAGAAGCCGCATGTTTCTCCCAGCACCATTGCTCGAGCGTTGGATGGCATGTTGATTACCCTGAAGCTAGCAGAAGACGTGCCTGAAGTAAGGAACTCTCCTCGCGTACTTGACATGCGCGTCGAGTAGGTTTCTCCAACATGGTGTGTTGGCCCACTGTGTCTTCATCGACGAGACAGGCTACAATATCTGGACGAGACGTTCGTTCGGACGAGCCCTTCGTGGAGTCCCAGCTAGAAGAGTGGTCCATGGGCAACGTGGTCGCAATTGCAATGTAACCTTTGCAGTTTCTGGTGAGATAGGACTGGTCCATCATCGCATTGCGTTTGAAACCGTCACAAGAGAGAGGTTTGAGGGGTTCCTGGCGGAAACAGCACGCGAGTGCGAGAATATGTTTCCCCAGGATGAGCCGATCTTTTTGGTCTACGATAACGCCCGCCCACACGTGAACGCAGAGCTACCACCAGATGCCCCTCCCCTGATCCAGTTAAAGCGACTCCCTTCCTACTCCCCATTCCTAAACATGACTGAAATGGCTCACTCTGCCTTCAAAGCCGGAGTCAAGAGAGATCTAGCCCTTCCAGAATGGCAACAAGAGTAGGGGATCGACAAGCCGCGCAAGAAGCAGGAATGAACATGCAGGATTGGAGATGTGATCGTCTGATGGAAGTGGCCCAAGAAAACATTGGACAAATTACCCAAGAGAAGTGTTCCCGGTGGTATAACAATTGCCAAACATACATGCCACGATGTCTTGCACGTCAAGAGATTGATGGGTAATTCAGCTTACAAAACCAGAGCGAACAAGAGGCAGTAAACAAACGTCAAAGGGTTAAAAACATGTCAGCATAAAGATGCCCCCTAAAGATTTGTTAACACTTAAAATCAAGTAGAAAAGATCAACAGTTAAAAAGAAAACCCCGTCCCTTTTCGTTTCATTATTTCGTGCGATCGTTATATCACACATGTCTGTTTGATAGAAATGTTTAAGACACACAGATTTTGAACCTAAGCAAAAACTGGTAACTTTATCCATCAATTTTGTTTTAATTTGAATGGCCAAACGATGGAAACGATTGCACATAAACGAAAAAGAAAAGAAAAAGTATGGTAAATATGTCACATGCTCACCAACAGTCGTGAATTTGAATGAATTAACTGTCAAAAGATAGCAATCATTTAATTTAAGAATGCTGCGTATTAAGTATTGTGTGCCCCAAAACGAAATAGAATGCCCAAAACTAAAATGAACGCTCCGGAAAATAAAAAGGAGTGCCAGAAAATCTAAATTGGATGCCCAGCAATTAAAAAGAAACCCAAATTTGATCGGATATGCAAAGATCAGGCGAAATAGAATGACTGATAATGAAAATGATCATAAAAATTCGCAAATTCGCCGGGAAAACCTATAATAATAATAATAATAATAATAATAATAATAATAATAATAATAATAATGTGTGGACTTATATAGCGCACGTATCCACCAACTGAGTGGTGCTCAAGGCGCATATTATTACCGCTGCTCATAAGGCTCATAAGGCTCATAAATCATTCCTGAAACCATCTCAGCTCCCTGGGGGTGTATACAGCTCAATTGCTGCCATTACAGCGCATATAGGGCTAATCAACCAACTCTGCCCTCACAGGTACCCATTTAACCCCTGGGTGGAGAGAAGCAATTATGGTTAAGTGTCTTGCTCAAGGACACAAGTGTCACGGCCGGGATTCGAACCCACATTCTGTTGCTAATACCAGAACTTGAGTCCGGTAAGCTAGACCGCTCGGCCACGACACTCCACTACGCCAATATGCGTTGGCGGAGTTCTTCACGCATGCAACAGGTGTATGCCATCTGATAAATTTAACCCCATGCCATAGTCTATAGGTCATGTCAAGTTGGTTGCGGTTGGAATCAACGTGTAGCTAGACAGTTCTTTATCACAATTTACTATGGCATAGAGGTCAAATTGGAAGCAGGACTGGGTAGATATAATGGTTGAACGAGGACAACGAGTGTCAAAATCGGCTTCGCTAAACCTAGTTTCTTCTATAGATCATTGAAAAGGCCTATATAGCGCACGGCGTGTATAAATACACGAGACAGGCCCAAAGGAGAGATTACTGTTTGACGAAAAACAAAAGAGGTAAGAAAATAATCTGCATAACCAATATGGTCCAACTTCTTTAACCGTATCAGCAGCACCTTAAAAGTCTACAAAAAGATCTCAATGGAAGGACGGTAGGACTGCCAACATTTCCATGTAATGCCCGAAGTGAGTGCACAAAATGGTGGAGTCTGTGTCGACTAGGTGCACGTGCACGTATACCAACTGACTCCGACTGGACTCGTAGTATAACAATGATATCAATTATCCCCTCCACCTAGGGTAAACATGGGTTCAAATATTTCGCTTTGGGGAAACCTTTTCTTCCAATTTATGTTTTTATTAAAATAAATAAATTAAAAGGGTCCCAAACTTGGCTATATTTGGAACCGGAACGACAGTTATATTTAAGGCCAGCCTCAAAACTAACAATGCCGATGTAATCTAGTTTTGATCGATCCGCCTAACGGGACACGTCATCTTGATTTTGAATAATTATTGCCTATGCAAAATGTTCTTCCTGATGCTTGACAAATACATTTTAAATATCCTGTTTTAATTTCACCACACGAACAGGAAAAACTGTAGTCTAATTAGTGACTCTCTTGTTATTTCCTGAGTTATTTCCTTCTGTGAATTTTAGCTGTTCCGTGATGAAGAATAAATTTACTCCATTTGATGGTCAAATATGAAGATAGCAAAAACAAAATCAAGGCCGTCAAAAGTCAGTTGTATTCATGTTGGTTTGTACTGTGGTTTATATTATTTTCAAGGGACATCAGTTGTTCATTTTTATTGTAATGTAGACATTACACGTTATTGGTACAATATTGTACATGTAGCCGGTAGGTAATGTGTCGTGTCGGCTGTGTAACATGAAGGTGTTCGTGCATGATGTAATGTAATGTGTATGTCAACGAAACCTTACAGCATGTGTGTCGCCACCATAGAGGGTGACATCATTATTCTCCAACGTAAGTGGGTTGGGCCTATTATTTTATAGATTCAGAAAAATATGCTTTATGCTAGATGTGAAGTCTTTTTGAAACCTCAGTAAGGAGAGACAGTGTATTTTTTAAAGTCTAAAATGGTTGAAAGTACAATTTATTGTGCGCAAATCAAGTACGTTGTTAACAAGGATATGACATTTGTCATTTTGGAGGAATTGGTATGAAGAGGAAGTTTACGGTAACACCATGTAATATATCTAATGTGTGGTAATAGTGTGATGATTCAGTGAGGTCAAGAAGAACCGATGTTTTGTCATTTAGTAAAGTCCATAATTTCAGCACTAAATTGGACCCAAAATATAGTGAAAGAATAGGGTGTTTTTGGTTTTTACTTCACGTCAACCTCATTCAGATCTGTATATTATGTTTACGGTTTACCGTAAGCAACTTGCCCCTTCAACCCTAGTTATTTGATTTGTTGTACCAAACAAACAAGGAGAAGCAAAACCAATATTGTTGCATTCATATAATTGTTTGATTTGTTTCCTTTTGTGAATGACGTCACTTGTTTAAAAAAGAATCCCAATGTTAAATTGCGAAAGGCAAAATCTGTAGCAGACATCATTAAATCTTCTATTTGGAGGAGATATCATTTTAATTTTTTTTAAATAATAATGTTGGTAGGATCGTTACATTTTCCACCTAATGACTACCGACAATCTCACTGTATTTTCACACACGTTCTGCTTGTGTACATATATCATGATTCTTAGAAATAAATGGGGCATTTACAGAAATTTTACCAAAAATAAATAGATCAACTGACCAGCGGCGTAGCCACAGGGGGGCTGCCCCCCACAAATTTCCAGTGCCCCCCCCCCACGTGCCCCCACGAAAAATCCCGATAGTGCCCCAAAAACACAAAAGAACAAGAAAAGGGGAAAAACCCATACCCCTGGGCCCCCCACTGAAAAGCAATGCTCCCCCCATGGGCGGATCCAGAACATTTTTAGGGGGGGCTGAGAATCAAAAACAATTATTTCTCAGTACTACAAAAATTACAATGAAATAATCAAAGGGAGAGAAAAACAAAGCACACTGTGCAGGCGCGGTTCTAGAGACATTAATTCGGGGGGCTAACATGACAATATGTGTGTTTGATCGGCATTTCATGTGTCCTCATAACTACAAATCCATGTACTATGGGCAATATTTGGGGGGGCTAAGGGAAATTTTGGGGGGCTGAAGCCCCCCTCCCCCCCCCCCCCCCCCGTAGAACCGCGCCTGACACTGTGGGAATGGGAGTGCGTTCTCCTCTCCCCTCCCCCCTCTCTCTCTCTTTTTCTCTCCTTTTTTTTTTTTAATTTTTAAAAATAAATTTACGATTTTAGGGGGGGGGCCTACAGCCCCCTTAGCCCCCCCCCCCTGGATCCGCCAATGCCCCCCCCCCCCGGACCCCACTGAAAAAGTCCTGGCTACGCCGCTGCAACTGACCTGAAATTGTACAAACCCGTTTCTTATTTGTGTCGATGGACTGGCATATTATGTTGTTCTTGTTTAAGGTTGTGTGTAAGGTTTTGTTTAAGTAAGCCATTTGGAAATGGCCTAAGATTGTAAAAAATATTTTCAGCAATGCAGAATTTCACATACTTGTCTGTCTTTTGATCTAGCTGTTTTGGTTGGGGAGTGATCACTGACCTATAAATGCATGTCAAAGTGATGAGTTTAGTTTGTGGATTGTAGCGGAAACGTTGATTTTAAACTCGGTGGGTGTACATTGAAAGAAGCTTTTACTGCAGGGTAAATACGCAGTCACCGTGTAACATTGTTCAATAAACCGGATTTAAAGTCATAATACAAATGGTTGTATAATTGCACGTAAGCCATGGCATGATATACCATTGTGTTATACTGAAAAATAGTTAGCAATGCTTTTCTTTGATATTTTCTGTTCAGTTTATAAACGCAGCTACGTATATATACGTAGATTGATCGCTTATTTAATTAAGCAGTATCACATACGGGGAAGTGTGAACAGTAATCACCAGCAACGCGCGTCGCGTGAATTTGTGAAGTAGTCTATGGAGGCGCGCAAGGCTACCATGCTCTGTGGATGTATATAGTCTAACTCCCTAGATACATTCCTGGTAATCTCAAAAGACATAAAATTTTCAAATTTTTCCATAAAACTTACATGGTGTAAAGTTGATGTTGGTATGAAATGGCCATTGACCTAAACATCCAACCTATTAAAGTTTCAGCTTATTTTGTTAGGCAGTTATCGAGAAAATAATGAAAACAAACATTTTTTAGATTCAATCAGAAGTTGAATAGCGGAACCCGGGTCTACTGGGGAAAATACCACCATCCAATAGGCCTAAGGATTATTTGATTAAATCAGAAGTTAACCCGAACACTGTGTGTTTGTGTCAATATATATACATATAGGCCTATATTTTTTTAACGAATGAGCTTGGCCGTCCTTGACTTCACATTTTAGAAACTGTTTAACCGAGTCACAGCTGGGCAAACGGGCGTGAAGATATTTAAGTTGTATCCAGACGCAAAATTCAAATTGTGTAGCAGTTTCATGGTCAACCAGTGTAATAATTTTGGAACACCAACAAAGCAAACAAATTATGCAACTCTGAACTCTGGACTTAAAATTAGTTCCGCAATTTACAAACGTTCGATCGAGTTTATACCATGGCAAAGAACTTCCCTGCGCTGTTAGCAAAATTTATTGTAAAGTTTTGATTGAATTGTGGTGATATATATTTTTGTGCATATATATATATATATGTTTATGCATAACCTACAGGGTATAGTACCCTGCAAAAACTGAGGTGTTAAAATAACACTAGTGGCGTCAACTTTATTCTTCCATGGTGTTTATATTGTGCCTAATATAAACACCAATGGTGTAGTTTTTAACACCACAGATTTTGCAGTGTATGCTATTCGGAAGGTCGACCAGACCATCAACCATCTAATCAGCTCGTGCCCTCTCCTCGGAGACGCCCACGGCGCTGCTGGCATAAAAACCTGGACAAGAGAACAATTGAGTGGTTGGAAAATACGGACGTTCCCGTAATAATAATAATAATAATAATAATAATAATAATAATAATAATAATAATAATAATAATAATAATAATAATAATAATAATAATAATAATAATAATAATAATAATAATAATAATAATAATAATAATAATAATAATAATAATAATAATAATAATAATAATAATAATAATAATAATAATAATAATAATAATAATAATAATAATAATAAAAATTTGTAGCGCGCACATATCCACCCTGCTGGGCGCTCAAGGCGCGGAAACAAAGGGAAAAAAAACATGAATACAAACAATATACAATGATAGCACAGGGGAAAAAAATTATGTACTGAGATACATGTACCTACAATGCAATTACAAATATACATCATCTTTGAAGAATTGTGACATAAGATGAGTTTTAAGCATCGACTTAAATCTAGTTATACCATGACAAGATTTGAGTTTTGGTGGATGATGATTCCAGAGTCTCGGAGCCGCGACAGAAAAAGACCTATCACCCCAGTTCCGTTTTGAAGTTGGTTCCTTTAGGAGTGACATGTTGCTGGAGCGCAAATTGCGTGATGGAGTGTAGACTTTAAGCAGTTCAGAAATATAAATTGGAGCAGTGTTATTAAAAGATTTGTGAACAATTAGCATCAGTTTAAAAACAATTCTCTGTGAAACAGGAAGCCAGTGCAGTTCTTTCAAGATTGGTGTGATATGGCATGACTTTCTGGACAAAGTCACAACACGAGCTGCTGTGTTTTGGAAAAGAACGACGGATATTGTAAATTTTTGTGACAAAAAAGTTTGAAAAAGAATTTGCGAGGTCCTGATCGGAGTGTGTAGATGGAAGCACTGGAGTTTTGGGTTTATGAAGCAGCTTTTCAACAATGTTAAAGAGTTTTTTCTGATCGCCAGAGCTCTCTTCCACAAGAGATGAGTAGTGAGTTATTTTTGCCTGGTTAATCATGTTCTTCACAATATCACGTTGGTTACAGTATTCTTGCCGATGTACTCCAAGTTTCCCATTGTCACGCCATTTTCGCTCAAGTTGACGGCGGATTTTCCTTGCAGCACGAATATCATCATTGAACCAGGGGGATTCAGATTGTAGTTTAACAGTTCGAGTTTTTTGCGGAGCATGATCATCCAAGATGTTACGGACAGTAGATTCAAATAGACTGACACAAGAATCCAGCTCACCATCTTCAAGGTTTACATTTTCCAGTTGAGATTCAATATCATGACATAAATCTTTAATATTTACATTTTTCCAGTGGGAGTAGTTACAGAAATGGTAGATATGGGACGTTTTTTAAGGTTCATATCTGCCATGATTGCATAAGCCGGGATGGATAAGCCGGGATGGATAGTTATATTCGAAATGAGAGGTGAAGTATTTTCACGCGTTATCATGAGGTCAAGACAGTGACCATATCGATGAGTGGGTGCTGTGATATGCTGGATAAGTCCATGAGCAGAGAGCAGATCTTTAAACTGATTTGCATAATTGTTTGAAGTGATGTCCATATGAATGTTAAAATCGCCGGTTAAAATAATGTCAGATGGGTGCAAGAGATAATCCACAATTAATTTATCAAATTCCTGCAGAAAAATGGAGAAATTTACATGTTTACCATCAACATCCCTTTCTGGTCGATATATATTAACAAGGCGAACAGATCTAGAGTTGCACGTTACCTCAGCATGCAGAGATTCAAATGTTAGGTAGTCAATGTTAACATTTTTCATACTGACAGATAAACTGGACCTAAAGAGAAGTGCAACCCCTCCACCGGTCTTTTTTGGTCTGGGGATATGATGGAGAGAGTAGCCAGCAGGAGTGCACTCACGGGGTAGCAAGTCATCATCAGGTTTAAACCATGTCTCGGATATGGCAACAACTAGATCCAAATGGCAACAAGATCCCGTGTGACTAGCTGTGATTTATCATACGAACGACGACGACCCCTGCACTGTAAATCTATATCCTCTTGTTTACTGTAAAGCGCCTTGAGCACTTCTTGGTGGATATGTGCGCATTATAAATCTTCTGTATTATTATTTATTATTAATCTATCCCTACCGCTGCATTGTGTAGGCTGAGAATGGTGTGCATTAGGCCTGGGCGAATAATAAAAAATTTACTATTCGATTAATCGCGCGCAACTTTTCGCGAATAATCGACTATTCGCGAATAGTTGCCCATTTTTCCCGCGGTTTATAAAAGTACTAAAACATTAAAAACAATTGCTTTGATAGTAATTTCTGGCCTATTTGTAACATTCAGACATAAAACAAACTAGGCCTGTGCGAATAATTCGATTATTCGAATATTCGCGAATAGTTGCTGCTAATCGTACTCGTATTCGCGGTATTTGAATTATTCGATTAATCGCGCAGGCGCGAATACCTGGCAACTATTCGCGAATAATGACCAATTGCCTTCCAAACCATCCATAACTTGTGGTCGTGAAGTGTTTGCTAACTATTCGCAACCACTATTTGTGAGTAATCCTATTAAGCTGGCAATTACAGTTTTGTCTAGTCATGGGAGTAAGCATTCAGTGTTTGTAACTAGTAATGCCTTTGAGGAAGCCAACAAGTCAGGCTGGCTGGCTGTGACTGCAGCGACTGTTACCTGCAATAATGCATTGCCTTTACACAATTTGCGGTCGTGAACTGTTCGTGAACTATTCGCGAATACTATTCGCGAGCAATGCTGCCAATTGTACTGTTAGAACTGTCCAGGCACTGTTGGTAGTTGTACGCATTGTAGTATTTGCGAATAGTACTCACGAGTAGTGCCTTTGAGGGAGCCGACAGGGCAGCCTGGATAGCTGTGACTGCATCGACTGTAAAAGTAGCATAAACTTAAAGTAGCATAAACTGAAGGTAATTACTAATTAAATTTGAACACTACAAAATCATGTAACGCTCTTTCATGCCTGTTGTTGTTTTTTCTTTATTTCTTGCAAAATTGTACTCGAAATAATACATTTTCGTAAGTGAAAATCCAATCGCCGTCGAGTTATTACTCTGGCAGCGTGGGAAACTTCCAGCACAAATTAGCATTAACAGTGCACATTGAGCACATGCTAAGTCACGCGCAGTTACGTTCATCCCATGTCAACAGAGGGAAGTCCACCTAAACCCCATAAAATGAACGCATTGAATAGATCTTGTTTATATTTTAAGTCGCCGTTAAGAAATACCAATAAGTTGACGGTCACCCCTGTTATTTCAAATCGATTAGCCTAGTCCTATACACAAAATAAATAACCATGCAAGCAGTACGTGTTTATGCTCATGCAGGGGCCACTTTTTAGACGTGTTCGTTGTTTACGTCCAAAGCTAGCTTCCGCAGTGTGCCTTTGGTTCAGGCACGCACGTGGTGAGTGTACCCTGAACTGATTTTGTACGACGGCCTATGCGTTTTGTGATTGACTTGTGCTCACCGCAAATTACGTTATCATTATTGGACAAACTTTTCTTGGGAACCAAATGGGGCGTGGCAAACAATTACGTCATGCAATAAGTGGATCGGTGGGATTTATCATTACTCATCACCTGCAAGTGCAAAGGCAATTACACCAGCAATGCGAAAGACAGTGACCAAAGACCATGCTTTTCGTAGTTAATATTTATGAAAATAAATTGACATTTTCAAACAAATCGATGTGTAATAAATAAACAACATGAAACATTAATCGCAGTTGTTTAATCATTAATTCATCATCTCCAGCTTTTCTTCAAAAACAAAAACGTTACATGATTTTGTAGTGTTCAAATTTAATTAGTAATTACCTTCAGTTTATGCTACTTTTAAGTTTATGCTACTTTTACAGTCGATGCAGTCACAGCTATCCAGGCTGCCCTGTCGGCTCCCTCAAAGGCACTACTCGTGAGTACTATTCGCGAATACTACAATGCGTACAACTACCAGCAGTGCCTGGACAGAACAGTACAATTGGCAGCATTGCTCGCGAATAGTATTCGCGAATAGTTCACGAACAGTTCACGACCGCAATTTTTATGTTGTGTAAAGGCAATGCATTATTGCAGGTAACAGTCGCTGCAGTCACAGCCAGCCAGCCTGACTTGTTGGCTTCCTCAAAGGCATTACTAGTTACAAACACTACAATGCTTACTCCCATGACTAGACAAAACTGCCAGCTTAATAGGATTACTCACAAATAGTGGTTGCGAATAGTTAGCAAACACTTCACGACCACAAGTTATGGATGGTTTGGAAGGCAATTGGTCATTATTCGCGAATAGTTGCCAGGTATTCGCGCCTGCGCGATTAATCGAATAATTCAAATACCGCGAATACGAGTACGATTAGCAACAACTATTCGCGAATATTCGAATAATCGAATTATTCGCACAGGCCTAGTGTGCATGGGTATTTCGAAATGGCTTCATAACCCGGCATTGAACGAGATGGTAGTATTAGTCGCACCGTGGTTGATGGCCTTCAATATCAGGAAATAACTGTTTTCATTAGAACACCGATACTTTCCTTTTTAGAATGTAAAAAACAACAACTTTGAAACGACATAATGCACAAAATATTCAGAAGCTTGGTTTAACAGGAACAAGTGCCACAAATAATATGTGACGGGACCCACCAGTAGTCATTTCGGTACATTTACTGTAAACCATATACTTCTCACGATTATTTTGATAAATGTGTCATTTGTAAAGCATTTGTTTTGCTTTCCCCAAATTCAGATGGAAAACAAAATTGCCAAAATGGCCCTTAAAATTGTAAAACTACTGCTTTTTGTCAATAGGCCTAGTTCATAAGACAGTAATTGGCACAATCAGTTGAAGCATGATTTGAAATGAATAGTGATCTCCTGTATAATGTTAAGATGGCGTTCACTTTTTGGACAATGAAATTGGCATCCTTTGTAGAAACCCAAAATGGCCGCCCGTTTATTTCTTTAAGGGAAGTTGCTTCTATAGTATGCTTAATACTCTCTGTAAATCAATACATTAAAACATGATTTTAAAGGTTCATCTTATAGGTTGGGGCCACGAGAAAATTATGAAAATGCATTTCTGATATTATTTTGTAGGCCTACTCATTGATTTCTATAAATATGGATTCACGAAAGACGAACACTTTTTCTCAAAGTGTTTTCTGTACAAAACATCGTGAATCAGTGTTTTTCAGATTTTTCTCATGACTCAGTAGACTCCGTATTGAGCTAATTATTTCAGTGGTTGTGTAATACCATATGACTGGTCACTCGGACTCGGACTCGACCTTAATCGTGACTCGAGACTCGGTACTCGGACTCGACCCACATGACTCGGCCGGACTCGGACTCGGAGTCGACACTGGTCAAATGTGACATAATAGTTGTTTTAGCCATGGTCGAGTCTGTCAAAAGTGCGTCCATTCCATTAGATATTAAGCGTTATAATAACACTATAGCTAGTAATTATTTTGTTTATCCACGTTTAGATATAGATATCAATCATCCATGTGTCTTTTTCCCATAAAGGTTTCCATCTTTGCCAATCAAATCGAAAGAATGACCAGTGAATCCATCACCATGTCAACACTACCAACAGTAAATACAGCTGCAATGCCCGATTCCAAATCAGGCAACACTATCCACAACCCATCGAGTTCTGACGAAAAGGCTACGTCATGCTGCTCAAGTGATAATTGCGAGGGCGGTGTAAAAGGATGGGTCGTAACTTTCGCCGCCTTCATGGTCCACGTGATGACCACTGGTTTTGTGAAATCGTTAGGAGTATTCTTCGTGACCTGGCAGGATGTGTTCTCTGAGGGCGCTGCAGCTGTTGGATGGATTAGTTCACTCACTATATTTTTCATGTTGACGTCAGGTAACGTGCAACTTTCGTAATGACCAGATTATCACATAAACTAGCTAGGATGATCCTATCGTTTCGTATGTTATACTAACGCTAAGAAACACCATCATTAAAATCGTGTGATTGGTCAATATTTACTTAAAGTTATACGGTATTTGTATTTAGGCCTGTGGCATTTATAATCTTGTCTAATATTTTACTCTGCTAAAGCATGGAGCTATAATTTTTTATAGCTCCATGGCTAAAGTTAGCTCTTACCATAAAGATTCACTTCTCAACTATTATGTTTATTATATTATACAGGTCCTTTTGCGGCAGTCTTATCCAAACGCTTCGGGTGTCGACCAGTCGCCATGTTTGGTGGATTCCTAGCCACAGCTTGTGTTACTGTAGCATCGAGGGTTTCATATCTATATCAACTCATTGTACTCATGGTTTTTGCTGGTAATAAGCAGTAATTTAATCATAATAATTTATCAGATGCGACGCTCCTTTTCTCCTATTGATGCGCCAATTGTTTCCTGCACACATGTCTCTATGCTCCACACACGGTTTTAGAAGCTGTTTTTCTCGTCATCAAATGACGTGTTTTTTCAACCAGAGTTTTTGCAAAGGGAAACTTAATTCGGGATTCGGGACTCTTTCATGCAAAAATGAGAACTATATGTTTTAATATAAATAAATACGCTTCTGTTTTAATAATTTTATTTTAAATCTAAAATCGTAAGAATTCTGTAAATAGTGCATATCTTGACTAGTGTATAAATCATGAACTTCGAAGCACTCTAAAAGTTATATTTGCTTACTTGCTTGTTTACTTGCTCGCTTGTTTGTTTGTTTGTTTGTTGGGGTGCTTGCTCGTTTGCTTGCTTGTTTGCTTGCTTGTTTGCTAGCTTGTTCGTTTGTTTGTTTGTTTGCTTGCTGGGGTGTTTGCTTGTTTGTTTGTTTGCTTGCTTGTTTGTTTGCTTGCTTATTTGCTTGCTTGTTTGTTTGTTTGCTTGCTTGCTTGCATAATTGTTTGATTTTGTGTGTGCTTGAGTGCTTGTTGGCTTGCTTTCTTGTTTAAATACACAAGTTGTTTTACACAGTTATGTTGTCATTCATGTAGGGATTGGTTTAGGCTTCGTCTACCAGCCGTCAATCAGCATTATCAGTTTAACCTTCAAGAGGAAACTTGTAGCCGCTATGGGCGTGTCATTCTCAGGTGTAGGTGTCGGCATTATAGCCTTCCCGCCTCTAATGACCGCTCTAATTGATTGGTATGGTTGGCAGGGCGCCATGTCTGTTCTTGCTGCCATCATTGCTCATCTGTGTATAGCTGGTACTTTGTATAAACCGTCATCCCGCGAAAAGATGCAGATCAGGAGACGCAGGAAGAAAACAAAAGATAAAACTCGCCAAGATTTTGGAAATGAACTCCCTCAAATCAAAGATGGTAGGAACAGTCAAGATGCCTCATATGTCTGCGAAAGAGATTGCGCAAATGTGATTACAGAAAAGTGTGTTACTGCGCCTACAGCCGATACGAAGGGCGCTGGTACAGTCGACAGATCGGATATTGACACGATCAGTGTCCGCGTTAAGTTTGATAGTCCACCATATACCGATAATTGTTCTGATAAAAATACTAGAATCGAAGTTGATAAATCAAAGAAATATGATGAAAAACAGAACATTAATTCACCACCACATTGTACTGATACAGAGGTACACGCTAGTACGTCTGATGACTGTATAACTTCAGTAGCAATCCACCAAATTAAGATTGTCCGGACCCCAGTGGCTACTACAACCCCCAAGAAGTATCACGTGACCTCTCCTATTAGTTACCTCATCAGGACTTTTCAGCTGGGTCTCCTCATCACGAATTTCCGTTTCCTTGCACTTTGTATCGTGGTCTGTCTCTTCGGTTGTGGCTATTACGCGGCGCTCGTCTACACCGTATCGCGGGCAGTCAGTATTAATATAACAAACACAAATGCCGCTCTACTGATATCCATCATTGGCATTGGTTCCTTTGTAGGACGCTTATCCCACGGTAGCTTTATTGATTCTGGAGTGATCACACCACCTCGATTGCTAGCTCTGGTACTCCTTGTTATGTCAGCCAGCTGTTTACTACTCCCTTTGACTCAGTCATTCGAAACTATGGCAATCCCTGCAGTACTTTTTGGTGTCAGCAGTGGGATAGCCAATGCGCTTTTCCCGGTTCACGCACATATGTTTGTAGAAGAATCAAAGGCGGGAAATTCCATTGGATTATACCTCATGTTCCTTGGAGTTGGGGATGTGGCTGGAGTGTTGGTGGTCGGTAAGTCTAATGGACAAAACTGGGGAAAAGAATTCAGACAATTGCACCAAAGACAAATTGTATTTAGAATTATGTATTTTTTTTGGTACACCTTGGCCATTAACTTATATTAATTTACTTTATTTGTATTAGTTTTTGGATTAAAAAAATAAACATTCACCGAAGCAGGACTTGAACCTGCAATCTATGGATAACCGTTCTGGTTTTCTACCAACAAAGGTAGCTATCTAGCCCTATATTGGCGATCTCCCAAATTGTCAATATATTTTAATAAGTCGGAATCCGCGACGCCTAATATATGTTTTTGTAAACAACTGCAAACAATTCAAGTTAAACAAAGCCTTGATTGGTCAAAAACAAAATTTGAAACTTTTTGTTTCCAAATAGGTGGTCTTTTTGACATGACCGGTAGCTATGATTCGTCATACTATGCCGCAGGGATCATCTCATTCGTGAGTTTCTTCATTATGATGCTTGAGCCACTTCTGAAAAGACTGCAATTCAAATTTGACGCAAGACGCAGGTCACAGGAGGAACCGGAAGTCATGGAAAGACATGACATGACACCAGCCCGAGCACGGAAACGTTCCATGGTTGGAGCACCGCTATGACTGTACATTATAGTGACATAATCAATGTATGTTGCCCTCTGTTGACGGCACAGTTATACTGAGCATAGCCTGAAGATCTGACGTCAAGCTTTGAGCTAGCTAGAGGTGCGTGAATTACGCCCACTGATCTCTATGCTAACTGGATAGGAGATGGTTAGCATACAGACAATAACAACATCTGGTTCAGCAGCACTCGGCATTGTCGTTGATCGGGTAGAATGCGCTTTCTTTCTTGGGGGAACAAAGATGGCGAACAACGAGCTTCAGCCAATCGGTGCGATCTCCTATCCAGTTAGTATAGAGATCAGTGATTACGCCAGATCCTGGCCGTGCGGCCGCCATGTTTTCCCCCGATGCGTGGTAGCTAGCTACTAGCTCGCGAGCCTCGAAGCGTGACGTCAGATCTTCAGCACAACGTATCCAATGAAATCCCTTGAATGGTACGCCTGGAGCCTGTCTATATCTTTGATGTAGGATAAAGACAGGCGACCAGTCTATACTGAGCATGACTTGTGGTAGTGGAAATAAGGTCGTGGCTTGTATGACATCACTGATAGCTGGGATACATCTTACTACACTGCTGGTATTGGATTAGGGACACCTTCTTAGTATTGCTTTATTGTTATTATTAATTTCTGGTAATGAAACCAAGGATCCCTCAAAAGTACACTTAAACACTGCAGCTCAGAAACCTGAGGAAACCGAAACAGGGGCGCTTGCTATGTGAACCAGAAACAATAATGTAGTTCACGGGACGTACGGCTTAACATCCCATCTGAAGGATGGTTAAAGTGTCTTGCTCAAGGGCACAAGCGCCGAAAACAGCCATGCCAGGAGTCGAACCCACATTCTGACAACACCAGAACTTGAATCCAATGCGCTCGGCCATGACACTCTTCTATTGTGTCTTCTAATCCGGTTTGATAAACATTGTGGAAAGTAGTCTCAGAGTTGGAGCTGGTTGTTTTTACCTTGGGTCTATTTCTTTAGTCTTCACATCTTAGGCATTTTTTTCAAACGGCATAAATATTGCTATCGTTTTTAAGAAAAGTTAAATGTTATTCACCAAATATGCATGCTTGAATTGTTGTGAGAAACTATTATGCAAGTCCACGTTATTTAAATGAATGCACCGTTTTAAAGTTTTATTATTATTTTACATTCTATTAAAATAATTTTTTCGCAACTTTGTGAATAATTTTTTTAATTAATACAAACCGATTAAGGGTTTTTTATGCAATGTTTTCATTTTGTACATTGATTTCATATGATTTTGCTGTTCAGTTACGAGCCTAAAAGTGCGCTAAACACTTTCAATCGTCATGATCCCACACATCGCCAACAGCAATAAACCAGGCATCTCTGGAGGAATACAAACCAATAACCCCATGTTTACAACTGTAGACGTCTTAACCTCTCGACCACCAAGATTGCCCACCGATGACGGTATGCCAGGTAGTGTCTTATAATTGTGTACACAGTAGCAGTTACCGCAGTTTGCATTAATGTAATTCTTACTTCGATAGGCCTATTATTGAACAATGAATATTTGGTGATATTTTAGATGAAAGTATGAAATAAACCCCATAGTAATCGCATCCACGATGTAATTTTGATATATTTTATTTTAAGTCAAGTATTTCATTTCCTTGTTACAAGAAAAATCACATTTTCAGATTAAAAGGCAACTGCCAAATATTGGATCTAAAAATACATTTATAAAATGCAATTCTTCAACGAGTGTTTGCCGCCCTCTGTTGCTGAGTTATTTCCTGCGGCGCGATCTTTACCTAGATAATAAAGTGCTGTCGCCCTCTTGCGATTGAGATTAAGGCACGATCCAATTCGCCTGAAGATTTTTGAAGACGAATGTTATTTTTTTTTCGTCAGTAATGTTTTTTTCACATTAAAATATTATAATAATATTATAAATCTATCGGTCTTCCAGTTCAGACTTATTCAGAAGACCGTCAGTCTTATTCCATCACATCTTTGGAATGATAGTTTTTATATTCTTGAAAATACTTTTTTAAGAGAAAAGTTCAAATAAAATCAAGTATAAAGTATGGATTCTGGAACATGACGCAACAAGACAGGAGAAGAATAAATAAGGTGGAAAATCCAATTATTTAAACCATTTATTTTTATTGAAAAAGGAATTCACGCTGATAGAAATGAATGTTCTTTTGTCATATTGGTTTCCGCAGGGAGGTGAACCCCTGCTGGTAACAGCGGTTAGGCATGTGTGGAGTGTGTCATTATTTAATAGGGATATATAGTTGAATATTTCACAGACAAATATTTCAAACGTACAATTAGAAACAAAATATAACATTAGTATTAAATACAGTGTATATATATATTTGTGTATGATATCCAAAGTGATGTAAATTAAACTTTATTTAAAACTTTAATGTCATTAAGAAGAATAAGAAGAAGAATAAATTGTTCCCCCTAATTTATAAATGGTTTGCCCCAGCTTAATCAACCTGTACATTTCAATCGATGTGATATAGTGTGTGTACGCATGAACTATGTGGTGTGTAAAACATATACAGTAAGCAAGCTAGCTAAAGAACCGAATTCAACACATTTAATAAATCTGGTGAATTTTGGAAGTATATCTTGCCCTTATATCCACCGTTCCAATGCCTTGAAACAGCTGAGAACACCTAAAGACGTCTTCTATAAGCAACCAGTGCTGGGAGGACATATGAGTGCATTCACTGGGTGGATTTAAGTGGAATTTTAGACCAAGGTTTGCTGTTTTTTGTCGTTTTTACGGAGCGGTTAGGGTTTTTGCATTCACCGGGCGTTGGTGACGTGCGCCCTGTTTCAATCACCGTTGGACAATACACGAACACGCTTCTTCTCTTGGGGAATTCTACTCGCACCAGGCATTATGGCGTTTTCGCTGGATTTTATTCTGTTGTCAGTGGGGACGATTTTGACCATGTTTTCAGGACTTTCTACCGCCCTTTCTGGACAGAACGGTTGTGCAGATGTGAGGGACGCATACCAACAAAAAGGATTTAGCACAAATGAAGTACCAGATTTTGCTGTTTCGGGTAAGAAAGTGACATGGAAAATGAAAAAACTTTTCAAATAGAATATTGTTTAGGCCCTATAATTTTATTTATTTATAATAAAAAAAAAAAAAATGAGCCAGACTTTAGCTAGAACACAGTTTTCATGGTTTCTCTAAGCTTTAATTCAAAACAAAACTGAAACTTCGATGGACACAAAAAGGAAATTCTAAGTGGTTATCAATATTTACAAAATTTGCAACCCACATGTCAAAGAAAAATTAGTGGTAACTTGTTAGGTGTAAAACTATAAGTCCCTTTGAAAACAAACATCGCATTCATGACAGTTTTCTTCAGAAGAATAATAACTTTTAATGAAAAATAGGGAAAAAATGCACAACATTGCACTATAGTATTTGTGTACAAAATCAGTAGGGTTGAAAAAGTTAACAAAATGGCTGACATCACATAAATTATTTCTTTATTTGATCAAGTTTACTTCTTAATTGATTGTTCCTTTACAAAGACTTGCTGAGTTTATAATATCTGTGTACTATATATGGTTTAGGGAGAAAAATAGCTGCTGTTGACTGCATTCTTGCCACAAATACATGTAGAACTTTAAAACTACTCAATAGACAAGATCTGTACTCGTTGACCAATAAACCAGTATGCATGGTAAATTCACTCATTTTTTAACTGGGAAAAATAAACAGTGCCGAACTTCATATATCATGTTTCATAATAGGGAATTACCGGTAAAAAAAGAAAGTCTACAACCAAAAAAAATGGCCAGCAAAATTGTCGGTTATATTTTTTAAATATTGGTTTCGATTAGCTGGTTAGCAAATTTATAAACGGTTTGTTCAGTTTTGGTCGGTAACTGTCACAGCACTATTTCCTAACCTCATTTGGAAGGTCAAATAGAATGCTATACTCGCGGAAATCTAGACCAAATGTGAGACAATGGCTTTTATATGACGATCTGTGGGTAAAGACACCCATGGGTTTAGTCTGCTCCGGGTAACGTGGGGATCAAAAGATAGGCTCACTCATTTCAATGTGAAACAACAACTCATCAGAGATTGCTATTTTTAGGGCCAAGAACCTGGTACACATTTGATGTGATTGATATTGTGTGGTTTAGTAACTAGTTTCAGAACAGGATTGATTTACATGAAAATGAAGGCAGTACATTTGTACAACAAATTCAAGATAATTTCAGGCCTTGAATTTCATTCTTGTAGGGGCAAGGCTACTTCCATAAGAATATCAGAATTTCTGGGAATATTTTTAATTGGGAATTAAGACCAGGGGAAGAAAGAAAATTTCACCGAAGCAGGACCTCCAGATTATCATACCCGGTGCTCTACCAAGTCGGCTTTCAAGCCCTGTTTTTCAGGCCTGTGATTTCTCAGGATTTTCCTGATTTCATGATTTTTTACAAATCTCCCTTTACCTCAAAAAAGAGAAATAACCACCATGGAAAGAAAGAAGTAGCCTGTATTGTGTCCAAACCTCTAGTTTCTTGTTTGGTGGGGATGTGGAGAGTCTGTAAATCCTCCAAAATTAAACATCCAGGAGTTTCAGGAGGCTTTGTCCTCTAGACCAAAGGGAAACCCAGGCCCAGTGCTCATTTTTCAGGATTTTGTACATTTGTGACTTGTCAGATCATACCCCTGATTTGGCAACCAGGGAAAGATAAAGCATTTCAAAATAAACCCAAATGGAAAATGACTTTACAAAACGATGTACAATATGTCAATACATGGTGTACTGTGCATTTATGTTCAGCTAATAATACCTTTGGGTGTCTGGTGAATACTGTTTGCTAAATCTACACCCTGCTGCAATACAATATGCAAATTATTGCAAGTTAAACTCTTGGACATTCTGTTTTTCAACGAATAACAAATTTGGACGCCCTTATCCAAATCCTGGCTTATGTACTCTGGTACAATGAATGTTCATTTAAACCAGCATTAAAAACTGACAAGAACCTTTTCCGATCTTTTTCATAAGTACATACGACTTGATAACAAAGATTGTTTTAATCATCTCAGAGGAAGGCTTTGCACCAACCAATTCAGGTTATTTTTCCATGAACAATTCATATGAATACAATTATTTGTTGAAACCAGAAATGTCCAGCAACCTTTCTTTGGTATTTTTTGTTGGTGCATCTTCAGAGAACAATTAACGTGGAAGTGGTTATGGCCATTGTTTGCCCTTTGACCTTTGCACTTTGCCCCTAAGATGGGTAACTTGCTAAGTACATGTCAGTCCTGGTATTGTTCAAATATGACCCACAGTTTGTTTGTTTTAAATCTGGTGAATCTGTTAATCTTCAGGGTACAAACATAATAATAATAATAATAATGTGTGGATTTATATAGCGCACGTATCCACCAACTAAGTGGTGCTCAAGGCGCATTATATTATTATCCCTGCTCATAAGGCTCATAAGGCTCATAAATCATTCCTGAAACCATCTCAGCTCCTGGGGAGTATACAGCTCAATTGCTGCCATTTCTAGCGCATATAGAGCAAACCAACTCTGCCTTCACAGGTACCCATTTAACCCCTGGGTGGAGAGAAGCAATTATGATTAAGTGTCTTGCTCAAGGACACAAGTGTCATGGCCGTGATTCGAACCCACATTCTGTTGCTAACACCAGAACTTGAATCCGGTAAGCTAGACCGCTCGGCCACGACACCCCATAAACAGGAAATGCTAACATTTTGAGTTTATTATTATTAGTGGTTAATGTGCCATCTAAATTCTTGAAATTCCACTACCTTATTAATGCCCTTTTTATAAAGTATTATAACATTAAATAATAAACAAACGTGTGTACATGTAGTTTGAACTGGCAAAACCCTCTGAATAGTTTTGACATACATGTATATGTGCAAAGTACTGTTCAGTAAAGGTTACAGTTTCATGTGTTGAATGCATGTAATGGTTTCTGCACAGTGATCCTACCTTACAAAAACTGATGACTATATGGTTTTGTCTGGTTTGTTCAACTCCTTGGCAAAATATAGGAGGCTATTTTTGATAATAATAATTCTGCAATCTGCATACAAATTAGCAAATTGTAGTACCCGGATAATTTAAAATATATATTATATAAAATGTAATTTCTGAAAAATATTCTGAACAGCCTTTGATTACAAGTTGACATGTACAATACTTAAATCTTTCGCTAAGTCTTCAAAATTTTGGACAAAATTCACCAAAATTATTCTTTTGAAAAAAATATGGTTTGAAGTGAATTTGCATTGACTTCTGCAAATTTAGTTTCAAGGCTAAAAATCTACATTATATACGTAAATCAAATTTAAAAATTTGATAAAAAGATGAAATTTACTTAAATTGCAACCCAAACAAAAATATTTTCAACAGAAAATTTTCAGGTTCATGTACATGTATTGATCCTTTGGGATAATTTTAAGATACATGTACATGTATGCACTCATGATTTTCAGAGAAATACCCGAGGGTCGCTTATATTAAATTCCAATCATAAACACTCAGTGTAAAGTGTTATAGCCAGGCACTGTTATCACTATCAGGGTTTTTGTTGAGTGTTGGTGATGACCACATCCCAAGAGAATAACGGTTGCTTTTATGAGTCAGCGTTTCAACAGAATAAAATTGTCAATATTTTAAGAGTTAATTTGGCTGTATTTTAATTTTGTACTTGGAATATACATGTACATGTATTCCAGTGAAGCAAACCATTATTATTTTCAATAAAGTCATGATTCATGAAAGGATTTATAGTTTCTTGAAATTCTTTTAATTGTTGAATTTTAAGTAAATTTAGAATAGCAATCAAATTTTAAAGTAATTTTCTGCAATTTTACCTTCTTCATGCCATAAATGAATTTATAAGTATGTTAATTGCAAACCCTACTAATTAAATGTACATGACAGTATAGGATACGTACATATAGCTACATGTAGTTATAATGTTGGAAAATTATAAATTCCTCTGCAAAAAATGCAAATTTAATTGTATACGAAGCAGTGCAGAGACCCAGGACAGGAAATAAATATAATTTGTGCCTATCAAACATTTATTACTTTGTGTTATTTTTTAATATTAAATCTTGAGATGGCTCAATAAAAAGTGCATTGAGAACTGTCCACTGCCCTTGCAGCTTCATACATGTACATGTAAATTAGAATCAAACTCACGGTTTTCTTTTCCAAAGGACTTTTCAATTTTGAATTCATTTTATACTTTATAGTGCATGTTCAATTTTATAGTGCATTCGCTAGCGTTACGTGCCTGTAATGAATGCAAGATTCACCAATCTCTCAGTATTAGACTGATTGAACCGCATTGAATAGGTATTGTAAACTTCCTTATTCATGTTATTGAGTAAGTTCAAATAAATCTAGCCACAGTGTTATACAAGATTGCTTGTGGTTTATGGTTTATTCTTGTAAAAATGTGGATTGCCTTGAGCAATCCATATGGAGTGGGCATGTCATGTATTTATATGGATGAGTTTTTTCAGTGAATAAGCTGAATTCTGTGATTTAAACAATTTGTTTTCAAAAATCCTAGGCAGTTCCCAGACCCAGACAATCTTAGGATTGTTTTCACCAGCCAGACTCATCTCTGTGTAAAAGACTCCTTGATATTTATTTTACATTATTTGTAAAACCCCTATTAGTAATCACAGAATAAAGAAAGGTGTGATAAGTACAGATAACTACTCATGAGTGATAACCGCACCACATTTTGGAAAGAGATTTTAATACCTCAGTCATGATCCTTTGACTCAATGTTTTTCGAATTAACACTTATGTGATTACATAATACAGCATTAGCTGTTGTATTAGTCTGCTTACTAACCAAAAAAGATCTGTTGTAAATAAATGAAAAAATAGTAGATAGCCTAACATTTCCAGCCCTGAAATTACAGCTTGAAAGGGGCAAGGCAGTTTTGCCTTGTCTTTTTACAAAAAATCAGGGCACTTAGGCAATTTTTAAGATTTTCAAAGGGCATCACGGCAATGATAAAAAAAACTAAAAGGGCACCAAGGCAATCTTTAAAAAAAAATTAAATTAAAAAACAACGAAAAATTAACACACCAATAACACTACAGTTTCCTTTATCTGTCTCCGTTTGGGTTTTATTACATATATTTGCTAGTAGACCTTTTGACGGCATGTTGACGACCACCAAAAGCCCCGGTCACGTAATGTACGTACGGTTTACAGCTAGCTACACACGATGATCGCGATATATGCTATCTCCGATATGATGCACACGCACAAGCTGCATGCGTGTCTAGGTACAGACTCATGTATTATTTACGTTGCATGCACCCCAACGCCGCGCCATGCTATTTTTAGCTGGTACCCGCGAACGCCTGGCGTAGTGTTAATGTTGTGGGTACTGTTGACACCAACCAAAGTATTAGCAAGGGCCAAGTTCGTACAACGACCAAGCGGCCGATATTGCCTGGTAACCGCTATATCATTTTGGTCATGAGTACCAGGTAATTTTAACTACTAGTATTTTGTTCCCAAATGGTCGTTGCGTGAACTTGGTCTTAGCAGCGCAGTCACCGGTTGCGCAATGGCGAGCGTGGCGCGGCGGCGATATATTTTTTCCGTGAGATCGAGAATGTATACTATGTACTAAATACTATGTACAGTATGTGTACAAGTGGGCACAACGGCAATGCAGGGAAAAGGCACGGAAAAGGCACAGCAACTCGTTGCCGTGAAAAGTGGCATTTTTAAAGGGCATCACGGCAGAGGGTGAGGGCATTGACGGCAATTGCCGTTGTTGCCGTCGTGTAATTTCAGGGCTGCATTTTAATCATAGAAGTAGATTTCTTAGAGTCATGTAAGAATTAGCTGTTAACAATTGAATATCAACCAAAATAAACCAGGTGTATAAATTGAAAAAATACTTTACTAGCCTAGCATTTCACCCTAGAAGTATCTTTCTCAAAGGCATGCAAGAAATGGCTGAGCTTGCTGCAAACTGCTTACCAAAAAAACAACAGCAAAAAAATAGCACATATGTAGGTACTACATATAGCATAGAGAAAGTTCTTTGTGTCTAGCCTGGCATTCCAAACCAAGAAGAGTTAGTCACATACATGTATGCTTGTATATTACCATGAAGGAATGAAAATATCTCAATGGTATGATATGGCTAGAAGTATAAATGCACAAAGGCTGAGTCATACCATAAAGAAATGAACAATCTGCTCATAAATACAGTGTGTATTTGTGTGAATACATCATCATGTCTTTGACTGAGGGAGACCCTTCTAGGATCAAAACACAAGGCCACTCTAAGAGCTATTTTTGATTACATAATACACCTGTTGTAATGAACAAAAGGATGCATACACTGATCTGGTTCCTGTTGTTAACCAGGGCAAGCATGTTCAGGATGTTGTCATAGAGGTTGAGACTTTTCTTACCCATGCCCATTAACCTTAACCATCCAATATCCTCCAAAATCCTCCAAGGGGCACGTTTTTTGAAAAACTTCAGCACTGTTGGAAACTGGTACTTTCACCTCTTCAAATGGGGCAAAATTACGACCTGGCGAGAAGTACAGGCCATACATGTAAGTGCTGAATATGAAAGATCAACAAAAATGCATGGTGCATTTTGAAGATAAGGGCATGCTTCCAAAAGTGCACTGGAGGATTTTGGAGGATTCAGGAAAGTTTCTAGGTAGAATACCTAGTGGGTTAGGGTTAATCAAGCCATTTACCAGTCCACCCCACTGGACTTTTCAAATCAAAGCATACACTTTAAGTAAAATATCTGTAATATGCATCCATATTAAAAGGGACAGCATCGTCATAATCAGAGCAGACTTTCAACAGGGCATAGAATCGGTATCCTCATTTGAGACTAACACAATCAGTGATTGAAAATTACTGGCTCATTTATGCAGCAGCAACCTTATCATGACCTTATCTTGTGGGGTATAACTTTCAGTCACTGAGTTATTCTAAAACTAGCACTCCGATTCCATGCCCTGTTGATTGTGATGATATTATCCCTTTAATTACTTTAATTGATCCAGCAATTTTGGCTGCAATTGGACATCATTTTATAGCAAAAAAAAGAAAATTAAAAATGCCGACGCGCGGATCTGAGGTGATGAGACTGGAGACTCTTTTGTTTTGGCCTGACCATTACATGTATTTATTTCAAAATTTATACCAATAGTGTATTGTAGCTTTAAATTAAAAATGAGTCAATTACTTGTTTTTCTTCAGGTGTCCACTTTTGCCTGAACATGTTCATTTACATGAATGGTATAAAATATCTTAACCAAGCAATGACATTAACCTTAACCCCCTCGGTATTCTGGCTAGGAACCTTCCTGAATCCGCCAAAATCCATCTGTGCACTTTTGGAAACATGCCCTTATCTTTAAAATGCATCATGCATTTTTCATTGATCTTTCATATTCAGTACTTATGGCCTGTACTTCTTGTCAGGTAGTAATTTTGGCCCATTTGAAGAGCTGAAAGTACCAGTTTCCAACAGTGCTGAATTTTTCCCAAAGAGTGCCCCTTGGAGGATTTTGATGGATTTGGGGTGGTTAGGGTTAAATACAAACTTTTCTAGGTACAAACTCCTACTGGAAATCCTACCAACAAAGACACATTTATTATTCATCAACCCCCCAGCTTGCTTCCACACAATACAAAAGGATTGAATTACTTCCCCAATCATTTCCCTTGCCTAATCTCTTTTACCCTCCCCACCCCCTTACAACCCACCCACCCAGTGTCTTCCAACAAGAATAGGAACTAAATGAATTGAATAGATAGTAATTGCCTTAAGGTTTGTGACACAATCAAGCCCCCTAAAGAATGTGTCCTATTGTGGACTGTGTTAAACTATAGAGGAAGGACACACTCTATGGTTAAACATCTACATGTAAGACACTACACTATCAAAGGATGGGCCATCTGTTCTGCTTCATAATCATAATTATGCTTAGAGACTTGTTGGGCCCTCTTTGACAAGTTTTTTTTCTCAGTGGCAAGTAAAGATAGTGATTAGGGATGATGCAATTAATTAAGTGGTCTGGGAGGTTGTTTGTGGAGTCAGTGGACTTTGTATGACCTGTTGGTAGGCCACAAGTTGGGGTGGGAGTAGAGAAGATGAGTTGTACATGTACATGTAACTGTAAGTCCATCCCTCCGTCCTTGTTTTTCATTTCCTTAGCCAAACCATTCTCAGGCCTGTGACTTATCAGGATTTTTTACAATTTTTTTTTGAAAGAAGATAAATGAACATGTCCATGTAGGTAATTAGATACAAAAACTTTATTATCCAACACAGGTGAAATTGAAAGGGACTTGACCCAAAACAGGTTACAAAAATTGTACAAATCAAATAACACTGGACAAGACTAATAAAAGACCTACAGTGTACATTGTACATTTGTACATTTACCCTAACCCTCCCAAATCCTCTTTGCTAAAGTGAAGGATTTTGAAGGATTGAGGTTACATGCTCTTTGCTAAAGTGAAGGATTTTGGAGGATTGAGGTTATTAGGCATACTTGCCTTTCCATGGTACATGTACATCCATGTTTGTTGTAGTGATTGCAAGGTCAGTGCTTGGGTCAGTGGACACTATTTATTGCTCCATGCAAGCAGGGAGGGTCTCTGGCTATGTACACGTCACAGATTAGAAACACACCGTGTGCATACATATCATGTGCTTGCTTTACTACTGAAGGATTTTGGAGGATTCAGGTTATGTGTAAGCAAATGGGCCTAGGAAGTTAGGAAGGATTCAGGTTATGTGTAAGCAAATGGGCCTAGGGAGTTAGGAAGGATTCAGGTTATGTGTAAGCAAATGGGCCTAGGGAGTTAGGAATGATTCAGGTTATGTGTAAGCAAATGGGCCTAGAGAGTTAGGAAGGATTCAGGTTATGTGTAAGCAAATGGGCCTAGGGAGTTAGGAAGGATTCAGGTTATGTGTAAGCAAATGGGCCTAGAGAGTTAGGAAGGATTCGGGTTATGTGTAAGCAAATGGGCCTAGGGAGTTAGGAAGGATTCGGGTTATGTGTAAGCAAATGGGCCTAGGGAGTTAAGGAGGATTCAGGTTATGTGTAAGCAAATGGGCCTAGGGAGTTAGGAAGGATTCAGGTTATGTGTAAGCAAATGGGCCTAGGGAGTTAGGAAGGATTCAGGTTATGTGTAAGCAAATGGGCCTAGGGAGTTAGGAAGGATTCAGGTTATGTGTAAGCAAATGGGCCTAGGGAGTTAGGAAGGATTCAGGTTATGTGTAAGCAAATGGGCCTAGGGAGTTAGGAAGGATTCAGGTTATGTGTAAGCAAATGGGCCTAGAGAGTTAGGAAGGATTCAGGTTATGTGTAAGCAAATGGGCCTAGGGAGTTAGGAAGGATTCAGGTTATGTGTAAGCAAATGGGCCTAGAGAGTTAGGAAGGATTCAGGTTATGTGTAAGCAAATGGGCCTAGGGAGTTAGGAAGGATTCGGGTTATGTGTAAGCAAATGGGCCTAGGGAGTTAAGGAGGATTCAGGTTATGTGTAAGCAAATGGGCCTAGGGAGTTAGGAAGGATTCGGGTTATGTGTAAGCAAATGGGCCTAGGGAGTTAGGGTTAAGGATGTGCGTTTTTGGTTATTTCGGGAACCAGATACCCGAAATTGGAAATCTTCGGATACCCGGGTACCTGTACCTGTAAACAATTTTGTAAAAACACATAAATACTGAATGTATAAAATAACCAATATGAACACAAGTTTCTCTTGTTTTAGTAGTCATAATAAATGTGGACTTACTATAATAATTTCTCGCCTCTATTTTAAAAACGACTCGTAGCATCCCGTAGCATTTGTTGACAACAAAAAATCAGAGACTTCCATTTGTGTGTCTGAAATGTTCAGTCAGAATTTTAAGAAGTCATTTACGGGTAATTGGAACCGAAAAATGGAAGCGTGTAATGACCATTTCGGTCGGGCGTCTGGGTACCCTGCACAGCCTTAATGTACATACATGTATATGGACACATGTATATGGACACATTTAGTGTTTTAATACAGTACATGTATGTTTATTGAGTAAAAAAAACCCAGTTATTTAATAATGCAGGTGATTCTAAACTAGGTTCTCACTGTCAGAATAAGTGATTGAAAACATGAATACATTGTACTTCAACTAGTCTGCTTCACAAAGGAAGTAAAATATTATAATTACATTGTACCTTTTTACACACATAGAGAGAGAGAGAGTAGTGCATTTATTCCCTCCTAATGCCCTGAGGGCAATATATGCGACAAATATGCTTTGCTGTACTCACTGACATGATATTCACATACACGTAGCCTTGCACTGTACAGTAATAACACACATGAACAAACTCAAGCAATTCCCTCTGTAAAAAATGAACTCTTCCAATTTCATTTAAAACATCTTATAATCCACCATTCTCATAAAATTGTTTGTGATTTCCCAAAATAATAATTACATTTTTGGCTCTCTATTATTCTCGTACCAGAAAATAATTTAACGAAAGGGGAGTTTTATTTTAGGTCAAACCAAAATATTTATTGGGGGAAGCAACAAAACGCTCCCTTAAATTTAATAAACCTCTGTGGATGACCCAAGAACTACTCGGGAGAAAAAGCTGCATATTTTCCCTAAAGGCATCCAGTTGTAATGTTAGTCAGAAGGACTCGGAGGGTAGGTTTTAATTATAATTTTTTTCTTGTAGGAAAGGTATGGCATGTGTAGTGAAGATGGCGCTACGGGGAAATTTGACTTTTATTTTTGATAATGAAATAATAAATACATGTAGCACATATAGGTTGATAAAATTCTTGCGTCAGGTGATAAACAATTGATTTAATTTTGCCCTAGCACTCACATTTATGAAAATGAATACATGTTCTGTAAGTACTTACATGTATTTACAATTGTAATGTTCATGTTTATTACAATTTTCAATTGTAATGTTTATTGTACATTTACCCGCATGTACAATTTGTAAACAAAATTATATCATGATTGTTCTCCTTCACATATTCTTATAATGTCTGCAAATTAAAATGTCACCATTTTGTTGTTGATGTTGTAAAATTGAGAAATCGAACAAGCATTTTGAACAGAACGCAAATCATGTTCAAGTGATGCATTTATTGCAGTCTAGAAAAAATGACAGAATGCAAGATTAGTTATTCCTGTCAACAATTTGATGAAACAAAAGTCCTCAACACAAACTCCTCCCCAATCAGGTTCTCGGTTCATATCCTCGGGGGACACTGTCCTTTTTTACTTGGGGAAGCTCAAGTTGGCATGACAATTACTCGACTCATTAAGCATGCAAGTCACAGTTCACAGATCCACAGACTTGTGCGTAATGTGTGAGATTAAAAACCGCTGAGATGTTGTCCACTTAAAGCGACTGTTTGTGAATAAATATTTTGTAAAAATCCTCTTTCTAATTATTGATACTGACCAACTTTGTATCCAACCCTCCCACTGTAGCTGAACTTTTGTGGCAAGTACATGTAGCTACAGTGGTCAAAATCAGTCACTAGACTGTTTCTGACTGTTGAACCAACTGTGCACACGGGCATTGTTGACTGGTTTTTACTGGCATTTTGACCACCCACAACAATACAAGACAATGATTTTACCAGTCAAAAATGGTCAATTCATTTTGACCTGTAAATGTACTTACAGGTGTTGACAATGTTTGACATGCACTAGATACATGTATTACACTACATGTGTAACTATGTATATCAAAATGTGGACTGATTTTGACCCTTGCAGTAATTTAATTTGGCCCTAAGTGAAGGACTTACAAAGCCTGGTATTTAGCAAAGTTGTATTTCTCATGCTTGTACATTTTTCTGTACTCGTACTCATGACCAACCTTTGGAAGTTTTCAGCTTATTTTGTTAACAAGAAAATAAAGAAAATGCTTTCAGATTTTTGGAATTTACATTTTTGGAGAACAAACATTCAGTTGGGAAATAATTTCACCATTTTTAATTCCTCCAACATTTGGTTAAATTATTCAAAGTTTATTGTACAGGCGTATCTCTGTTTTGCCAGCCCATATTCATCAAAAATTTGAATGGAAAATTCTCTTTAGTCTGTTTTTTTTACAAACAAAATTGTGGTGATGGGCGTCGTAATGGGATCAAATCAAAATAACAATTTCCTGCCAGTCCTGGACAGTTGACAATCAGTTTGTTATTATTTTGTACTTAGCTTTATGGTAGAATTGTTCTTTAGGAAGTCAGACCACTTTTATTTGTTATTCCTGGCCTGTTAGAGTGAAAAACACAAGCAAGCAGTGCCTTCCTAAGCAAGGCTCTATTTTTATTTCACAAAATCACTGTTGGTCATATCTGATAACCATAACATAAATATCAAACCCCATCCTGTCCAGAAATCCTGTCAGGCTAAGTAAAAATAAAGTGATAACCTCTTGTATGGACCCACACTTTCCTAACTGCTTGTTGGAGGAAGTTAGTACAAATGTTATTTTTTGTCAGATGAAATCTTCATTGTACGGCATGTGTAAAGTCATGACTTTGTTAGGTCGATCTCTTTGAAGGATGGTTGGTACCATCAAGTATGCTTGTTTCCCACATTTAACCCTCCTGCTATAACTGCACTTTAGTGGGAAGTAGCTACATGTACATGTACATGTATGTGTATAGTGGTCAAAATCACTCAACTGCCTGTTTTGACTGTTAACCCAAATGTGCACACAGGGGCATTTTTTGACTGGTTTTTACTGTCATTTTGAATGCCCTGAACAACACCAGACACTGATTTTACCAGTCAAAAATGGTTGACTTATTTTAACCTGTAAATGTACTTACATACATGTACATGTACTACATGTACATGTAAGGCTTGACAGTGTTCAACTTTTAAGTGCACTAGATACCTTGGCAAGTATCAACATTTTGACTGATTTTGACCCTTGTAGCAGTAGGAGGGTTAACCCTTGTATACATGTAGTCTCCAAAATGCCACAAAAAAAACCCTGCTAAGTACACAATGCTTTTTCTATGCATGCCTTAAAATATTGCATACTGTACACAAGAATGGTACATGGATACCCCAAAATGCCCCTCGGGTCTGGGACAAAAACAAAGTGTTCTGACCCTCATACAGTATGTATACCCCAAATTACTGCACTGGTTTATTTCAAGTTAACCTTGCAATGAAACAAAGCAGGTGGCTGCTTCAGTTTACCTCATCTCTCTGAAGAGCCTTGGGGTATGCCATTAATATTTAAATAAGAAAGTGTGTACCACAAAATGTCATGGTTGTGTCATTTTGAAGTACATGTATGGGTCCACTTTGTAAAGAACAACACTGATAATAGGAGGGTTAAAGGGACAATATTGTGACGATCAACAGGGCATGGAATCGGAGTGCTACATTAGTTTTAGATTAACTCAGTGACTGAAAATAATACCCCACATGACAAGGTCATATTACTGTTGCTGCTGCATAAATGAGCCAGGAATTTTCAATCACTGTTTATCTTAAACTAGGACACCAATTCCATGCCCTGTTGAATGTCTGCTCTGGTCATGATGATACTGTCCCTTTAAACTTCTGACTCCTCGTCCCAAACAAAGAAAATAAACAAATTTGACATGAAAAAAAATTAGTTTTTGATTAAATAATGATTTGTTGTTGAATTTGTTTTTGAATTGTACATGGACAGTACATTGAATATATACATGTATAAAGTGTCTTAAACATTTGTTGCTAAACTCAACTTTACCCTCAACCTGATGTTGTTGGTTTGTCGAGTTAAAATTGACATAACAAATTTACCGAATGTAGCTCTTACATGTAAGGTCATTTTAAAGCTTCATCAAATTTAATAACTATTAAATTTGATGAAGCTTTAAAATGACCTTACTCACAATATGAAATAAAACCTATTGAATTAGTTATGCTGTTTTTAGGGCAAAGAAATCACGGTCAGCCTGAATTACCAAACACAATGAGATCCTTTAGTCTGGTATCAGAATGAAATTACCCTGGCGCCAGTCATGTAGAGACCCACTACAGAATAGGATGGTATCCCACTGTGTCTGGGCTCGGCCTCTCCCAATTGGTTAAATAGTGTTTATAGGAGAACAGGTGAACCAGGCAGGGTCAAAGGTTAAAAGGGTCTTGGGAGGCTTTGTCAGAAATGGAACCTTTTATTAAAGGGAATGTACAACATTAGCAATAACCTGATTACGAAATTATTAAATGCTAACGTGATGTACATGTAAAGTTGGTAAAGATACTGAAAAATGATTTTGTTTTAAGTGCCCTCATTTCTGAGAAGCACAAAGCACATTTATAAAAAGTGTTTTGTGTAAAAATTGTGGATGCATTTTCATCATGACTTAGACTTTGTATTAAACCTTCACAGAAGCAGTTTTCCCGACATTACCATTGTTGTAACTTACCCTTAAAGGGGGGCTAGTGACTTTCAACAGGGCATGGAATCGATAGTTTAAGATGAACACAGTGACTGAAAATTACTCGCTCATTTATGCAGCAGCAACGGTAATATGACCTTATCATGTGAGGTATTATTTTCAGTCACTGAGTTAATCTAAATCTAGCACTCTGATTCCATGCCATGTTGATCATCGCAATATTGTCCCTTTAATGTTTTAAGAAGTTTAATATTGTTGTCGCCTGTAGTTTTGTTATTTTACACAAAGTTCTGGGACGGAGGCCATCCTTTGTAAAATTCCAGGACTGAACATGTACTTGTTCTTTATCATCATCCTTTCTAATTCTACAGGCCTCAAATTTCACGGCGGCCATGGCGGCCATGGCCGTCGATGCCCCTCTTACTGGCTGATGTGCCCCTGGAAAAATTTACCTCTTCACGGCCAATATTGCCGTGCCCTATTTCTCCGTTGGCCGCTGTGCCCTTTTTACTATCCCGGCAATTTCTTCACCCCCTTTCTCCCGAAAAGAAAATTACATGTGTCCGGTCATTTTGTCGCGCCGCCCACCCGCCCCGCACACACACCCCGCACACACACACAGCTATAGAACCGCAACGTTACAAACACCTCGATGTGCATGATGTACATGTACATCTACACGTATGTACACACATGCACGTGCTCGATCGGTACGGTACAGGTAAATTATAGTACCCGGCCCGGCGAGCTAGCCTGGGCCGTGCGCATGCGCGGAGCTGAGAGATCCATCGAAAGATCATGCTTTCGTTGGTACTCTGTGTCTCGTTGGTACTTTATGCACTTTGCACTGGTTCGCGTCAGCTAGTGCCAAATGTATATATGTACACGGACGGTCGAAATAAACAACCGCCGAGGAGCTACCGAGTGTGTTATGTTCTACATACATGCATGCACTGCGTGTACGTGTACGTGTATGTACATGTACATATACACATGTAAATTTTTCATGTAATGTTACTGTACTGACAGACAGCGTTTGTAAACTTTTAACAAAAGTTTTACAAATCTGACATTGTTAGAAATAATTAACAATGCCCCGCAAAGATCGTTTAAAACGCATGAAAGAAACTGAACTGGTAAAATCAACCAGCAAGTGTAGGAAGCTGGATCGCTACAAAAAGTAATGTTTTGTGGGGACGATCAGTCAGTGGGGAGGAAAGGGTAGGTAGGTCATCGTATTACTAGTATTACATTACACATTGGATATAAAAATCAAATAAAAAAATCAAGATAGATGGAAATATAGCTGGAGAGATGTACATGTACATGTACATGATTGTTGTCGCATTATTTGCTAATATGCATAGGGAACCAGGACTTTGTACAGAACCAGGGAATTTCCTGTTTACATGAATTCCTTTCACCCATCTACATGTATTTTGTTATAATGTCTGTAATACTGGATTTTAAGATGAACATGAAAGGTATAATTAAGCAAAAGAAAACAATTTTCAAGTCGACAGTACAAATTTTACTTTTTTTTACTTTTTTTTAAATTTCTGGCCTCGGTGCCCTTTTTCCAAGACCCTATTTGGCCTTGGTGCCCTACCTTTTGGCCTTGGTGCCCTTCAAAATGTTGCTTCATTCAAGGCCAAAGTGGCCTTGCCCTAAAAATGACGAAATTTGAGGCCTGTTCTACTTATAAATCTTCCTTTCCCCCATCTTTCCTGAACCACCTCAACTTCCCTGATCCTTCTCATTCCATCCCTTCCTGTCTTCTTCCCGTTCACTTCATCGTACTCGTCAAATAAATCATTATTTATTTCTTCATCTTGATGCTCCTCCTTGTTCTTGTTGTCGTCATCTTCTTCTTCTACTTCATTAACCTCATCCTTATCCTTCTCATCATGTCTCTCTTGCTTCCCAAGAAGATTCTCCGGTACGATAATTATTTCTGACAACACATCGTCTTGTTTATCTCTGTCTTGCTAATGTACAGGGGAACATCTCAGAATATGTCCGCAAGGTTTCACATGTTGCACAGCCGACATGGAGGAAAAACTCAGCCAGACCAGTGGCTCGGAATTTGAGGATTTAGTTTACGAAAAGAGCAGCACAAGCAGAGATTACTTTATCAGAAGAACGGATAAATTTGATGGTAAGTAAAAACAAAATATCAATAACAAATGTTAAACTATTAAAATGAAATTTACATATTTTGTTTTGATGACACAGTTGGAAAGAAATTCAGAGCGAAATGATAACTAAATTGGCAGATGATTTCAATTTTAACGACATTGAGTATGCCATCAAATAAATTAAATGTGCTCTTGTCAGCATAGAGAAATTGCATCAAACTTGATAATAAATTACTGTATATAATTTATGTGCATTCGGCTATGAGTTAAGATTCTCCAGTTTCTGGTCATCGGTCATTTTTTTTTACCAACCGGGAAATACACGATACATTGTATACGCAGGGACCAAATCTCCATATACAAAGTATGGTGGCTAAGAGAGGCCTCACAAATTGGGCAAATGTTCATACCCCTATGTGAAAAATATCGTTTAAAACACAGCACGGCAGAATTGCAATCGATCCAGCAATGTTTCATCTTGAACATCAGCCTGACTGTGTACTGATTAAGTACTGTATGTAAATGGCTAATTAAGGTTGTATTAAATTAATTTAAAAAAAAAACTAATGACCAACTGTCCCAACTTGACATGCTTTCTACATATACTGTTAAATGGATGCTTTTTTCTTTTGCTTCATTGAAATTGAATAATATCAAAGAGGAGAAGTGTGTGTCACACACAGTTAAAGCGTCACGCAACACAGCATCAGTAATTTAGTCGACTGCACTGAATTCACAAGATTCGCAGCACGTTTATGCTACATTTCCTCCTCTTGAATTACTCACAATATTACTCCCATGTGACACACGGTCGTGAGAAATAGATGAATTATTCCTCCGAACGGAAGGAACAAATTGAGAGTCTGCAAAACAAGGCAGTTATTTGGCTGTATTAAGAAGATATGTTTTCATACAAAATTGAGTTTAAAGGTTCAAATTTGCTTTGAAGAGCAATATTTTTCATCTTATTTGCAGAAATTGTGCATGAATTAAGAATTTTATTGAATTTTTACAATCATTTTAAACTTGCTCTTAGACATTTATGGACATTTCAAAAAATGTGCTAAGGATTTTTCCTGATTTTTTTATAAATCTCACTTTGCCTTAAATTTTTCTTGAAAGAAGAGAAGTAGCTACCAAGGAAAGAAAGAAGTAGCCTGTATTGTGGTCAAACCTCTAGTTTCTTGTTTGTGGGGATGTGGAGAGTCTGTAAATCCTCCAAAATTAAACATCCAGTCAGGTTCAGGGGGCTTTGTCCTCTAGACCAAATGGAGACCCAGGTCCGCTATCCATTTTTCAGTTTTTTGCACTTTTGATTTTATCAGGAAAATACAAATGAAAATTACAAGTCAAGAATTCATTAAGGATATTTGCAGGGTTCCCTTTGGTAAAAATTATGTGTGCGGGCTCCGTGTACACTAGTAGTCATGACATGTGCATGTACTTAGACTTAAATTTTAATTTTATTTTCTTATTTTGCATCAACTGGGTGGCACTAATTTTGGCAACAAATTATGCAGAGGCTCTGGTGAAAATCTGCTTAGACATGTGCAGTCAGTATATTATGTCATATTTTGTAGTAATTTTTAACATGCCAGGGGAAAACTGTGTTAAAAACCAGTAAATCATAAGAAAGATATAGCATAACAATGTTGCTATTTGGTTATTTGAAGTCAGAGTGTCAAACTTAATAGTGTTGGTACGCTGCCGTCTACACTTCAGTAAAATGGTTGAGTGAAACCAGACTGAAACCAGACTGAAACCATGTCTGGTTTCAGGCAGTTGGACAAGAAGTGAACCGGTTTGAACTTATAAAGAGATCCGTAACAACAGGAGTGATTCTATAAACCAGGAATGCTTTTATTTCCTCACAAAATGTATTCAGCTGTTTCATGAGTAATTTTTTTCTGATGATGATCATGTTGTTGTAATGTTGACAAGAAATGGGGCATTATTTGGCAGCACAATTTGTTCTTGTCCTATTTAATATATATCCATAAAATTTTGCAAATAAACTAGAACAATATTCCGCAATCAAGACGAAATACAGTACTTAATTGCAATGTTAGAATCATTTCCAAGTTTGTCATGTTAGACATTTTGTTTGAGCAACTTCTCCTGAGGACGATCAGAGCATACTGATCGAAACGTCGAGTTGTACCCCCAGTTCTTTTCAGAACTAATTACTACTCAATTGAGATTCTTACATGGTGTCACCGCAATTAGTCTTACTCAACATTGTCAAGTTTATTTTATCAACATGGAACAGGAGAGGTACATATAGTTAGTGTCTGGGGCTGAGGTCATGATGTGAATAGGTTGGTTACTTGACCTGAATGAAAGGAGAAGTGATAAAGTGAAGTCAAGTGACCAGACCTTAAGTGTACAACTAAAAGTCTTCAAGCACCCAGTGTGTTCCCAGTTTTACTGTATATTTAGAGCAAGCCCAGAAACATTCCATCATAGACCAGTAGTACAGGGAGGACTTGACAAGTCTATGATTCTACATTCTGGCACCCCCCCATTGGCACCCTCATACATGTACACCTATTACCTGTACCTAGTCTCAAGAGAAAGTACATGTACATACACGTACATGCCACAGGAGATGAAACATTCAAAAGCAACAATAGTGCACCAGGTGGTGGGTTTAAAGGAAGGACTTGATAAGTCTATGACCACCTGTCCCCAGATAGTGTGCCCCAAAACATTCCATAATACAAAAGTGCACTGGGTGCTTGGTCTACATGGAGGACATGGCAAGTCCATATTTACAGCCCCCCCCCCCCCTCCCCCCACCTATTACAGGTATTCCAGATTGTGTGCTACACTGTATTTGGGAGAACGTACATGTTCATGTACACGTACATGTATACCCCAATAGTGCACTGGGTGGTGGGTCTACATGGAGGACTTGACAAGTCTATGATTACAGCCGCCCCCACTTTGGCATCACCATACACCTGTTACATGTAACTAGTCTAGAGAGTATGCCACGGGGGACAAAAACATTCCTTAGCTCAATAGTGCAATGGGTGGTGGGTCTACATGGAGGACTTGACAAGTATATGATTACAGCCCCTCCCCCCCCCCCCCACTTTGGCATCACCATACACCTGTTACCTGTAACTAGTCTAGAGAGTGTGCCACAGGGGACAAAAAACATTCCTTAGCTCAATACTCACTGGGTGGTGGGTCTACATGGAGGACTTGACAAGTCTATGATTACAGCCCCCCCACACTTTGGCATCACCATACACCTGTTACCTGTAACTAGTCTAGAGAGTGTGCCACAGGGGACAAAAAACATTCCTTAGCTCAATAGTGCACTGGGTGATAGGATCAGGGGGCGTTTAGTGCACTAGGTCACACAGGAACAACAAAAATACATGAAAAAATGGCAATAAATGGAACAAAAGGGGCATATTACAGGTATTATTGATGGTTAACATATTGAATTTGTCACCTTTGAATGCATGGTCATGAGAGAGATTCCTTATTTACATAAGACAAAGTGGTTGACCAGTGGAACTGATCAGGCAATGTATTACTTACATGTAGCCTACATGTAGCTGGACTAAGGGCAGAGTCATCTCCATGTAGCTATAATCCCTTCACAGTAGCCTTTGCTGGTATGGGATGGTGTTGGGAAATTGGAAAAGCTGAAGAAATCTTGGGGGAGGGGGGGGGGGGGCAAGTGGTACAGTTAATGTACAATCCTACATACATGTATGTACATGATGTGTTCTGGTTTGTTATAATAGGGGTAACACCATGTAACAATCTTTTAGGAGTTGTAATAAGTGTTGGTTCTGAGAGGAACCAGTGGTGAGATAACTTCACCGTGATCAGTATACTCGGATCATCTTCAGGAGAAAGGGTTGGTAAGCGTGTCAATATTCTACAGGAATATGCATTATACACTTACAGGGAAGGCAGTGTACCAACCAAGGTCAAAGTTGAGTCTCCAGAAAACTGAGAGGTGATATGTGGCATCTTTCAAGAGCCTCAAAGTCAAAGCGTTATGTCAGATCTTCAGGCTATTAACCCTAACTCTCTAGGCCCATTTGCTTACACATAACCTGAATCCTTCCTAACTCTCTAGGCCCATTTGCTTACACACATAACCTGAATCCTTTCTAACTCCCTAGGCCCATTTGCTTACACATAACCTGAATCCTTCCTAACTCCCTAGGCCCACTTGCTTACACATAATCTGAATCCTCCAAAATCCATCATTAGTAAAGCAAGCACATGACATGTATGCACACATGTATTTCTAATCTGTGATACATGTACATGGCCAGGGACCCTCCCTGCATGCATGGAGCAATAAACAGTATCCACTGACCCAAGCACTGACCTTGCAATCACTACAACAAACATGGATGTACATGTACCATGGAAAGACAAGTATGCCTAACAGGGTTTTCCCTTAACTTTTTTTTTCACTCGCCGGCTGGGCTAGTAAACCAAACTTTTCACTAGCCCGCAAGCCTTTTCACTCGCCCGTATGTTTTTTTAAAATACTTTTAATCAAATCACTGTTTTTAGTAATTTAGGCATTTTGCATCAGAACGTGCATTATAAACAACAGTTGTCAGTTACCTTGTGCATATTTGTTTCTGAGGCAATACTAATGTTTCTTTTAATTAATAACGGATTCTATTCTAATAACAGAGGAAAAGAAGGCTCATTTTATATTTTATTTCTAACCAACTGAACACAACAATAATGAAAACATTTTAAAAATCAGGGCACCAAGGCAATTTTAAAGATTTTCAAAGGGCATCACGGCAATGATAAAAAAACGTAATGGGCACCAAGGCAATCTTTAAAAAAAAAAAAAATTAATAAAAAAAAAAAATTTAACACTCCAATTCAGCACATGCCAATAAGACTAAAGTTTCCTTTATCTGTCTCTGTTTGGGCTTTATTACATGTAGGCCTACATGAATGCAACACTTACAGTTTATGCCACCAATTAAAAATAAATAAAAAACAATATTAACCCGAAAAAAAATCAAGTTTATGCATTTGGATGTGGCAGTATTCAGTTCACTCTTTTTTTAAATTTGCTAGTCGACACTTTGACAGCATGTTGACGACCACCAAAAGCCCTGGCCACGTAATGTACATACGTACGGTACAGACAGCGACACGACGATCGATGCGTCGATGCTATATCCGACGCACACGCTGCATGCATGTCTATGTACAGACTCGGCATGTATTATTTACGTTGCATGCGCCCCAATGCCACGCCATGCTATTTTAGCTGGTACCCGGGCCCGCGAATGCCTGGCGTAGTATTTATGTTGTGGGTACTGTTGACACCAACCAAAGTATTAGCAAGGGCCAAGTTCGTACAACGACCAAGCTTGCCGATATTGCCTGGTAACCGATATATCATTTTGGTCATGAGTACCAGGTAATTTTGACTATTTTGTTCCCAAATGGTCGTTGCGTGAACTTGGTCTTAGCATGCAGCGCAGCCACCGGTCGCGCAATCGAGCGTGGCGGCGATATATTTTTTTCCGTGAGAATGTACATGTACGTAGTAAATACTATGTGTAAACAAGTGGGCACAACGGCAATGCAGGGAAAAAGCACAGCAACTCGTTGCCGTGAAAAGTGGCATCACGGCAGAGGGTGAGGGCATTGACGGCAATTGCCGTCGATGCCGTCGTGTAATTTCAGGGCTGTATAGGCCAATCGGTGACAATATTTTGACTCGCCCAGCGGGCTACTGAAGGAAGGGTTTTGACTCGCCCGCCGCGAGCGGGCGACCGCTAGGGTCGAACCCTGCCTAATAACCTCAATCCTCCAAAATTCTTCACTTTAGCAAAGAGGATTTGGGAAGGTTAGGGTTAAAGGTAGGGCTGTGCGTTTTCGGATATTTTTGGAACCGGATACCCGAAATCAGGAAAGTTCGGATACCCAGATACCCGTATACCCGTTTTCATTCTTGTTGAAAACATGCCTCCTTTGGTGTACAAATACATGTAAACGTTAACAAAATTGACCTTTATAATACAGAGGATACCATATTTAATTCGATCTTTATTAAAGTATAACATCTTGATGACAAAATATTGTATTAATTTACGGAAAGTTATTTCTGAAATAAAATCGTAAAAATTGATCACACGCGCGCACGCATGGCCGGTGCATCACGCAGCTACAGCGGCCTCGCACGTGACTGTGTCAGGGAGTGACTACCATACAGAAGACAATAATCACTGGTGCGTGCGTGATCAGAGCGCATGCGTATCACATAGCAAGTTGACTTTAATGTTCATGTCACAAAACACGTGTTGAATAACGTCATTGGTCAAAGGCGCGATGTGGGCGGAACTAACCCGTTGTGGGAAAATGATTCATGTGCTTGCGCCTTGCCGCGCCCCTGCCTTCTAAATAAGGATATCCCATATGCCATGTTGGCTTTGGATCAGAGCGCATGCGTATAGCAAGTTGACTTTAATGTTCATGTCACAAAACACGTGTTGAATAATGTCATTGAATTGGTCAAAGGCGATGTGGGCGGAACTAACCCGTTGTGAGAAAACATTCAAGTGCTTGCGCCTTGCCGCGCCCCTGCCTTCTAAATAAGGATATCCCGTACGCCATGTTGGCTTTGGATAAGGACATGGTTTTGCGTATTAAAATAATATTTGATATTATTAAACTAACAAACTGCAAAAAATTTACGAATCTAAAATCAGAACTTGAATATTAATATGTTTCTATCACAATGAACTTTAGTTAAATGTCAATAAACCTGTCAATAAACATTGTTTCTTGAAAGAATGAATTTTTACCAATTTGGGCCCCTTTTTCTCAAAATGGGACCAAACTTGACTGTTCCCTGTTGAACGTGGCATCGTGTTGATTGGTTAGAAATGAGTCTAAAATTTAGGATGCGCACTCATCAAAAAATAACTTAACAAAGCGTATCGGTGTACGTTTTGTCTACTTTTTAATTAGTATTCAGCCAATTTGTCCCCTCCATCAATGTTTGACGATCCATAATTCGCAGCTCATCATAAGCAACCGCATTTCGTCCCTCATAAACGTCTTTTCAACTGATAGGAGATTAGGTGATAGTAAAAATATGCTGGCCAATTGAAAGGATCAAACCCGCAACCAATAATACCTTTCAAATCCGACTGATTATGGATCCTACTGTTGGTTTCAAAGACAATAACCGACTTAACACCTCCAGTTTTTATGTTTCTTTTGAAACAAACTGTCACCTTGTCGGCAAATGTAATACACGAGAGAGCTCGGTATCGGCGGGTAAATAAATGTAAATGTTGGGGATATGCTGAGGGATGGTCAGTGGCACATCAAAATAATTACACAACAAAACCAATTTCAACACTACTTTTTTATTACGACAACAATTAATGTGGACGTCCCCGATAATTAAATCCCCTCTATTAACACATCATGGTACACACTCCAGTGCAGACATAAACCAGCAGTTATTGTCCCACTTATCCAATTACTGTGAACATTAGGCAAACATTCCATCCTGAGCAGCTAGTTTGATACTTGTTTGTAGCACGCCACAGCCAGGCTATTTGAGTCTTAATGATTGGATACAACGTATCAGTTGGACAAAAGTGTATGGAAAATGTCCATAAAATACTACAAAGGCTTTATCTTGAATAAAATTGCTCCTAAAAGTGTAAACAGTACATTGTTCAATAGTCAAAAATTTCTGTTCACACCGCTGAAATGGTAAGTCCCAATTTTAAAAAGTCGTTTACGGGTACTCGGAACCGAAAAACGGAACCGGGTAATGACAGTTTCGGTCGGGTATCCGGATACCCGGCACAGCCCTAGTTAAAGGCCTTGCATTTTGACTCTCTGCAGCAGTGTGAGACAGTACAATTATATGTACACATGTATGTGAGGTTATGAAGAGTGTACTACCACTAGTGTGTCAGTTTGTTGGACACTTCGTTCATGGTAAAACATGATAGGAAAAACAGAGTGATAGGAATAGATTGAAGTTAGTGAACATGAGCAGTGTGCATGATTGCATGTATACACCTCCAGGGAATCTAGCTTATTTACAAGCTAACCTGTAAATGCCTCAACAGCAAAGGTACTTGCACTTATTCAACATCCTGAACTTGTTGATGTGTAGTTGATTATGAGAATTAGATCACTGGTTAGTTAATATTATGCACATTTCAGGGAGTGAAATACCTGCTGGACTGAATACAGTGATTTAAGCATTGTCTAGTGCACTTGATGAATATACTGGTTTTCTGGTTTTTCCTAAGTTAAAACACTGATATAATAACACTCGAACGTGCTTCTCATATTTTTGGCACCTGTCTTTTAAAATATGTATTCTGTAGTAAAATTAGAGGTTCTACTAGTCTTGTTGTCGAGTACATTTTTTCATGAAATTTCAGATCCGTAAAACCCTAACTAGGCATTTTGCCTAGAAACCATCCCAAAATCTGCCAAAATCCATCAACATGCAGTACAAAGGTACACCAATTGTCAGACTTTGATGGAATTGGTACAGTAGCAAATGCAAAGCATCCATGGCTTGGCTATACACAGTCCTAAATCCAACAAAAGCAGCTGGTGGAGTTTGATGGATTTGGTACACATGGATACATGCTCTATTCACTGGGCTATACTGTGGAGTACTGAACCCATCAAAAGCAGCTGGTAGAGTTTGATGGATTTAGTACACATGGCTACATGCTCTATTCACTGGGCTATACTGTGGAGTACTGAATCCATCAAAATCAGGCAAAACATATTTGCCTGCCCTCCCTTCCTCCCCCCTCTCTTCCTCCCCCCCTCTCTTCCCCCCCCCCCCCCCAGCGACTCTAGATCCTATTGATTAAGTCCATGTTTGCATGTTGATTCATTACATGTATTTACTTGAGTTGGTTTAAGATTAACACAATGACTGAAAATTACTGGCTAATTTATGCAGCAGCAACAGTAATATCACCTTATCATGTCGGGTATTATTTTCAGTCACTGAGTTAATCTAAAACTAGCAGTCTGATTCCATACTTGTCCCACATAATTACATGTACAGTACATGCAGGAAAAACATTGAAATAGCAATTGTAGTACATAAAACCATGGAGGAGTTTCCTTCCTCCATGATAAAACGTACACAAAAATATACCTGCTCAGAAAATACATATTGTGTCAGACTGACGTCAGAATTAATGGTATTATGTTTTATGAGCGTATTTTATGAGCATATTTTATGAGCGTATTTTATGCATAGCTTTCATGATTTGTCATCAACGGATTTTGATTGGCAGATTTTGATTGGTTAATTTTAAACAGTTGAGACATGTACCAATACAAAGAATAAATGACAGCGTCTTACCTTAATTATTTTCCAGGGACTCGGCTCAAGTACATGTATCATTAAAAAATATTGAGAGGACAAAAAAAGTGAAACTTGAAAGAAAAATTGATGGAGACGCAATTTGAAATTAAGTTCAAATATTTTCTTTCCTTCCTAGAAATGCACTCATTGAACAGGTGTTCTTGTACTCCCGGCCCAGAAAATGGTACATAATGTCAGGGCAAATTTGTCTTTGCATTGATATACTGTAGATGAAATTACATTATTTGTATTATAACTATATTTGTAGTTTGTCTTGGAGCTTTAGGTTTAAGCTAATGCACTGTGAACCATGCTAGAAGATGTCATACAAAACAGAATAAATACTCCTATCCTACCAGTGAACTTCCCTGTCTTGTAGATTTCAAAAGATTGCAATTTAATTGAAAGTTAACAGCTCGCTGAATATTTATTCCTCTTTTGTGTTATACTTAACATCTCTTAAAAGTACACCATTGGTAATTATTTGACAAGAAACTGAGAATATAATTTTTTTTAGACATACTTGGCTATAAAACGGTAATGATAGCAACCATCCTGAGAAGTTAGTCCATCTGACATGTTTTCATTTTCTAGAAAAATCACGGATAGAAATTCACATCTGAAATGAATCACTGGCTAATCATCCATTGCACTTAAAGGGACAGTATTGTGACGATCAACAGGGCATGGAATCGGAGTGCTAGTTTTAGATCAACAGGGCATGGAATCAGAGTGCTAGTTTTAGATCAACAGGGCATGGAATCAGAGTGCTAGTTTTAGATCAACAGGGCATGGAATCAGAGTGCTAGTTTTAGATCAACAGGGCATGGAATCGGAGTGCTAGTTTTAGATCAACAGGGCATGGAATCGGAGTGCTAGTTTTAGATCAACAGGGCATGGAATCGGAGTGCTAGTTTTAGATCAACAGGGCATGGAATCGGAGTGCTAGTTTTAGATTAACTCAATGACTGAAAATAATACATGTACACCACATGATAAGGTCATATTACAATTGCTGCTGCATAAATGAGCCAGTAATTTTCAGTCACTGTGTTCATCTTAAACTACATGTAGGACACCGATTCCATGCCCTGGAAAGTCTGCTCTGATCATGATGATAGTGTCCCTTTAACGACACAACAAAATATGCTGAACTTTTAACAGTTAGTTAACCCTCCTACTGTTTGACCATTTGAAACCATTCAAAATTTCCACTTACCAAAATGCCCATTGGTTTTGTACACACATGGTGATACCATTTGAACAGTGTTGGTAGCAAGCTTTACTACCATTCAAATCCATTCAAATGCATAGAGGGTCCATTGATTCACCACTTAGAAGTATCCAAACAAGGTTTTGTATTAGCTGTACTACCATTTGGAAAGATCCAAACAAGGTTTTGTATTAGCTGACCTACCATTCAAAACCATTTGGGGAAATCAATACTGTACACAGTTATTTCACCATTCAAAACCACAAAAGCGAATGGTTTCAAATGGTGGATCAACTTGTATGAAAAAGGTACCAGAAGTAGGAGGGTTAATGTACATACATGCCGAGACAGGTTACCAGTTAAATGACTGAAAGTGCACTAACCATTTAGAAATTTGCTAACCGAAACCAATATTTAAAAAAAAAAAAAAAAAAAATTGAAAGAATTTCCTGCCCATGTTGTTCTCAACTTTCTATTTTGCTGCAGTGGTTATTAAACAATCATTTCAGGAAGATTATTGATGGTTTTGATTGCATATTTTTTACACATTGTTCCATTTGCCGACTGTCTAGTTTGTGTTGCTGTCAGGGACCGACTTTCGGTTAACCAAACATGAAAGCTTGGGTTAAACGGTTAGCGAACTACATGTAACTGGTAACTCCAAGCACTAACATACATCTCTTGGTTCTTAAACAGACACTATCATCACGATCAGAGCAGACTTTCAACAGGGCATTGAATCAGTGTCATAGTTTAAGATGAACACAAACTGAAAATTACTGGCTCATTATGCAGCAGTAACGGTAATATGACCTTATCATGTGGGGTATTATTATCAGTCACTAAGTTAATCTAAAACTAGCAGTCTGATTCCATGCCCTGTTGATCATGATGATACATGTATTGGCCCTTTAACAAGTAAGGATGCAATTACAGACAAGCTGGAAAATTAAAATGCTGTAAGTGAAATTCTTCAAAATCAAACAGAAACACTAAGTCACCATGTGCCATACAGGTGTGGTCAAGAAATGCTCCGTAACCCTAACCCCCTAGGTATTCGGGCTAGGAACCTTCCTGAATCCTCCAAAATCCATCAGTGCACTTTTGGAAACATGCCCTTATCTTCAAAATGCACCATGCATTTTCGTTGATCTTTCATATTCAGCACTTATGGCCTGTACTTCTTGCCAGGTAGTAATTTTGCCCCATTTGAAGCTAGGTGAAAGTACCAGTTTCCAACAGTGCTGAATTTTTCCCCAAAAAGTGCCCCTTGGAGGATTTTGTATAGTTACAAAGTTGCCAAGACATGTTGTACAAACATGTAGCCATGAGTACAGTGTAATGAGTCTGTTTCAATTGCTCTGTTGGAGTGATTGTAAATTTACTTTTCACACTGGAACTTTTCGTATGTTCTGAAGTGGGAGTGAAGAAAGAAAATTACAAATGCAGAACTTTACAAGATATATACATAGTTCACCAACAATGATACTTTCAGCAAACATTTGGTCACTTAACAAATGCTTGTTTTTGTAACAAATTCTATAGAACCCAAACCAACCCTAAAATGGGTTGCCTTATTTCAGGAAGAATGACGGAAGGTTTACAAATAACATGGAGCTCGGTATTCATTTCAGCTCAGGGCATTTTCCACAGTCACTGTCAGACCGTATTTCTTAAAGCTAGGCAGATTTTTATCGTTTTTTGTAAGCTGGTAAAAAACACCCCTTAGAATTAACGGCTTGTCCCTCTTTCCACAGAGGGGGTGAAACAGGTGGATTTGGGTGCCTTTGTCCCCTTAGCCCAGGGGGTACCTGTAGATACTTTGTGTTTGGGGAATTGTCTGAGATTTGAAGGTGTGGACATGAACTTTGAGGTTGGGTAAAATTGTTAAAATGTCAACTGGAAATGTCAGTAAAATGAGCAATATGAAATACTAACAGCGCTATAGCAAACATTACAGCAGGCTTGGAATTCCACGGCCTCTGTTGCCCTGATCTTGGACTTGCAGCCCCTTCAAAATGTTCCAATAGACAATCTGATATTCTAATGGAAGTGCCCTTTACTCAGGAACAGTGGCCCTGTTACAGGGTCTTCGTAGAATGTTCACTATAGTGGGAATCTGTTTTAGTGATCACTGGTTGCAATGCATACATAGAATGGGAGCTAAGGATTATGTTTAGTTTGACCAAATGGTCATTATAGCGTTATTCGTTATAACTTTGTTCTACTATTCAAATTCAGAGATGAAGTGAAAAGTTTGACTATTCATTGCTTAACTTCATTTAACTGTATTTGCAAAAAAATCTGAAAATAAATATTAAATGATTTCCGCTCGTCAAAAGTTAGTAATGTTGAAATCAGGAACTAACATATTACAAGGTAAAAAGACTTGAATGGGAAAATACTGTGTGCAGTAAGTAGAAACGCTCAAATAGTGTCTTATACATGTAGCAATATCAATCGATATTGATGCTATATCACACAGCATGGCTGATATAGTTAGACCTATCACTATTTATTCCAATATTGAAGGGATTAGTTTAAGTCTAATTGACGGCTCGCAATCGCAAGCAAAAAGGAAGTTATTTCTGAAAGAAACATTTGCAAAAGTACCCCGGGAATTTCATTTCTGGATTTGAATATAATGACGATCGTATCGTTCTTTGTCAGCCAAGCTTGTCAGTTTTAATGTTTGTTTATGTATTTAAGAAGCAGTGAGAACTTAAAGTTTTTACATCAAAGAGGAATAAGATTGAAATTGTAAACTCGAAAAGGGGAAGTTGAACATTTAAAAAAAAAATTTGAAATAAGGACCAAATTCCTTTGGCTTAGGAATTAACAAATTAAAGGCAAGGTACAATATTTCATAGCATAAGCTACGATTTGGAAATGGGGTGTCTAAATTTATTCTTTGAAAAACAGGGCGTCCATATACTTAACTTTCAGTACTTTTGCAATGTATTACAAATAAAATAGGGTGTCCATTTAGCAAACATGGCGTCCAAAAGACACCCAAAGGTTGTATGCCAGCTAACATAATGGCCTTCGTTGCCCTGATCTTGGCCTTCGTGCCCCTTCAGAATGTTTTCACAGACATTTTGATATACTAATGGAAGTGCTCTTTACTCTGGTAAAGTGGCCTTGCACCACAAGAATGGAATTTCAGGCCGGCATAGCGCCAGCAAATTGTGTTGCATTGAAATTCTTCTGAGCAAAATCGAGTATTGAGAAGTATTTGCCACCCATACTCAAAAGAATTTACAATTTAACCTTTCAAAAAAATCAATGGAATTGTAAGAAATGTGTTTTCGTCAGGTCGAGAATGCAGACAATAGGATTAAATCATATCCACACATTGTACCACAATCCTTTGTGTTACAATAACACAGAATTTATAATGTAGAATTTAATGCTTCATGAACTACTTGAGCAATTTCAGTTACATACATTTACATTTTTACATGTTTCATGAACATCTTCTTGTGGGAGATTTTCATATTTCGTTTTTCAGTATTCATAATGATAGTGGATTTTACTTGTGTATGTGGACATGCACTATACATGCATTTGAACTGTACATTGTACAGTAGTTCACGTTTCACAGTATAGTTCATGTACTCCTCTGTACCTGTGCTGTAAATATAAGGTTATTCAGTACACTGGAAGTGCCATAGGCTCGATCCCACACAAGAATTCCATGAACAATTCTCCCTACTACTGCAGAATTATTCATTCATTGTGTCCACATACAACCCCCCCCCCCCTCCCAGTCAACAGACTGGCGCAATCATCTTGTCTTGTTTTCTGAGTAAACATGGCCGTCCATTCATGCAGGATACACAACCTGAATGCCCACTAAGCACTTACAGTTCCTCACAGCTTGGCCACTGAACACACTACATGAGAATCAATACAATACTCTCAATTGCTTCTAGGAACGGCATCGTGAGCTGGTCAAAAATGCGGAAAGCCGTTGAATGTGCTGTAAGCTGTCCAGGTGGTCAGGCAGCACAGTTAGTAAATGATACACTTAGGTTAAATCAGGGCTGAACTGTTAAATTCCACAACTTGTAGAGCTAAGTTTCACCATGGCGTTGAGCAGCCATCTTGTTTTAGCTATACACTGTGCAAACATATCATTATTTATATTTAGAAGTAGGCTTGGGTGATATTGAATTTTTTCATCCACGATATATCACCAAATATACATCGTGATTTTCGATAGTATCGCGATTATTATTTTTTCATTCATGCATGATTGCTTTAGAACCAATAACCACAGGTATGTACCCCTCTACAAGCATCACAATAAATCACAAATTCATTTGTATAATATGTACTTCTGAAGAAGTTCGCTTTTGTTTCTCACTTCCAAAAGCTGAAAAGACTCCTAATTTCATTTCCATGGAATTTCTGACTTGACTCGCAAGGGAGTTTTTTTAATTGCGATATATATTTTTTAATCACGATTTTCCGATATCTCAATAACTTGAAAAGGTTCTCGATATCGTAATCGATTAAAAAAGGTATCGCGATATTCGATATTATTGTGTTATCACCCAAGCTTATTTAGAATAAACTACAGTGTATGTACTGTAGTAATAAACTACATACATGTAATACATGTAATACATAACAGGTATGCAATCTACATGTATATGGACCCCCCATAAAAACAAAAAACAAAACAGCAATGACAACAACATCAAATGAAATGGCAGCAACAACACCTTAGTTAATACAGATGATAGTGAAAGTCTTGGGAAAAATAGCTACTTGATGTATGTACATGTAAATATTATCTTCTAATTCAAACAAGTGCTGTCCACATCTATGGTACCAAACTTACTGTAAATAATCATCAAAGAATATTTGCATTTTAATTTCAAATCATCACATAACCCCAATAAAGCCTTCACTTGAAAATTTCCCCAAACACTTTACCTGTATCAGCAAATACCTCATCGCTTTCTCAAATCTAAACCTTTTGGGAAATCATTTTTTCCCTTGCCCGTGTTTCTTCCATCAATCATGAATCTTAAACATATACTCATTGATCGATAGGATCACATAAAACCCACGTCTACAAGCGCTGAAGTTCCCAGTGCGGTTCCCCGCTGCGGTGATTTTCTAATAATTTTCAGTTGGCAAATCAGATCAGACAGTCACCTAGGCTTGAAATCAAATTTTGGCATGTACATTGTAGATTTATTATCCCTGGATAGAGGTTAACCTTAAGTCCTCTTAAATTTACCAAAATTACAGCTCAGGTTTTGATGTTTTACTGTACAAAACTAGAGGCAAGTGTTACAAAATAGACTACTGTATACATGTATGTGTAGGTTACCATGGAAAACAAGCAGTACACATTCTCCGTTTCTCTTGAGTTTTGTGTTTCCCTTAACACCCTTCAGTAAATGCCTAGTCACCTTGCTCATTGCAACAACATCCATCAATTGTGTAAGTCTAAAGTTCAAGTGTGAGTGCATCAAGATCCATCAGCAAGAACAAAATATCTGTTGTTTTCTGCTCACTCCAACTGAGTTTCACATTTGTTGCATTCATCATGGTTAGGGTTGCGCGGGAAAAGTACAGACTCATTTCTTGCGTGTCCAAAACAACTCTCATGAACAGTTTTTCAAAAATGGTCTCTTACAGAAGAGTTAGTTGTACAGTATTTAATATTGATGGATTGGGGAGGGGTTTGATGGGGGAGGGGGAGGGGGAGATAATGGGAATCTTCCTTCTCCCTCAAACCTTAAACATTAACCATGGCCCTTGCCCTTTCTTAGGCCTCCCCAAAAAAGTTTATGGTTTCTGGTCATACATGTATAGGTCGACTTCAAACTCTTTTTTTGTTACCTTTCTTTGCCAACCAGTGAAATACGTCATGCATACATGTACATGTATATGCGGTTATTGAAACCAGACCAGATTTTCCATACACAAAGTATGGTGTCTGAGAGAGGCCGCACAAATCAGACAAACGTTAAAACCCCTACATATGTGAAAAAGTCATTTAAAACACAGCACATCAGAATTCCAATTGATCCAGCAATTTTGGCTTCAATTGGACATTGTTTCATATCGGAGACCAGAAACCAGAGACTTTTTGTGTTGGTCTTATCACCAAGCTAAATAAATTACAATACGTACGTTTTCATTTGTTCCTCCTTCCCCTTGCAGTGTGTTCTGCATTTTACCGCCAGAAAATCCACCCTTAAAAAATCAGCCTTTAAAATCCATTGCCATCTGTATATAATCCAAACATTTTGATGTATGTATCTAAACAAAAAATCTGGCAATGGTGAGGTTATATCTACTTCCTGGAGGTCAATCAAATCATACAGTCTTGTGAATTCATCTTTCAGATTCTAGTCTGGCAAAGGAAATCTGTGTACTGGCTTTCAATTCATGTTTCTCAATGAAGGGATGGATTATGGTGAAGAGGGTTGGGAAGTGGGTGTCAGAGGAACAGATGGGGGATTGAATAATTTATTGCATGTCCATTAAAAAATGTTCACGTTCGTTTTATTGCACATCAACATTTTAACTAGCAAAATTATTAGGCAGAAATGTGTGTATGCAATGTGAATTTTGGTAAGCAAATCGTGAATTTTGATTATAAGCAAATCGTGAATTTTGATTATTAAATGCATGTACATGCAAGCAAATCGTGAATTTTGGTAAGCAAATTGTGAATTTTGATTATAAGCAAATCGTGAATTTTGATTATGCATGTGAGCAAGTCGTGGATTTTGGTAAGCATATCGTGAATTTTGACAAGCAAATTGTCAATTTTGACAAGCAAATTGTCAATTTTGACAAGCAAATTTGTGAATTTTGTGTAGCAAAATTGTGAGTTGTGTGTAGAATTTTGCGATGTGATACAAGCACAATTATTCATTGTCCCTCCCTCGGTATTTTGGGATGTAGCCTTCTGTTATGGTCCACAGTGTCATATATAGAATTGGGTAAGCAGGTTAATCCAATGCAGATCCCCTCAGGCGAGATGAGGCCAGCATCCTGAGACGTATCTCCCAAGATTCCTCTTATTCATGGAGTAATATAATCCGTCATGCCAGATTCGGCAGTTCCTACATGCCCTAGTTACGCAAATTATATCAGTTTTTCTAATGTCGCTCTCGCATATTCTTCCGTAATGTCAAGCATTTATAATTGGGTTTGATAAGAACTGCATACATGTACTTGAAAAGCGGTTGGGCGGCAAAACTATGACAAGATAGGCAGTGTACACCCTACCAGGGATGGAAATGACCCTACCAGGGATGGAAATGTTTGAAAATCTAATTGATTAAAATTAATCAGTGCAGTAAAAATAGGAATTGAAATTGAAGCTAACAGGAATGTTAGCTTGAACGATTGCTTGTCTATTTGTCATGTAGGATATGTTCCTTCCTCATAGAATAACTCTATAAAATAAGAAAATTTTTTACTTTAATGGAATTTTCTTAAAGGGCCAGTTTCTTATACAGATACATACACTCTGTACATGTATGTATTTCAGCAAATGCAGTTGAAATAAAAATTGGAAGTGTTTTTCTGACGTAAAGTGAACATTAAATACACTGTTTAAATTTACAAAAATGTCCATGGTTATCCTTAACCCTCCTACTACTACAAGGGTCAAAATCAGTCAAAATGTTGACTTCCCAAGGTACATGTATATCTAGTGCACTTAAAAGTCAAACATTGTCAAACCTTACGTGTAGTAAGTACATTTACGTATCAAAATGAGTCAACTGTTTTTGACTGGTAAAAGCATTGTCTGGTATTGTGCAGGGTGGTCAAAATGACAGTAAAATCCAGGCAGTTGACTAGTTTTGACCTCTACAGCAACTTCCCACTAAAGTGCATCAATAGTAGGAGGGTTAACACATGAGGGCACTATTTTGTGAGAACACAAGAGGAACTCATTGTCACCGCAGCACTGAAATTGAAACCCCAAACTTTGCCCAGTGACGCCACAACGAAAGAGAACTGACTTGTTCAAAGACAAGGAATGCAGTCCATTTTTCACCAAACCACCATGATGAACTGCATCTGAACATGCTGTGACATCACTGAAATGCTTATGAATATGCAAATTCATTAGCATAAAGACCAAATAAGGAAAACACCCACAGATTGACAAGGTAGAAAAGTGATGTCACATACATGTAGATAAATTGTGCGTAATGTTTTCAAGTTGCATGTAACAACCAAATCCTATATGGGCCTATAAGACCAAAATAAGGATCTGGTTTCTGGTCATAGGACGGCTTCAAAATTAGTGTGGTGACGCATTTTTATTATTTTATTTTTTTGGTGATCTTTTTTTTTTACCAACCTGTGAAATACGTGATATGCGGTAATTGGAACCAGACCAAGTTTCCCATATTGGCTGAGTGAGAGAGGCCGTACAAATCAGGCAAATGTTCATACCTCTACATGTACCGTATGTGAAAATCGATCCAGCAATTTTGGCTGCAATTGGACATTGTTTCATAGCAAAATAAAAAAAAAATGCTGAGGCATGGGTGTGCGGAGACCAGAAACCAGAGACTTTTGGGGCGGGGGGGGGGGGGCTTAAGTAAGGCAGAGGAAAAAAGGGTTTTTGTTTCCATGGGACAATCCTGTCTTACCACTCATGCAGGAAGTTAATGAGTATAAGATTTAAAGAAACCCAGATCAATCCTTTCCTTTGAGATGGTGATGGAGTTCTTTTATTGATTGTTCCCAGCTGTCAGATCAAATAATGACTCTTTTGTAGTTCCTGAACTTCCATAATGAAGAACGTTTATGTTGTTGAAAAGGGGTTTTGTTATTAAGGGGGCTTCTCAGAATTTGACCTCTTAGATTTGTCATCGTAGAAAAGGCTGTTGCAATTAACATGGATAACAGATTTTTAAAGTCGGGGTGAAAATCTGGATATCTGAAGTACAGTTTTCCATACCTGAAAATAGTATGGAAAAACGTTCTACTGTTGAAAATTGATTGGAATTTTATCTTTATCCTAAAATGTGTGTAGCCAAATACCTGCCTCTATCCAAAAATAACATGCAATTCTTAATAACCCTTGTTGTATAGTTTCCCAGACATTGTTAACATGATCATGTACATGTAAGATGGCTGAGGGGAAAATTGGTCTGGAAAGGTTGGAATTTTGCTTTTAAAAATGTTTATAAATCCTAGGCTGTATAATAATTAGAAGATGCATATTGGAGAAGTTGAGTGACGGTTTAGGAATTAAAGTCTCCAACAGGCATATATTACTTCTCTGAATTGGACATCTGACTGCTTGAAATTGGGTTAAACCACACTCACAATGGATTAACAGTTATGGAACTGAATTTATTCAAAATTTCAGGGAGTTTTGCAATGATTTTTAGGCAGAAATATTTTGGGATAGCAAATTTTGAATTTGGATTAGCAAATGGTTATTTTTGTGTAGCATTTTGCTTGAGGGTGGTCAGCTGAATCTTGGTATTAGCCATAAATAGACAAACTACATGTATGTCAAGATTTGTGATAAGTACATAGCAGTGTTGTAGTCGAGACCGGATAGTCCGAGACCGAGACCTGCATAAATAAAATTAATAACATAATAAAAGAGTCAAACAAAACTTTATGTGTGATTTTGTGAACACTTTTATTCTCATGAAAACAAGAAAAACAACAACTTTTGCCATTTCTTTGATCGGAAGTTTACATCCATCTAACAAACAAAGAAATATTTTATCATTTGTGGCCCATTTTAACGAATACTTTCATTACATTTCAAAAACATCAGCATTCCCAACATCTCTGTGCACAGTCTGGCCCTCGGAAGACGTTCCTGCACATGGTATCAATAATCCAGTGATGCCCTGTTGCTTGCTGGTTTCTTTTAGACTTTTCCCTGACTGCAAGTACTCTTCATACCTTTTAAAAAGCAATAACAAATGATAACTTTAATTAAAACTTAAGAATAAGAAGATCACAAGAAATGGCACAACAAATTTTTAATCTTCACAGATGGGAGGGCAATGCATATAGCAAGAAGCCTAAAACCAAATAAACTTTATTTCACAAGGACATGTCTAAAACCACAATGAATGTGGACTGATGATTGACTTGTAAAGTTCACCCCATGTAGATTAGGGGATCCAGCAGGGGAAAACAACATGACTTTACAAAGATTAGTTGATGACAACCCGACCCAGGAAGGAACAAAACGTGTTGTGGCATTTATTACTTTAAAAAAGTGGGTGACTCTTATTCATTAAATTTGAATAACAATTTCCAACAATTACAAAATAAATGTAGGCTTACTTACTTGGCTTTGTGCGCCCGGCTCAAGTGCCTGGTGAATGCCAAACTTGTTCCAGATCGTTCACTTATCCGAGTTGTTTTGGTGCAGAAATTGCACACTGCTGAATGCTTCTTATTCCCTGCCTTTGTGTCGGTGAATTTTTTGTGGTCTTTAAAACCAAATTTGATTACCGATGAGTTGCTTGACATGTTGATTACTTCAATTCAAAACCTCGCGCAAAAAGTTTACAACTGTATGTGCATCCCAAGTTTATCGAACCCTAATAAAGCGTGGGGCATGAGTTGATGGTTGGATGACGATCGCACCACAGGGGGCGGGAAAGAAGGTAGGCATCTACTGCAAGTTTGGTAACAAAATGTGAAATCGTTTTACGTTTCAACGGAACCAAATAAAAACAAAAACGAATAATCGACTATTTTCATGTGTTGCAAAGTGGTTAAAAGGCTGGTCTCGACACGAGACCAGTCAAATCTTCGAGACCAGAGAGGTCCGAGACCGAGACCAAGACCGAGACCACAGGGTATCGAGACCGAGACCAGGAAAAACCGGTCTCGAGACCGGTCTCGAGACCGAGACCGGTCTCGAGACCTACAACACTGGTACATAGGTGTAGTTGCTGCTTCCTCATAAGACTTCTCAGCACTTAGGCTGAATAAACGACCTTCTGGGTGGATTAAAATGATAGATAAGTCTAGTTTCTTGACCAGAAGGTTGGATGATCAGACCTGGCTATTCTTGGCAGATATTCTTGTCACTTTGGGTTCATCTTAGGGAAGGGATTAAGGACCTAATCTAGAGAGACTGGATTGGGGACTTGTAAGGCTTACAAACTTTGCATAATAAAACTTGACAGTTGTTAAGTTTGGTTTTTGAATCGATGCTGATTTCAGTTGATAAGAATACTGGATTTTAAAGCTTACATGTTCGTACAGTAGTACAGAGGTTAATTTTCTCAATCCACCCCCATCCCCAACATAAAAATATGTAAAGAGGTATGAAGATGTACATACGGTATATACAGATGGAAACTTCCTCAGCAGCTCCCCAAGCCTTAAACTGTATACATAAATAGAAATATTCCAATTTTCATAACAGACTATCGTATGTCATTCTCCATCTCACACATACCGTGGAAATAATAATAAACTCTGTTACAGCAACTACAAACACATTTCCATTAAGCACTTGATCGTCACTGTTCTGTATCGAGAGCTTCTCAGACAACTAAAGATTGCGAGCGATCGTTCTCTAATCAATCACAATGCTACCAACACCTTCAAATACCACACTGACATTAATCACATCTTTACCAAATTAAAATAGGCTGAAACGATTTAACTATGGTCTTAATTAAATGGTGTGATAGGTGCACTAAATGTACACATGTGGAGTATCAATTAAATGAAGATTTTGTTCTGATAGCAGTTGTTGTTGAATAAGATTTTCTCTCATCTGTGATGCATTCAAGTTATTGTCTTGATGAGTCAGCAGTGCATGATGATGTCATTACTTTCCCCTTCATTAATTTGACATCTGGTACATTACCCCATCTAGAATACTTCCTAACCTCCTGATTGAATCCCAAACCTCATAACGCCCCACATCCCATCCCACCCAAACCCTGAGTCAAATGCAACCATTCCACCCTAATCCCTTACCCCCAACCCTATCCTATCCCCTCCCTATCCCCTCCCTATCCCCTCCAACCCTACCCTCAATCCACCCTTCTCCCATCCAACCCCCAACCCACACTCCACAACCACTTAATTCAGGGAACAATTTACCGTATTTCAAAACATTTGCATGGTAAATGTTTTTTGGCACATTTATGATTAAGAAATCTTGGACAGCATATTGCTGCAAAAACCTTGAATCAAAATGGTTACATGTTTTACATACGTACTACACATTAATATTTATGCATATGAACAAAATTATTCCCTGCAGAAATGTTTGCTTTAGTGGCATTGCACTATTCAAATACCATTTTAGAATTAAGTCTTATTTTTGTTTTCCCAAATCTTGTATTAGCCAGTATGGAGAAATACTGAAATCGCAATAGTTGAAATATGACATAGCACCACATTTATTTTGGGATTAACCCTCCTTCATGTACTGTCATTGTGCAGTGTCTTGGATTGATTTTCTGTTGACATCCAGCGCTGTCCCTTCACACTGACCCTTCACTGGATCATGGACATAGGATCTGTGTTCAGGTATACTGTACTTACTACACAGAGTCTGCATGCTACCCTTGTCACTAGGATGTATGAATCATAATGTACATACACGTAGGAAGGCTGTATCATAACAATAGTTATTTACCAGTGTTGCAGTCATGACTAGACTAGCACAAGTCCCTCTGTCATTACTTAATACTAACTGACTGTCTTATTTGTGGAACCAGCGATAGTATCCCTTTCTGTGATAATTATGCATTTATGCAAGAAACTGAGTGAAAACGAGGCTGTGGGCTTCACTTTGAATATGAAAGGCTTGTCTTTATGAATATTTATACATGTACCTGATAACCGAGAATGAGGCTAAGGTTTACATGTAATTGGAATTCATAAATATTCAAAAAGGAATATTGACTATAGGAAAAAAAACTATGCTGAATGCAAATCTGATGGATCTTGTTCTTGCTGATAGATCTTGTTGCACTTTGCAGGCTTCACACTTTGATACATGTGTAACCGGAAGTTCAAATTACTCATAAGTTTAATGCAAAATTTGTCCTTTTGGAAATGAAATTATTATTGTTATAAAAAAAGACAAAAACATGATTATGACATCAATGATAATTTGATTGAACCGGAAGTTCACACGAACACTGTGTGTTTGTTCCAACAAACTCTTTAGCTCGAGTTATTTTAGTATTACATACAGTATATATTCCTGCTTAAAACTTTCTATGCAAAATATTTGAATGCAATCAATCCCTGACACATGCAAATGAAATAAAATTACTGATTGAAATTTCTAAAAAAATAATGTATTTCTGTAAAGCAAGGGTAACATGAAAAGATATTTTAATTAAAAACAAATTTGGTCTTGGTTCCATCCAGTTTCATACAAAGCAAGGACTGGTGCAAGTCTATTGTGACTCATCACACAGTATATTCTTTCAAGTAAGCCTGTCTTATTGTTCAATACAGTTGATGTTTTTATAGTGGTAGTGGTCAGCATAATTTATTCTAATTAGTTGTCAATCTACCCATTACATTTTTCAGGTCACAATCCTAATTACATGTAGCTACAAGAACAAACAATATATGCATTGTTTAATTTTATCTTGTACCAAAGGTTTGTTGGTTGGTTTGAGATGGTTATTAAAAATGTGTCATAATTTTATTGGTTTATGTACCTGAAAAATAATGACAAATAAAATAAACAAATAAAATTCATCTCTGGCATTTTGGGTTTTATTCTATACATTGCAGTTTTCCTTTTGTGAAAGAAAAATGGTTTAAAATGAAATATTTCACAAACAAATTTGTCAAAATTAAGTGCCTAAATGAAAATGCATGTATGATGTGATCTACCATAACTTCATTTTTGAATTTATAACTTAAAAAAAAACATGATTCTGATGCATATATCTTGTGAAATAAGTCATCCAAACAATGTGTTTTCTTTTCATGAAAATAACCAATTTCCGATTCTAAAATTGCGGGTGTAACAGAAAATATGTGTTGTTAATACATGTGCATCTTAAACATTAAAGTATTTGTAATTTTTATTGGACTCTGGTGGAATTGTTTTTCGTTGAAAAGAATCTCCCCTAATGTCAACCAAATGGCAAGTCATTAAATTTCACATATTAAAATAGATTTATAACAGAGACCATTTTAATATCTGTGACATTTGTATTGTGGTGTGGGTGGTGTGGTTTTCAAATGATTGTAATGTATTCAGGGTTGTGAAATAGCTGTTATTATTGCATTGCCTTAATTGTAAGGCTGTGATAGGTATTGAAACTGTCATTACCCGGTTCCATTTTTCGGTTCCATTTACCCGTAAACGACTTTTGAAAATTTTGAGCCTCACAAATGGTCGCTGATTTTTTTGTTAACAAAATTTGTATGGGGAATGGGGGTGCTCAAGTCATTTTTAACCCTAAACGTCCCTAACCACCCCCAAATCCTGCAAAATCCTCTAATGGGCACTTTTTGGGGAAAATTCAGCACTGTTGGAAACTGGTACTTTCATCTCTTCAAATGGGGCAAAATTACTACCTGGCAAGAAGTACAGGCCATAAGTGCTGAATATGAAAGATTAACAAAAATGCATGGTGCATTTTGAAGATAAGGGCATGTTTCCAAAAGTGCCCTGATGTATTTTGGAGGATTCAGGAAGGTTCCTAGTCAGAATACCTAGGATTCAGGAAGGTTCTTAGTCAGAATACCTAGGGGGTTAGGGTTCAGGAAGGTTCCTAGTCAGAATACTTATTGGGTGAGGGTTCAGGAAGGTTCCTAGTCAGAATACTTATTGGGTGAGGGTTCAGGAAGGTTCCTAGTCAGAATACTTATTGGGTGAGGGTTCAGGAAGGTTCCTAGTCAGAATACCTAGGGGGTTAGGGTTAAGGAAGGTTCCTAGTCAGAATACCTAGGGGGTTAGGGTTAATATAGAGGTGGGAAATTATTATCGTAAGTCCACATTTATTATGACTCTATAAAACAAGAGAAACTTGTGTTCATATTGGTTATTTTATACGATCGGCATTATTTATGTGTTTTTACAAAATTGGACTTACAAAATTGGACTTATATAGCACACGTATCCACCAAACTGGTGCTCAAGGCGCATTATATTATTACCTCTGCTCATCAGGCGCATAAATCATTCCTGAAACCGTGTCAGCTCTCTGGGGAGTATACAGCTCATTTGCTGCCATTACAGCGCATATAGGGCTAATCAAACACGACAACCAACTCTGCCCTCACAGGTACCCATTTACCCCTGGGTGGAGAGCGGCAATTATGGTAAAGTGTCTTGCTCAAGGACACAAGCACCATGGTTGCGGTTGGGATTCAAACCCACATTCTGACGACTCAGCCATCAGAACACAAATCCGATGCACTAAACCGCTCGACCATGGCACTCCACGTGGGTACACGGAGATCCACTCGACCATGGCACTCCACGTGGGTACACGGAGATCCGGAGATTTCCAATTTCGGTTCTGGTTCCCGAAATAACGAAAAACGCACAGTCTTACTTAATTGGCCAATAAACAAGAACATTTTTGTTCTCAATAAAATTCATTCATTCATTCATCCATACATACATGTATGTACGTATTGCTAATTCTGTATAAAAACAAGAAATGATTTAAATATTTCAATTTAGTTTTTCACAAAAATAAATAAATAAATAAATAAATAAAAGAAGAAAGAAAAAAAGGTATCCATTCAATTCTAGCTACATATAGCAATCTATAATCCCTCATTTATCTTTCTTGGAAAAGTATAATTGTTCATTTGATAACAAATAAAGGGTTGACCAGCAACAATGTTTGCACATTGTGCTACTCGGCTACCGTTTGAAATAAATGATTGAAAACCAACATTAATGTTACATAAAATATTTTAAAAACTGGGTGGAGAAAAGGTACAATGAAATAATCATACAGATAAGAAGTAACATGATAGTGCCCTTGAAACAAAATAAATTTTCAACTTGGCCTGAAAATTCAATTGCATGTTTGACCAGCAGAAATACAAAACAAAACGAGAGATACATGTATAATCATTTATTATTTATCCCATCGGTGATAAATTGGGAGGACTTCAGAGGCACTAGAAAGACTCTTCAACTTAATAACTTGGTAATTGACTAAGGCTCTATTCATGAAGATGATAAGTACATGGTTGATGTCTTGGTTTGGAAGGAAAGAGTCATTAGTGCAATCAAGCCTTACATTGTAATTCTAGTGATAGTTAACTGGAGTCGTTAATAAGACGGCTATTTAAAATGACATTAAAATTAATGTGGCTTGAGACTTGTAATGAAATTACACATGTAGATCTGCATTTTCTGCTCTGGGGAAAATATACCCTGTCTACTGAGTCCAGGGCACTTTGAGATGCCATTTTATGAACTTGTATGTAATGTACATAAATTTTGTTTTACTTCAAATCTACTGATCCAGTGAAAAGTCTTCCCTAGTTACCAATAACACTTGAATGTAAAATTACATTTAAGTGTGAATGGTTACCAGGGAATACCTTATCCCAGTTGTCGAAATTAGCATGTTGCCAGGGCATTAGCATATTGCCAGGGCATTAGCATATTGCCAGGGTATTAGCATATTGCCAGTCAAAGGTACATAATAACGGGCAATATATATGCTAATGCCCTTGGCAAAGGCATTAACATATTGTCCGTTATTATTGCAATATGCTAATTTCAACAAAAACATGTTGAATGGCTTTAAAGTATTTTTATCAAAATGAAAACAAAATATTGTTAGACAGAACTTTACATCATATTAGCATACTTGTTTTCAACCAATGTTTTAAATATTAAATCTACATTATATATTTTTTCAGAAAGAAGTATGTACACTAGGTGAATCAATGATAAATAGACGCCATTTTCCATTGGCGTACAGTAATTGGCTTTCAGTCAATGCCATTCAGAGACTTAGTACAGGATATTAGTAATTTCTTTAACATAATAACATGGATTTAAAGTGCATAGTTGAAGACTAAGGGAATAATGCATATGAAGCAGCAGTAAATTTGAAATAAAATGGATATTTAAGGGACAATATTGTCAGGATCAACAGGGCATGGAATCGGAGTGCTAGTTTTAGATTAACAGGGCATGGAATCGGAGTGCTAGTTTTAGATCAACAGGGCATGGAATCGGAGTGCTAGTTTTAGATCAACAGGGCATGGAATCGGAGTGCTAGTTTTAGATCAACAGGGCATGGAATCGGAGTGCTAGTTTTAGATCAACAGGGCATGGAATCGGAGTGCTAGTTTTAGATCAACAGGGCATGGAATCAGAGTGCTAGTTTTAGATCAACTGGGCATGGAATCGGTGCTAGTTTTAGATCAACAGGGCATGGAATCGAGTGCTAGTTTTAGATCAACAGGGCATGGAATCGGAGTGCTAGTTTTAGTTCTACAGGGCATGGTATCTGAGTTCTAGTTTTAGATCAACAGGGCATGGAATCGGAGTGCTAGTTTTAGATCAACAGGGCATGGAATCGGAGTGCTAGTTTTAGATCAACAGGGCATGGAATCGGAGTGCTAGTTTTAGATCAACAGGGCATGGAATCGGAGTGCTAGTTTTAGATCAACAGGGCATGGAATCGGAGTGCTAGTTTTAGATCAACAGGGCATGGAATCAGAGTGCTAGTTTTAGATCAACAGGGCATGGAATCAGAGTGCTAGTTTTAGATCAACAGGGCATGGAATCGAGTGCTAGTTTTAGATCAACAGGGCATGGAATCGAGTGCTAGTTTTAGATCAACAGGGCATGGAATCAGAGTGCTAGTTTTAGATCAACAGGGCATGGAATCGGAGTGCTAGTTTTAGATCAACAGGGCATGGAATCGGAGTGCTAGTTTTAGATCAACAGGGCATGGAATCGGAGTGCTAGTTTTAGATCAACAGGGCATGGAATCGGAGTGCTAGTTTTAGATCAACAGGGCATGGAATCGGAGTGCTAGTTTTAGATCAACAGGGCATGGAATCGGAGTGCTAGTTTTAGATCAACAGGGCATGGAATCGGAGTGCTAGTTTTAGATTAACTCAGTGACTGAAAATAATACCCCACATGATAAGGTCATAATTACCGTTGCTGCTGCATAAACAAGTCAGTAATTTTCAGTCACTGTTGTTCATCTTAAACAAGGACACCGATTTCATACCCTGTCTGCTCTGATCGTGACGATACTACCCCTTTAAGCAAAAAGTAGATAATCCTGAATGATACAATTATGGTTCCATTCTTAAGATGTTCAAAATGTAACAATAAAATACCAGAACAAAATAATTGTCTGAAAAAATATACAAAAAATGAGTCACTTGTGTAGAATTCATAGAATCAGTGTTAATTAACAAAAATTGCTCATTTCCCGAGTTATAAATATTTCCCTTTTCCACCTATTGGAGATTTCCTCCCCAAAGCGTCACTTCAATTAGGGGGCATTCTCCAAGATCAAAGTCACTGATTTTTGTCAGCGATTTGTAGCATGGATAGTAATTTCCAGTAGGGTTGTGTTTTATTGGAAAGAAATATGTGAAGGCTTGTAAATATAGATCTTTGAAAGTAAGTTTTGTACAAATTCCTAGTTATTCTCTTGTGGAAGAATTCTTAAGGTATTTAAGAAAGGCAAACCGATCTCTGGTAATGTTAACTTAATTATTCCATTATTTATCTTTGGTTTTTATATTGATTAACCCTAACCTTCCCAAATCCTCCAAAATCCTCTTTGCTAAAGTGAAGGATTTTGAAGGATTGAGGTTACATGCTTCATGCTCTTTGCTAAAGTGAAGGATTTTGGAGGATTGAGGTTATTAGGCATACTTGCCTTTCCATGGTACATGTACATCCATGTTTGTTGTAGTGATTGCAAGGTCAGTGCTTAGGTCAGTGGACACTGTTTATTGCTCCATGCATGCACGGAGGGTCCCTGGCCATGTACATGTATCACAGATTAGAAACACATGTGTGCATACATGTCATGTGCTTGCTTTACTACTGAAGGATTTTGGAGGATTCAGGTTATGTGTACAAGCAAATGGCTTTTATTCGTATAAGGCTATTTTGTTTTAACTCCGGTACTGTTTCTGTTTCCCTCCTCAGAATTTATCAAAGGCTTGATTGACAAAGGTCAGACTGACCTAGGAGACATGTTCACACAAACCTATGGGTCGTTTTACCAACAAAACTCTGATTTCTTTGATGAACTCTTTGAAAACTTTCGCCGCTATTACCACGGTAGCGACATCGACCTCGACGACACCATGGATGATTTTTTCACGGAGTTACTTCAGCGGATGTTCGGCCTCCTCAACCCACAGTACACATACACCGATGAATTCTGGGAATGCTTAATACAGCATACGGACGAGCTGATGCCATTTGGAGACGTACCGCAGAAATTGACTGATCATGTCAAACGAGCATTTATTCACGCAAGAACTTTTGTACAAGGTCTTTCGGTTGGAAGGGACGTCATTACTCAAGTATCAAAGGTTTGTATTTAACACAGTTTGCAGTTATTTTTGTTGCGGCATATTATCTAATATTATTGAATTCAGTTTTGAGTTTGATATAACTTCTCAACTCAACTCAATAATTGCATCCATGATATTTTTGAAGTGTCAGAACATCAAAATTAGCTCAAGCTAGATTTGAGCCTGTTTAGGTGTGTTTGTGTGGGGGGGGGGGGGAGCCGAGGTTACTAATTTACCCACCCAAGCCCCCTATAAGGAAAAAATGGGTTTAAATATTTGGCAGCATTGCCATTAATTTCATTTAGGTTTTATTATTTTTCCTTCTTAGTTTAAGGGGAACAAAAAGGGGTGGGGGGAGGGGGTTATACCACTACAGAGTGGCCTACATGTACCATCCATTCCTATAGTTGCAAGTCTCTCAAATTGTCAACATCATTTTTCTGAGGGTGCAAGTGTAAGGTTATTGTAGCATTCCAGATGCCGTGTTGTCGTGTTGCCAAAGGCAGTTTAGAAAAACAATTTCACAGGTTGCTTGTGAATGTCCAATTTCACACGTGGCTTCCTTCTTGCGTGACAGAAACACAAAATCTGTTGAAATGCTCGTTCCATTGCTCACCGCTGAGCAGTAGGCGAAAGATAAAAGGTGCTGGAGGGAAAGACTAGGCTTCTTCAAGACTGTAACACTTTGATAATTGGAAGAAGACTAACATTTGGTTGCTATTTTTAGAGTCACCTGATCAGGTTCAATAGTAAATTGCCTAGTAGGGCCTGGGTAGAGAAAGTGAAATTTAGTCAAACAGAAATAATGTTTATGTACAATGTACATATGTATGTACAATGAACTGAGGAAATTGCAACATATGTTTTGCAAATATCCGAGACAAAGTAGCGTTTGAGTCTTCCTGAAATATAATTGTTGCTGACATCGTATCAAAAGGAAGGATTTCATTGTTCCTGCCTTTCACAATAATACAGTACAAGTTTGAGCGCCAATTAATGATTGACAAATGGTCCATTACTATTACATTAACACTTGAATGACCACAGTTGAAAAACCAACAACTTGTCAATGGTTCCCTGCCGTGCTTTGCTTAAGTTTGGGACAAAACATGAGACCAGGGAAGCAACCTTGCCCAGTAGGCTGGTTCCAGATAGTCGACTAGAATAGTCAAACCATGGCAGGCTAGACTGGTTTCGGGTCAAGTTACACAATGTAATGTTCTCACCAGAACTTGCTCACAGCTTGTGTTCGCTCTCAGAGGACGCTCTTTTTGTATACAAGTGACGTCATGTCAGTTTTGGTTTGTTTCTATAGAAATGACACAACATTACAGAGGGCAGGTATAGCAAGGTGTGTTTATTTAAACGTTAATGTGTACAGCACTGGTCTCCATGGATGTCAAAAATGGGATGGATTTGTCCTAAATCACGATTTATTGTTTATCGTGTTGTATCGCTGAGAGATTTAAGCAGGAGCACCTTCACATAAATCATTTCGTTTGGGTTTGTGCCGCTGAGTGATTCAGCCTGATGAAATATCTTCCATGACCTGCCCTCTTCGGGGTTGTTATTAAACTTTGCTGGAAGCAGATGTGGTCGGAGAATGTCAAGATGATTGGATGATCACTCGATTGAAAAGTACCCGATTGAAAAGTACTGTAACTCGAACGTGGTTGTCTGCTGATGGGAAGAAAAGGTCAAGTCATGTGACCCCCTACCTACATGTACATGTTGTTTCCATAGTAACCAACATCTTGCATTATGGAACACTACAGTTACGGACTCTCCTCGTGATGTACTTTTGGCGCTCTTGCCTAGATTAAGATCAAACATTCATATGAAGACTGATGTCAGTGACCTTGATTTTTTCAAAGGGAAAACACAACATTAATGACCAGATTATGAAATTACTTGGTACATGTATCAATCATCCAGAGAAAGAATTCTGTCAGAAGTGCTTTTATCTTAGAGATTAGAAATTGATATGTCAACGGGGCAGTATTGTCATGATCAACAGGGCATGGAATCAGAATGCAAGTTATGCAAACCGACAGTGACTACCATAATACCCCACATGATGATGTGTTAATCTTAAACTAGGACATTGATTCCATGCCCTGTCGAAAGTCTGCTCTGATCGTGATGATACTGCCCCTTTAAATTTCAAAAAGTTGAACATTGTCTGGCAACTTTTTGTAAAACCTAAAACATTAAAAACATTTTAAAAATTGAAACTTTCATAGTTTAGTTTAATGATGTATTTATTGAAAATTAGCGGGTTGGAATGAATGTACATGTATGTTCATTGTTCAAATGTATTTTTGAACTGTCATCCGAGGACAGAAATTTCCATGTTGGAATGAAAACAGACAAACACAAATAAGTTGAAACTTTCATAATCTCCTGATAAACACATTTTACCAAAAGTGTACATCTTTTCCAGTCTGAAGAAGAGAATACTGTGAAAAACGTTCAGTAAGACATCTGTCTTGAGTCTTATCTTTACTTCTCCATCTTTGTCACAATCCCAGAAGAAATCAGATTGAGTGGTAAGCCTTTCAGAAGGCACTACCCACATTTGGTCTTGCTCCCTGAAGGCATGGCTAAATTCATTATGCAATTGGTCACTTAATCATCTTACATGTAGGTATCAGTCTATTTCAGTCATGATCCCTGAAGGCAGTAATATTCACTGTGCAGTAGGTCACCCCATCATGACCACCAGCCTATGTTGGTCATGTCCCCTGTAGACATAGTGAAATTCACAATGCAGTCTGACATATCACATCATAGTCGCCAGCCTATGTTGGTCATGTCCCCTGAAGGCATAGCCAACTCTCCATGCAGTGTGTCTTCAGCATCATGGCCACCAGCCTATTTCAGTCATAACCATAACTTCTATCGACTGTGATCATTCCAAAATATTCCTTATTTTCTTGGCGAAATCATAGAGCCAAATCATGTAAATTTACACCATAATTTGGTTTGTCAGTCGGAGGCCACACACACCTCCAGACATGATGATTAGAGGTGAGGTGTAGATCTCGGTGGACATTGTCCTGTCAAGATCATTCCAGTTAGCTGGAGGTTGATGACATACCCAACCTTTGACATTACCCGACCATATGCTCAACTTTCATGCAGTCTGTTGTACATATTATGTACTGTATACATTTTTTACGTTACATTTCAGAGTGAAGTGCTTATTCTAAATGATGAAACTTAGTTTGATTGTGAGCATACGTATATGATGCAATGTCTACCTCATGCCTCGTCTATTTGCAGCAAAATCGTTACTTGTACCACGTACCTGAAGTGTCCGATCACGCTTGTATCCCAAAATGCTACACAAAATTTTCTACACAACTATCAAGAATTGCTGTTCAAAATAATCATCACATACATGTACATGTAAATACTTAAGGGACTATATCATCACGATCAACAGGGCATGGAATCAGAGTGCTAGTTTTACATGTAGATTAACTCAGTGACTTCAAATAAAACCTCACATGATAAGGTCATATTACTGTTGCTGCTGCATAAATGAGCCAGTAATTTTCAGTCACTGTGTTCATCTTAAACTAGGACAACGATTCCATGCCCTGTTGAAAGTCTGCTCTGATCATGAAGATATTGTACCTTAAAATATTTCTGCCTTATAACCTTGCTATATATTTAAAAGGTAATTAGGAAATAATGCCTAAAGTAAGGGTTAGGGTTAGGGTTTGGGACAGGAGATGGTTATACACCCTCCAGCAAAAATGCTTGAATAAAATCAGTATTATTTAATCTCCATCTACGTGTACATACTGACAATAAGAATAAAACTAAGTGCAACCATCTCTTTAATGTCCCAGCTGTCTAGGTAACTCTATCTGTAATGATCGCAGCCCAGCACTGTCCTCGGCTCCCCACTGTTTCACAACGCCCCAGTGATGAGTTTCCTCGGAGCGACACGTTCTTCGCTCAGGATTTCCCGATACTTGTTCGCAATGCAACACTCGGCTGTATTGATCACACTTTTTGTACGGTCTAGCCTTACATCCAAACTGCTACCGTGATCGATAAACTTTGACCTTTTTGACGGTCGTTGCTAAGGACTTAAAATGTGGGTTGTGAAATGGGAAATTCTGTATGATTATAAATATATAATTGAGTTGAACATCAATATTGTTAAATTTACACTACAGTAATAAATACTGTACAGTGTACATGTGTCTGTACATGTATACATAAACATGTATATGTACGTACAGTGTATGTAAAATAGTAATTTACAAGTACAGTAAACAATTTCCCTCGTATCTGATAACAAAATGCTACCAAAAATTACAATTTGCTCATCAATGTTCAAGATTTGCTCATCAATATTCAAGATTTGCTAATCAGTATTCATGATTTGCTATTCAATATTCACGATTTGCTATTCAATAGCATTACAATTTACATACTCACAAAATATTTCTGAGTAAAATTTTGCAATGTAATACAATGTAGCTTTGTACAAAATTATTCTCTGCAGGCAATCCCATTACATGTACATACACAGGCTGTACGTGTCTGTACATTCCATAATTTAGTTAAAAGCCACTTTCCACTTGGAAACCTATTAGACAAAAATTTAAATTCAATTTTCTTGTTGAGATTATTTTTAAGGGATAACATCGGTGTAATAAGCTGATAATGCTAACATACATCCTTTGAAATATTGAAGTGATATAATCTTTAGTAGAATTAGTCAAAACTGAATTCAAATCCCAAGTCAGATCAACATTACAAACTCATAATTCTACATCCGTGTGAGAAAAGTAAATGAACTTTGTACTTTTCTCTCATAGGAGCATGGCCCAATTCAGATGTATGTTTCACAGGTTAAATAGAATGCACTATATGCATGTGCATGACCTTTTATCAAAACTGTACCAGTGCTTGCAGACATTGGTTAAATTTAAAGTGATGGAGATATCTCATGCATGGAAAGTCCCAATTTTTATGCTATCCATTCCTTTTGATTTCACTCTAGACTTTTGAATCTTATCAACGTGAACGTCCATTGCGTTTAGTAATGGACTGAAGTGATTGTGATAATGTACATGTATGCATGTGCATGGTTTATAACCTGCTGTGTAAGGTATTCACTGATCTTGTCATTTTATCTGTGTGGTGCCATGACCGAGCGGTTCAGTGCATCACCCTTGTGTCCTGATGACTTTGTTAGAATGTGGGTTCGAATCCTACCCAGGACCCTGGTGCTTGTGTCCTTGAGCAAGACACTTGACTGTAATTGCTTCTCTTCACCCAGGAGTATCGAAGGGTACCTGTGAGGGTAGAGATGGTTGTGTTTGATTAGCCCTGTAGAGCCAAAAGATTGCACATAATGGGCTGTATACTCCCCAAGGAGCTGAGAAAGATTACAGGAATGATATTGCCCAATGACCAGGGGAAATAATGTAGCATGTTGGCAAATTATATGACAAAGTTTACTCAAAGGATAGGGGAAATAATGTAGCATGTTGGCAAATTATATGACAAAGTTTACTCAAAGGATAGGGGAAATAATGTAGTATGTTGGCAAATTATATGACAAAGTTTACTCAAAGGATAGGGGAAATAATGTAGTATGTTGGCAAATTATATGACAAAGTTTACTCAAAGGATAGCACCACAGACAGAAAGATTTCAAGGGATATTTGATATTAACAACTTTACTGTAACCAAATTTCATGTAAAGCTGTGATTGATTATATTCTCTTTGGTTTATCAATAGTGTATAATGGTTTTAATTTATCATTTATACATTATTTTAAAGAAAATTATTTCTACTTTGAAGTATATATTTTTGTTAAACACTTGTTCAGTTATACACTTGGACTGCGATATTTTATCGTGCATACACTGTGTAATCACCAGCGAATGTTTATACATGAAAAGTTCAAGAACGCAGCAATATTTGACTAACATAAACAATTGGAATTCCCACATTTCACAATGTGTTATTACAACTGTTGGCATGAGCAGGTAGACCGACCCTCATTGACCCATCAGAATTCTTTTTATAACTGTTGATCGATTCATTTACTAGTGTGCACGGTACGGTGTACTACATAAATCCTAGGATGTTTCAAACAAATTAAATTAATTTAGAATATGTTTCAAGCTTCATTGATTTCTTATATAATTTCTTTCAATATTTTCATTCAATAATGTTTTAAACGTTTTATTTTACAAAACAATTTGACATTTGGGAAGTTGGCATCACAGAGTTTACAAGCAAACATACTTATAAATGTAAAAATTAAGCTCAAATGATGGTATTAGTAAATGTTAGTAAAACATGAAAACAGTTAAAACATGTACTTTCAAAGTTTAGTTTTTCTTCAAAATGTGAGCACATATTGTGATGAAATTATCACAGGTTAGTACTTATAATGACATATTTCTTGAAAACTACAGGGTTGAAATGAACCAGGCCTGTGATTTCTCAGGATTTTTCCTGATTTCAGGATTTTTTACAAATCTCCCTCTGCCTCAAACTTTTTTGAAAGAAGAGAAGTAGCCACCAAGGAAAGAAAGAAGTAGCCTGTATTGTGTCCAAACCTCTAGTTTCTTGTTTGTGGGGATGTGGAAAGTCTGTAAATCCTCCAAAATTAAACATCCAGGAGGTTCAGGGGGCTTTGTCCTCTAATAATAATAATAATAATGTGTGGACTTATATAGCACACGTATCCACCAACTGAGTGGTGCTCAAGGCGCATTATATTATTACCCCTGCTCATAAGGCTCATAAATCATTTCTGAAACCATCTCAGCTCCCTGGGGAGTATACAGCTCAATTGCTGCCATTACAGCGCATATACACATGTAGGGCTAATCAACCAACTCTGCCCTCACAGGTACCCATTTAACCCCTGGGTGGAGAGAAGCAATTATGGTTAAGTGTCTTGCTCAAGGACACAAGTGTCACGGCCGGGATCCGAACCCACACTCCGCTGCTAACACCAGAACCCGAGTCCGACAAGCTAGACCGCTCGGCCACGACACTCACACTCTAGACCAAAGGGAGACCCAGGCCGGCTACCCAATATTCAGGATTTTTTACTTTTGCCAAATCACATCCCTGATGAACGCACATTACCAAATACATACATGTACCTCAGAGTACAAAGTAGCATTAACCCTCCTACTGTTTGACCATTTGAAGCCATTCAAAATTTCCACTTACCAAAATGGCCATTGGTTTTGTACACACATGGTGATACCATTAAGCTTTACTACCAAATGGTTTTTGAATGGTGGATACACTACACCTTGGTGTGTTTCCATAGCCGAATGGTTTCAAATGGTGAATGTACTACACAGTGGCTTATAAATCATTGAAATGGTTTTGAATGGTGGATACACTACACCTTGGTGTGTTTCACAAAACGAATGGTTTCAAATGGTGCATCAACTTGTCTGAAAAAGGCACCAGAAGTAGGAGGGTTAAGATAGGGCATTCATATGTTCTTTTCTTTGAAAAAACAGGGTGTCCATTTAGCAAACAGGACTTAATTTCAATATCTAATAGAGTATGACATGTATAAAGTGCTACGTGTCCATCTCTGATCTCATGTTGAAGTGATACTCAACGATTTGAATTATGTGTTATTGAAACCGCTGAGGCTTAACTTCTATGTATTATATATTGATCCACAGAAAAACAGTGATATGCACGTACCATGCATGTCAAAGGCCATCATGTGGTGCATAAAAGTAATCTCATTTTTAATAGACATCTCCAAATTTCAACCACTTGAGAAGCTTTCTCATATCTAAACAGACCATAAATAATTCTATAGTGACAGGTGGATGCTACTGTATGCATCGTCATGGAAACGAACTCTTTATGAACTTAGAGAGCTACTTTTAAGAATCCTGGGATCTTAAAATTCAATTGTGCGGAAAGCAAGAAAATTATAGATAGATGATTGGATCCAATCAGAAATTCAAATCAAAATTTATGAGAAACGTTTTACGTTTATTTTTTATTTTTTACTTCTAGAGTACTTTTTATTACAGCACAGCGCACAACTGATAAAATGAACACCATGTACTGTACATACATGTACATATATATATACCATAACCCTTGGCTCTCATACACTGTACATGTACTGTACATACAGTGTATATACCATAACCCTTGGCTCTCATTCCTGGTATTATCATAGCATCCATGAATCACTATAATGAACAACCACAAAATTCTCCTGATGATGATTAGAGCACGCTAGTAGAGAAGACATACACACTGTACATGTGGAGAAACAGAGAGAAGACTTATATGAGAAAATACTGTTTCCAGTGACACCATGTAGACATTCTCTTTTGAGAAGTAAATAGTTCAAGAACCGGTTGGTTACAACTCAATGTTTTGATCAGAATGCTCTGATCTTCTTCAGGAGAATTCTGTATGATTCGTATCAGAACTACAATCTCACTTCACGATAGTCGAGATTCAAACCTCATGGTGTTACTGCAAACTGTAACCGATACTTTCATTTGAAGTAATAATGCTACATGTACTTGTATGTTAATAAAATAAGTGTTGTCATAAAACAAAAATGAAACAGAAAAGCCACCATGCAGCCATGGGTACATGACCTCACACTTCGGTACTCTAAAGTGAATATTTTACAGGCCTGTGATTTCTCAGGATTTTTCCTGATTTCAGGATTTTTTACAGATCTATCTTTGCCTCAAACTTTTCTTGAAAGAAGAAAAGTAGCCACCAAGGAAAGAAAGAAGTAGCCTGTATTGTGTCCAAACCTCTAGTTTCTTGTTTGTGGGGATGTGGAGAGTCTGTAAATCCTCCAAAATTAAACATTCAGGAGGTTCAGGGGGCTTTTGTCCTCTAGAGCAAAGGGAGACCCATGCCCGCTACCAATTTTTCAGGGTTTTTACTTTTGTCAAATCATACCCCTGATTTTGAGATGACCCCATGGTGATTGTTACATATTAACAGCGTATGCAATTGTAGTCTCCATCCCTCTCGCATCGTCCAAGATCTGATCCAGGGATTTGGTTTCTATTTTTCTAGCACAACATGTGCGGATTTTGCCGATGTGAAAATAATTTATGCAGAGGTTTTCCTTGTTCCTACCTTTTGGTATTATCACTATTGGTATGCCTCATATGTTGGGACATGGTCAACTCATACAGTACATGTATGTGATAATCCCTAGAGTGGAATTGGGGCAGTATTCGGGATTGCTTTGTCAAATAGAATGACTCATTTTGATAAATTAACATTCTGGATTTATTTTTTTATTTTTAGAAAAACATAAATGTTTGACATTTTACTTGCTGGCCAAAAGTCAAATTTTGTGGTTTCACTGGTAAAGCAATGGGTCATTTGTTTGTAATACAATGGTGACGGTTTTCACCTAAGGGAGTAGTTATTGGTCAGTGGGCTGTGGTCAGCACTCTGTCCAGTTTTTGTTATGGGGGTTTATGCATGTTTGAGTAACCCCAGATGAAAGTACAACTTTTCATGGCTTTTATTCTGAGAGTCTTTGAGCAAATATTTATCTGGAGTAACCAATGGAATGTCATAAAATTGAGTTTGCAAGAATGTTTATTCCAGTTAAGAAAGACTTCACACAGAAATATTATAAACATGCATGAACATCCAAAAACTATTCACTTAACTGTTTAACTGCAACACTTATGGTAGACATTGTGTCACATGCAGCCGAGTTGTAATACTCAAACTTATACTCAAGTACAATTGTCCGTACTTGGACTCATACCTTTACTCATGAAAAAGTACTCGACTACAACTGTTGGAGTACTCATACTTGTACTCATACTTGTACGCATACTTGTACTCATACTTGTACTCATACTTGTACTCATACTCATATTAAGTACAATTATCTCTACTCGTACTCGACTACAACTATAGAGTTGGAGTACTTGTACTTGAGTACATTTTTCTGTACTCATACTCGTACTCCTCAAAAAGTACTCGACTAGAAGTCTGAGATGCATGCACTCTCATAAACTTTCTTTTTTTCGTCGTTCCGATTAGGCTCTCAGAGACAAGAATTTTCAGACTTTTTACAGATTTCAGACTGCATCATGTCTTACTGTACTTGGAAAAACTAACCCTTTCTTTTCTCCATGTTTCAAGGATCTTTGATCAAGTCCTCAATCCCAAAATATCCCTACAGAATTAGTCTTCCAGAGGTCAATATTTTCACAAGCCCCTAAAGTATTGGACATTTTGGACATTTCCATCAGCAATGACTCATTCCTGAGCTCTTCAGAATTCTTTCCATCTTTTCCATCTTGTATATTTTTTAGGCAGCATCTGGCTTTTGAAAGGATACGTTCTCGTTGTAAATATTTAGTTTGAAATTCAAGAAGTGGAAATATGATCTTGGGAAAAATAAACCTGAAATTTCCATACATGTAAATTTTGAAATGTCAGCGAACTTACATTAATAATAATAATAATAAAGATTTATAGCACGCACATATCCACCCTGCTGGGCGCTCAAGGCGCGGAAACAAAGAAAAAACATGAATACAAACAATATACAATGATAGCATAGGGGAAAAATTTTTAATTATGTACCGAGATACATGTACATGTACCTACAATGCAATTACAAATATACATCATCTTTGAAGAGTTGTGACATAAGATGAGTTTTAAGCATCGACTTAAATCTGGTTATACTATGACAAGATTTGAGTTTAGTTGGAAGATGATTCCAGAGTCTCGGAGCTGCGACAGAAAACGACCTATCACCCCAGTTCCGTTTTGAAGTTGGTTCCTTTAGGAGTGACATGTTGCTGGAGCGCAAATTGCGTGATGGAGTGTAGACTTTAAGCAGTTCAGAAATATAAATTGGAGCAATGTTATTGAAAGATTTGTGAACAATTAGCATTAGTTTAAAAACAATTCTCTGTGAAACAGGAAGCCAGTGCAGTTCTTTCAAGATTGGCGTGATATGGCATGACTTTCTGGACAAAGTCACAACACGAGCTGCTGTGTTTTGTATGTGCTGAAGACGAGATATTTGATTCTGCGGGAGACCGTAAGGAGAGCATTCCGTTATCGAGCCTTGATGTGACAAACGCATGTATAATTTGTTCAGCAGCACTTTTATTCAAGTATTTCCTAATTCGGCTTATATTTCTGATATGAAATGATGATATGCGAACAATGTTGGAGATATGTGGTTTTAAAGTCATTGTCGAGTCAAATATAACACCCAAATTACGTGCATGTAATGAGGGGGTTATCTGCGAGTCATCAAGTGTAATAAATGGAAGAGAAACTTTAGACAATTGCTGACGTGATCCAAATAGAACAAATTCTGTTTTGTCATCGTTCAATTTCAGGAAATTTTGTCTCATCCAACTTCGAATCTCTTGAATACATTTCTCCAGTGTTTTAATGCAGGAATCAGCAGGTTCTTGAGAAGATTTAAAAGTAATGTAAAGCTGCGTGTCATCAGCGTAAACATGGTAATTTAAATTATACTTCAAAATGATATCACGAACTGGAAAGGTATAAACAGTAAACCACTGTGGGCCGAGTACACAGCCTTGGGGTACAGAATAGTCAAGAATAACAGGCTCGGAGATAGCGTTACCAATACAAACATGCTGAGGTCTATTTAAAAGGTAGGACTTACACCAATCCAGGGCTGTGTCATGTATTCCAAGATGATATTGAAGGCGGGAGAGAAGGATTTTATGATCGACCGTGTCAAAAGCGGCGCTTAAGTCTAACAAAACTAATGCAGTGATTTTCCCCTCATCCATGGCAGATAAAATGTCATTGTTGACGCGAAGAAGAGCAGTTTCCGTTCCATGAAATGGTTTGTAGGCTGACTGAAATGTGTCCGACAGGTTATTAGCACGAACATGGTCAGAGATCCGTGATGAAACAACTCGCTCGATTGTTTTTCCAAGGTACTTTAAATTCGCTACTGGTCGGTAATTTTGAAAACTTCCTTGTCCAAATTGGGTTTCTTTAGGAGTGGTTTAACATGAGCAACCTTCTGGCTATTAGGGAAACAACCGGAAGAAAGAGATCTGTTTACAATAATTGTGATATACTTAGCAAACACATCAATATTTTGTTTTATTAGCGAAGTTGGCACTGGATCAAGTTCACATGATTTTGATGGCGATTTCATGATGATTTTCTTGATCTCCGTAACACTAGTAGGCTCAAACATGGACAGTCTACATTGTGGATCCTTGCGTGTTGGTGTTTGTGATAGAATGGGAAAAGAACGACGGATATTCTCAATTTTTGTGACAAAAAAGTTTGAAAAAGCATTTGCGAGGTCCTGGTCGGAGTGTGTAGATGGAAGCACTGGAGCTTTGGGTTTATGAAGCAGCTTTTCAACAATGTTAAAGAGTTTTTTCTGATCACCAGAGCTATCTTTCACAAGAGATGAGTAGTGAGTTATTTTTGCCTGGTTAATCATGTTCTTCACAATATCACGTTGGTTACAGTATTCTTGCCGACGCATCTCAAGTTTCCCATTGTCACGCCATCTTCGCTCAAGTTGACGGCGGATTTTCCTTGCAGCACGGATATCATCATTGAACCAGGGGATTCAGATTGTAGTTTAACAGTTCGAGTTTTTATGAGCATGATCATCCAAGATGTTATGGATAGTAGATTCAAATAGACTGACACAAGAATCCAGCTCACCATCTTCAAGGTTTACATTTTCCAGTTGAGATTCAACATCATGACATAAATCTTTAATATTTACTTTTTTCCAGTGGCGAGTAGTTACAGAAATGGTAGGTATGGGAGGTTTTTTAAGGTTCAAATTTACCATGATTGTATAATGATCAGATAATCCAGGATGAATAGTTATATTCGTGATAAGAGGTGAAGTATTTTCACGCGTTATCATGAGGTCAAGACAGTGACCATACCGATGAGTGGGTGCTGTGATGTGCTGTATATAAGTCCATGAGCAGAGAGCAGATCTTTAAACTGATTTGCATAATTGTTTGAAATTATGTCCATATGAATGTTAAAATCGCCGGTTAAAATAATGTCAGATGGGTGTAAGAGATAATCGACAATTAATTTTTCAAATTCCTGCAGAAAACTGGAGAAGTTTACATGTTTACCATCAACATCCCTTTCTGGTCGATAAATATTAACAAGGCGAACAGATCTAGAGTTACACGTTACCTCAGCATGCAGAGATTCAAATGTTAGGTAGTCAATGTTAACACTTTTCATGCTGACAGATAAACTGGACCTAAAGAGTAGTGCAACCCCTCCACCGGTCTTTATTGGTCTGGGGATATGATGGAGAGAGTAGCCAGCAGGAGTACACTCACGGGGTAGCAAATCATCATCAGGTTTAAACCATGTCTCGGTTATGGCAACAAGATCCAAATTGTTTTGAAGTACAAAGTCAACAAATTCATCCGATTTGTTACATATGGATTGAGTATTCAAGACACAGAGCTGAAGTTTAGACTCATCGTGAACATTTGGAGTTGAAGTTATGCCAATGTCGCTTGTTGATGTGGTTGAGTTCACTGCTGGGGGTTGGTAAGGCTGGAGTGCAAGTTGTGTAAGTCTGTCCATTCTACGGCGACCAGCTTTTTTACCTCTATGTGTGCGGCGGCATGTTTGGGGTTGATTAGCAAGTATTCCAAGACAGTTCAATTGACTCAATGATGAATAAGATAAAGCTACATCAGTACATGGAGCATTGCGAAGATTGAGTAGTTCATTGCGGCTGTAGGAAATTTTATGGAGCTGAGTGGCATTTGTGGGTGTGTTGATCAGTGTTTCAGGTCCAGGGTTTGGGTTTATGTCACCAGAAATTAAGAGTTCCAGGTGAAAGGAGGCAGATGAATTATCATAGTATGATATAGGACGTCTCAAGAATTTAAGATGGCGGATTTTAGTTGAACAATCTGTAGGTTGCATCTTGTAGCCATCTACTGATGAGTCATTGAGACACAATGGTCTGGATAGCAGGAGTAGAATAAACAGGATGTAGACCTCCATTGTCTGATCACAAAGTTGTTGATCCAAACAAAAGGCTTGTGTTCAAGCTACAGGTTATAATCTCTAGCTACAGGTTATAATCTAAATCAGAGTTGACTGCACAAATTAAATGAAGATCCAAAATGTGTATACACTCAACAGTAAAAAATGTCTGCACAGACAGACAAAAAAACAACAGTTTTTCACTTATTATAAGAAAACAAATGTACAAATACTCACATAAAACGTCCAGTAGATTCCAGGTGTAATAAGAAATCCACTAGTATAAAAATTAAGACAAACTTGTAGCTACAAAACACTTAGCACAAAAACTGGAGAGCTGTTATGAGTGGCTGCTTGTAAGGCGCTCAGTCATAGTAGTGAAATGACAAGCCGCTCATGAATATTCCATGAATAATTTGGCCCATTTTCAATTCTGCTTTGCATTTGGTAATCATGTTATCATAGCCTACATGAATTAATTATCTGCCACCCCTCGGGGGATTGGATCTAAGTGGGAATCAACAACATAATGATTCCCCTAGAGGATGGGATCTTGGTGAGATAGTTCAGAGGAAGCGGTGATGCAGGACCGGGCTAATTGTTTTGATAACTGTGCATCCCATTAGAGATGGTTGAGTTAAGATCGTTGATGATGACAAACCAGGAAGGTGTCTTGCACTGCTTTTTTTTAAGGGGTTGGCAATGGTTTATACAGTGTACTTCAAAAGCTTTGACAGATCTTGGGAAATGAAATTGTAAGAAAAGTGAAGAGTTTCCAGTTTGAATATATAAAAAAAAGAACACTCTTTCTGAAATTGCACAAGAATAATGTCAACAAATCTTCATGCATTTTTCTTGTGAAAAAACCCCCCAGTTTTACCAGCATTCTCTACAGTTTCTCCTGAAGACTATCAGAGCTTACTGATCAAAACTTGTTCACATGGTGTCACTGCAAACAGTCTTTACTTATTCTCTACAGTGTATGTTGTGCCTTTAACCGATCATGACTAAGTGTCTTGAATGTATCTTGAAAAGAAGACTAGAGTATCTCTTTAAGAGAATATATATTGTGTAAAACAAAGTATCACAGTCAATGGTTTCTGGTGCCGCCTTCAGGAAGTATTCCCTTATAGATCTTATAAACCTCCCACAAGTTAGCATTCGTCTACCCCCATGTCTGGCTGTTCCAGCTGGGTCAGAAACTTGACGACAGCGAAGTGTTAGAGATGTATCATTATGCAGCAGGACCTGTAACATGAGATATTGATGTCTTTGAATAAATGCATGAACATGAAGATGGCCCTTCTGTAAGAGAACTGTGTGTCCTATACATGTAGATACTTACATGTACATGTAGATACTTACATGTAGCTTGCAGTGTAGACAGGCACACAACCTACAAGCTTGCATGGTGCATAGACTACAGTATGATCTGTGTCCTTACTCAATGCATTAAATATCTCAATCTGTGATGTACATGTAGATTTTGGACAGTTATATTTTGCAGTTCATGTTGCAGTCTGTTTATACAGCAAAGATAACAGTGGGGAAAATTGTTTTGTATGATCGGGAGGGGGAAATTCCCCCCCCCCCCCAAGTAAAGGGCACTTCCATTCACAATATCTATGGGAACATTTTTAAGCTGCCCAAGGCCAAGACCAGGGCAACAGAGGAACTAACCTCAGTGAAATTCCAGTTCTATGGACACCCTGTTTCATTTGTAATACACATGCGAAAGTATTGTATTGTATTGCACACCATTTTTTCATTTAAACTGTATCAAATTAGAACACTTTCTGAATTTTGATTGATACACAGGAAGGGAGTGGCAGGGAGAAGGACCCATGACATATCCCCCTAATCACCACCATTTAATCATGTTCTCCCACTCCCACCTGTCCCCCACCCCACCCCAGCCCAGCCCACCCCACCCCATCCCATCCCACACCACACCACACCACACGAAACATCCCCAACCCACCCCTAGGATCGCTGCCCATGAACAACAATGTAATCATGTCCTCCCACTCCCACCCGTCCCCACCCCACCCCTCCCCACCCACCCCACCCCACCCCACCCCACCCCACCCCAAACATCCCCGACTCAAACATCCCCAACCCAAACATCCCCAACCCAAACATCCCCAACCCAAACATCCCCAACCCAAACATCCCCAACCCAAACATCCCCAACCCAAACATCCCCAACCCAAACATCCCCAACCCACACATCCCCAACCCACCCCCAGGATCGCTGCCCATGAACAACAATGTACACACATACATAGGCCAGCAGCCCCATGTATGCGTACAGAACATGTAACTTGTATGGGTAAGGCATGACAGTTTTCACTGGTAAAGGACACCCCTATTAGAACAAATCTAAATGTCTGTGGGAACATTCCAAAAAGAACTGAGGCAATGGATAGGGCACCAGGGAGAATTATCTAAGTGTTTTGGTGAAATTCAAGCCTTCCATTCACATGCATTATATCTTTAAAATTTGTGACTGGCTCTAGCAAAACCCTAAACTTGGACCCAATTTTCAAAAGTGACCTCCCAAATCGTGAAATTTAACAATGTTCCCAACAACGTTTCAGGATATTTCTTTTTCCATCAAAATCTAGAGAAAATGCTCTATAGGGTGACATGAAAACTGGTCCCTCAAACTGGTCCCTCAAACTGGTCCTTCAAACTGGTCCCTCAAACTGGTCCCTCAAACTGGTCCCTCAAACTGGTCCCTCAAACTGGTCCCTGGGGTCAATTTTTGACCTATTCATGGCTGTTACGCATTATGGTAAATGCCGAGAAGTTTTGGGTTTTGCCAGAGCAGGTCACATTTAGCTATTGGTTGTTGGCAGTCGAGTACTCACTCAGTAGGAGTAAGAGAACAGAAAAATGTTCTTGAGAACAAGCATGAGCACGAGTACTCCAACTCTATAGTTGTAGTTGAGTACTTTTTCATGAGTATGAGTAATAGTACAGAGTACTCGAGTATGAATACAACTCTGGTTAGTGGCGCTTCCTCAAACAATGACTTCTCCCAGAAATTGTGGAAATTACAAGGTTGTTTCCAGGTTAAAATAATTGGAAATGATCATTTCAGATGACTTACCTTTTGATTTTAAATTGTCACCATTTTGGTGGTGATGCATTTGTCATCGCATGACAAATATTGACATGAGCTTTACAGAGATCACTGTTGGTCAATTCCATAATGCTTGTCCTGTCAGTCAAACCAATGCAGTTACCAAAATCTTGCCAAGATTATTAAGTATTTATAAAACATGCAGATTAACCCTTCTGTGACCGCAAGGGTCAACATCAGTCAAAATGTATACTTGCCAAGGTACGTATATCTAGTGAACTTAAATTCAAACACTGTCAAACCTTACGTGTAATAAGTACATTTACAGGTTAAAATGAGTCGACTGATTTTGACTGGTAAAAGCATTGTCTGGTATTGTTCAGGGTGGTCAAAAATGCCCCTGTGTGCACATTTGGGTCAACAGTCGAAACGGGCAGTTGACTGGTTCTGACCACTATAGCTACTTGCCACTAAAGTGCAGCTGTAGTAGGAGGGTTTAAACAACAAGTTTGGCTTTTGCTGGATCAGTAACTGACACAGATGGGACAAATTTGCTACCGTCATCTATACATAGGGTCATTATACTGTAAGATAATATTTTTATAATGTTTGTTTTTGTTATTTCCTAGGTTTTGCCCACACCAGAATGCCAGAAGTCTTTAATGAGAATGTCATATTGCCCACACTGTCGCGGACTACCTACAACCAAGCCTTGCTACAACATGTGTATAAACACCATGAAAGGATGCCTAGCTGAGCAGGCAGAGCTAGACGCAGCATGGAACAATTACATTGGTAATTTTTATTTCATTTGTCCCTGTGATGTATGATCGATGTTTGCCGAACTTGGCAGCTCACGTCAGTAATTTAGTTAGATTTGTCTGATTTGAAGTCGTGACTTTATCTATCAAGCCCACTATCAGCCTGGAATAATCACAGCAGTCAGGTCATATTACAAGAAATTTATGGCCATCGCCCTTACCTGACCTGGTTTTTGAAATTGATTTTATTTATTATGTTTTATTTCTCAAATAATTGGCCCAAAAGTGAAAGAAGATAAATAATTAAGTTAAGTTCATATTGTTTCTCATCAGCTTTTTACTACATGAGTCAGAAAAGAAAATATGAGAAAAGGAAAAAAATCAACCCAATCTGATTTTTGATTGGAAGGAGAACCGCCAATTTTGTGTTCAGATGTTCTTAATAAAGCATTTTGTTTACCATGGTTGAGTCGGGCAATCGACAGAAGACAGCCAGATATCTATTGATTACAATAAAGAAAAAAACCTTCCAGCCAACCACATTTTTGTTATTGAAAAGACGATCACCAAGTTGTTTTGTTCACATGGCCTAATGAAAGCATTTTTGTTAGCTGTGGTGAACTCCCAGGCAGTCAGCGAGATCTCAGCAATCGGCAATCTGGCCACTGCTGACAGATGATGGTTATAATGTTAACTGAATGTGCTGTCATGACAACAAGTCACATGACACACTTGAGCATGAGAGGGCCAGACAGGGTTATTGTGATGAGATAAATGGATCAAGGGATGTCTTTTTTTATTTGAATAACATGTAAAAATGTTTTGTTCAGGTCATTCGCTTAAAAGCAATTTATTTATTTTCATTTATTTCCAAATGCATTTACAATGTAAGCAAAACAAACATTAAAAATCCCTTCTCCCAGAAAAACAACAACATTTTTTTTGTTTTTATTTATTTTTGTACCTACATGTACATACATATTTTAATCTCTAAAGGGAAGGTGCAACATTGGTAATGTTGGCCAAACTGCTTCTATGAGTATGCTTACTCTCTTTGAATCAAGATATACATTGAAGGGAAGGTACAACATTGGTAATGTTGGCAAAACTGCTTCTATGAGTATGCTTACTCTCTTTGAATCAAGATATACATTGAAGGGAAGGTGCAACATTGGTAATGTTGGCCAAACTGCTTCTATGAGTATGCTTACTCTCTTTGAATCAAGATATACATTGAAGGGAAGGTGCAACATTGGTAATGTTGGCGAAACTGCTTCTATGAGTATGCTTACTCTCTTTGAATCAAGATATACATTGAAGGGAAGGTGCAACATTGGTAATGTTGGCAAACTGCTTCTATGAGTATGCTTACTCTCTTTGAATCAAGATATACATTGAAGGGAAGGTGCAACATTGGTAATGTTGGCAAACTGCTTCTATGAGTATGCTTACTCTCTTTGAATCAAGATATACATTAAAGGGAAGGTACAACATTGGTAATGTTGGCAAAACTGCTTCTATGAGTATGCTTATATACTCTCTTTGAATCAAGATATACATTGAAGGGAAGGTGCAACATTGGTAATGTTGGCAAACTGCTTCTATGAGTATGCTTACTCTCTTTGAATCAAGATATACATTGAAGGGAAGGTGCAACATTGGTAATGTTGGCCAAACTGCTTCTATGAGTATGCTTACTCTCTTTGAATCAAGATATACATTGAAGGGAAGGTGCAACATTGGTAATGTTGGCCAAACTGCTTCTATGAGTATGCTTACTCTCTTTGAATCAAGATATACATTGAAGGGAAGGTGCAACATTGGTAATGTTGGCCAAACTGCTTCTATGAGTATGCTTACTCTCTTTGAATCAACCAACCTGTGAAAGTTTCAGCTCAATGCAGAGTCTTAAGTCGTGAAGAAAGTGTGAAAATTTTGTAACAGTTCCAATTGAAGCAGAAAATAGCCATCTGGCAACTTTTTGAAAAATTTGCATATTTCTCCAAAGATAGTTTTCACTTCAGACAGTGAATCATTTATCAGGATGAGGGGGTACTTCACATCAAGTTAGCTTTTGGAGAATAATTCAGTAATTTTGGAATTGGATAATTAGCAATATTGTACCTTCATTTTATAGAAACTCACATTTGTGGCCTTATCTTAGTGCAGAGGAGACTGTTATGAGCTTCACAACACTTCATGGTGGTTGACTTAATTTCTTTAAACCGTTTAACGACATTTATTACCTATAATTCTGTACAGACAGATGTTTTGCTGATTATATTATCTTCATGTTCATGTGGTCTTGCAACCCGTGTACAGCCTTGAGCGGCCTTGATTTCAAAGCACAGCATGACCCAAATAGTCTGATACCCATGTAATGTGAAAACTCCTAAAATCCTTCAACTTTTCCCCTAAAAATTACCACAAAAATGTGACCCTGTGACCCATTGCCTCCCCCACATGACTCCCTAAATTGGTCTTTTTATTGGGCATAATTTGATATTGTGCACCCAGCACCAGTTGTGAACTTTGACCTTCAAACTAAGGTTGTAGAAACTTGTTCCTGTACCTGTAGGGTTTTTGAGGATGAAATGTCTGAGAAAGTTGAACTTGTTAAATACAGTTTGTTTGAGAAAAGACCTCAAATTCAAATTGTAGAAATGAACCTTTTGATCAAATACCACATTGCACACACAATTTGTCCCTATTTATTGAAATATATTCAAATTTATGCTTGACACAAATTTTCATACACATCTTTAAAATTTATGCTAAGGCCAATCACTTAATAAAGCTCATTACCATTGAGCCAAACTAAGATTAACTCCTAGTGTTTGACCATTTGAAACCATTCAAAATTTCCACTTACCAAAATGCCCATTGGTTTTGTACACACATGGTAATACCATTTGAACAGTGTTGGTAGCAAGCTTTACTACCATTCAAATCCATTCAAATGCATAGAGGGTCCATTGATTCACCACTTAGAAGTATCCAAACAAGGTTTTGTATTAGCTGTACTACCATTTGGAAAGATCCAAACAAGGTTTTGTATTAGCTGACCTACCATTTAAAACCATTTGGGGGAATCAATACTGTACACAGTTATTTCACCATTCAAAACCACAAAAGCAAATGGTTTCAAATGGTTTCAAATGGTGGATCAACTTGTATGAAAAAGGTACCATAAGTAGGAGAGTTAATTTAATGTAATGTATGAAGCATTGTATACTCAGTGCTTTCTGAGTGTCTGTGAAAAAAAATCCACCTCCTGCTTGCTAGTGCAGACGTCTTAACCTGTTGACCACTGAGCTTGCCCGATGATGATACATGTAGGTCAGCTAGAATCAAATCAAATCAATTGTTTATCACCGACGCAAGAATATCATCAATCTTAATGTGAATTGTCAAAATACACCAATCCGGCCTGTCAATCAAACAGCACAGATCAACCAATAGGGTTAAACCTTTCCATAACAACTGTTACTACATTGTCTATGTCGGTCAAGTGCTTGGTTTTTATACAGAACCCAGGTTTTCAGCGTTCGTAAGGGTAAGCGGGTCTATTGCCATTATCTGGATTGGCGTATTTAAAACATGCTTATTTGTGCTTTAAAAACATTTGGACATTTCAGACATATTTTAATGTTTAATAATATAGCTGTGTTTACAAGAATGCGTAAGACGAATACACAACATTTCTGTTTGTCATTTGGAATAACCATTATTTCCTTCACTTTTACAGGCCTCCCAGCGAAACCTATAAAACCTATAAAAACCTATTTCAAAATGGGAACCTTTATTAACCTATAAAAACCTATATTTTTAATCTCCTGCAACACATTTTCAACTTCCTCATAAAATCCTCATGGCTTTGAAGAAAATTACTTCCTAAGTATAAAGAGATCAAGCCAAAACAGTAGCCAAACTGTAACATGTGTACCGCTCTTAGATTTTCTGCCGGACAGGGTATGGGGTAATGTACTTTGTTGCAAAAAGTACTCAGAAGGTAGGCAATTTACCAAAGACTTGTTACTTAACACTGCATAATCACGGGAAATAACCTATAAAAGCCTGCATTTTGGCATGTGGTAAACCTGTAATAACCTATATTTTGCTTTAAAAAACCTATTTAAAAAACCTGTATTTGGCAGATAAGGCACTGGGAGGCCTGCTTTTACTTCAAGACAAACTTACACTAACAGTAAAGTTATTTGTTTTTCATTTTGATCAACCTCTAAATACCTTATTTATGAACAATTTGGGGGTTGAACAAATTCCATAAGAACCTAGCATTATATAAATCATGCAAAATTGGTTGACAAAACAACAAAGGAACTCTCATGAGGGTTGTAGAAGGACCGGAAACAGACATTCCTTGGGTGACAGACTGGATTTCAGCCCAACAAAAAGCACTGTCCATTGACATCATTTGTGTGGTTGTTTGATCAGAAATGAGCTGTGTCCATGGACAGGGCAGAAAAATAAAAGCAAGGCTGGGCAATGGTGATGGTAATTGATATGACATTGATACTGGGGGGTAAAGATATTGTATGTGTATGTCATGTTGGGTTTGCCTTGTTTGAAGACTGACTGAAGTTGTTTCAAACCAGGTCAACTGCCCATGTGAAAATCACAATTTTCTTTGGGACTTTGTCAACGGGTACCAGGGAAAAAACATATAGGGGCATGTACCCACTGGAGATTGCATTGTATCCATGGTGACATTGAAACCCTTTTTAAGGTTTATGTGAACAGTTCATATAGAAAGTATAAACCTAGTATCCATTTAGTAGATAAGGTGTATATCACTTTGCGGCCATCTTTGTATGGTACCCCATGGAGCAAGGCATTAAAATAATGCTGATTCTCAATACATAAGGTACCAGACTATTTTCAAGCAAGCCTTAGTTTGGTCTCATTGACTTGTATGGAAGCTAAACAAGATAGTTGATTCATGAAAATATCTTACAGGTTCTATAACACTGTTCTAGGTTTAAGCCCCTATTATCATCTGGGGCCAATTTCATGGAGCTGCTAAACAGAGAATTTTGCTTAGCAAATATTTTTGCTAAGCAATATAAAACAGGCTACCAGCCAAAATGCATACATTTTGTATGAAAGTTTGGCTGGTAACCAGAAAATCCGCTAAGCAAATTTTTTCTGGTAAGCACCTTTCATCTGCTAAGCAGCTACATATACATGTATATGAAATTGACCCCTGATGAACTTGCTGTATACAGTTGTGCCTTCAAGTTCAAGCATACTGTACATAAACCCAGGTATCATGACCACCTGTCTCAATGCTGACACTTTCCATCCGTCCCATGGGTCGAAAAACCTTTTTGAAAAATTGATGTTTAAGCTCCCAGAGCTTAGCAATGAATCAGTATAACACCGAAATCTGCAATTTGGGTTGCTGAGATATTCATGGTTGTTTTGTAAGTGTGGGAGGTGTAAATGAACAAGAAGAATACCCTCCCCCACCCCCAAAAGAAGGGAAAAAAGAGAAAGAAAAAAAAGATGCAACTTGTATAATTGTAAAAGGGTAAGACCTTCAAAGTCTGTCATGCTGAATGTTGTTCAGCTGTTTTAATTTTACAGGCAGGAACTGAAACATAAGTTGTAAATTAATATGCTCAGATTTAGTTTCCGATTGATGCAGAAATTTGGTAAATGCTGAGTAGGCGTCTTGTGGCAAACATCTGATATTCCTCAAAATAAAATATAACATGATGTACATATATGTATTCTGTAAATGAATGTGGTATCATGTGTGTCAGCAAGTGCCTCATGCACGGATCAAAGTCCTTTATTCCGTGGACACAATCTTAAGATAATCAGAACATGTTGAGTTGCTAAGCCAATGGTTATTCTCAGAACTAACCCATTCTACAACCCATTCTACATACAACCCATTCTACATACAACCCATTCTACATACAACCCATTCTACATGCAACCCATTCTACATACAGTACAACCCATTCTACAACTCAACAGACTTTCTTTTTTGTTTACAAAGCTCCCGTTGCCTCAAAATTTTCTTGAAGTAGCCACCAAGGAAAGAAAGAAGTAGCCTGTATTGTGTCCGGGATTCTACATTCAACCCATTCTACATACAACCCATTCTACATACAACCCATTCTACATACAACCCATTCTACATACAACCCATTCTACATACAACCCATTCTACATGCAACCCATTCTACATACAGTACAACCCATTCTACAACTCAACAGACTTTGGATTTACAAAGTTAGGCATTGAGGGAACATAGGGCTGAGGGAACATAGGGCTGAGGGAACATAGGCATGACCCCTTGTGTCCAAACATCTAGTTTATTGTTTGTGGGGATGTGGAGAGTCTGTATCCTCCAAAATTAAACATCCAGGAGGTTCAGGGAGCTTTGTTTTCTAGAGAGAACCAGGCCCACTACCCATTTTTCAGGATTTTTTACTTTTGTCAAGTGACACCCCTGTCATAAATCAACGCTTAATTTCACATCACTAAAATAGGCAGAGTATTGATATAATTGCTATTATCACTTTCACTCAGCACCTTGGTCATTCTACAACTGTACTATCGTAGGTTATTTTGCCTTGAGACTCCTACAGGAAGCCAGTGTAATTATTATTAGATGTAAACCAAGATAGCCCCAAGCTTTTACCTTGGCAATTTATTGATATGACCTTTCAACCCATTCTTATATTTTTAATGTTTGTAGTTGAATGGGGTCATGTCCAGCATTGTGAAAGGTCAACTAGACTTGCTGCAAATCAATGTAGTGTTTACATTATCCAATTAAGAAAATACCAGTGTCAAAAACCCTTGAGAGTCCAGAAGTATTTAATAGAAGCTGTGAAATGAGATATGGGTTAATGTGGTTGCTGATTGATCATATAAGTTTATTGCTAACCAAACATTTAGTTACCTTTGTTGCGACTAATCAGACCACCTTTTGCCATGGAAATCGTTGAAAATTTATTGTAAGATGTTTTCAAGGGCGGAAAATCAGTTAAAATCTAGAAATGTAAACGACAGAAAAAATGTAAAATGGAATGTATTGCACAAACAAATTAAAGGTAAATTTTGTCATAGATCAAAGGATCTATGTCTGAACTTTTTGATATTTTTTTTGTTTTCAGATGCCTTGTTGATGCTGGTAGACCGTCTTGAGGCACCAGTGAACATCGAGTCTGTTATGGAGCCAATGGATGTCCGAATCTCTGAAGCAATCATGAATATGCAAGAGAACGCCATACTTGTCACCAATCAGGTTTGTATCCACTCAGAATTGTTCCCAAAATCTAAACTTAGCAACTTATAATTCTTCCCCATCGTGCACCATTCCCATGACCCTATCAATATCCCTGGTCCCCTGTCTGACTCTCACATGGTCCCTCTCTCCTAAGTTTCCAAGATTGAAAATAAGTCCACCCCCAACGTTATTTCCAGTGCAATACATTGCAAGGCATTGAGCGACTTACGAGACGGTACAGTAGCTGTAACTTAATACATACATCCGTTTTATTTTGCCAAACGTTCCATCCATTATTCCACAAAATACCTTCACCCAATGTGATCGACCTCCACCACACCACAAATCTCCTCAAAACCCATCCATTGTTGTTGTAGACTCCTAATTAATCCTCAATAAGGGAGCCCTCCACACAGTCTGTGCACAGGCCACCTTCCCAAACATTCTCTCCCCAGACATGTCATGGAATTCCACTGTAATCCAACGCTCACCCCTGACCGATTGTGGATCTCGTTTCTCAAGCATAAGCATGAGTGGTCTTTTCTCAGCTGGGCCTCTCTACCCTGTTTTTGTCTGTCAGGAGGCCTTGGTGTACCCATGGTGTACCCCAACGACTCTCTCCCCATGCCAGGGGTTATTTTGAATACAAGCAAACCAACATAAGAATACCGATCTTATAGACGGTTGATTTGAACAGCTGGGATTCCGATAGGAGGGAGAAACTAAAGTGATTGTTAAAGTCTGTTTAGAGTTCATCTGAATAGAAACGGAAACACGGCGGAAAATGTTATGGTAGAGAGTTTGTACATGGTGAAGTATGGCCACACGGGGTATCAATTACACTGTAGTTTTACACTATTAAGTTTACAAACACACATGTATGTGTAGTCTAAACTTGAATTTGAGTAGTAAATGTTAGTGGCTTCATGTTTTGATTCTAGCAAATTCTCTTAATTGTACAGACATGAAACTTTTCAGCTGATCAGCTGATCAGCTGATTTCCTCTTTTTTTCGTTAATAATAGTGCTATAGAAAACTGAAAAACACTGTACAAAGTTTTGTGTGCTCGGCCATTTCCTCTTTTTTGCAATTACAAAGTTGCGTGTCTGATTGTAGGATTAAAATATAAGGTCACTTAGTTATACCTGTATTCATGCATGATATTCTTCCTACTTTTGTAGGAAATCCTACCTTTTGATGTTGAAAATCCTACCATGAAACTGAGTTCTGACTAACTTCAGACCATGGAAACTTTCCTTGCGTATCATTTTATTGTAAATACCGAGATAAAAAACAGTTTCCTTGCTATACATGGCTATAGAGGTAAACCGCTATAGGCTAGTATATGCCTAATGATAATGGCAAAAAAAAAATTCCTACCTTTTCATTTTCTCACAATATCATCCCTGATGTTGTGTACTTCAAAATATTCTATAATAATTAATGCACTTCACAAAAATAGAAAAAAACACGTCTTTAGTGGGTTTTTTCCATTTTACATTCTACAGGTCCTTTTGGTTGGCAAGCTGTAAAATCTTTGAATTTGTAGAGATTGCAAAACAATTTCTGTGTTTTGTTACAGTATTTTCACAATTATACAAATAACTAGACGTGCAGTGTTTGTCGATAACAAACACGCAGGTGTTCGGGTTTGACGTTAAGACCTGCCTTCCGAGGGCGATGTGTAAGTTTTTCACAACGTGTCCCCAGGAAGGATTTTTTGTCCCCGCAATCAATCTTGTTCAAAACATGCAAAGAGACTAAACAACTCATAGTCCCCAAAATCCTGCTCAGAATCCCTTGTCTGCCCGTATTTATAGGTTTTCATATTTCCCAGAAATTACTATAAATTATAGGTTTCTAGAGACTTGTTACAATTACATAAGTTTCCAGAAATAGTAAGCTTACAGCGCGCTAGAATGCCGTAGAATGTTCCATTGTTACATTCATTCATAAAACTGAGTCGAACGCCCTCTTGGGGTCAAACGTTCACATAAATTATCTTGTGTAGCGTACAATATAATATTGGGTAAGTGTGTCCAATACTAAGTATGCATAACAACGTACATTCATGTACACGCGTACAACGTTAAACAAGTCGCCTTTCTCATTGCGAGAGATAGCCGACGGCTATTTTGTTTCGACGAGCCTGTATCTTTAACTTCCGGTTTGGACCGGAAGACAAGGTCAAATTGGGGTCATGTCAATGTAAATTATGTTTGGATTTTCCAGACCTTTACGATGATGTATAGATTGTAAAAATCCATTGTGTAGTTAAGGAGTTATGAATTTTTGAAATATTAAACTTTGATTTTGTGTAATTTGACACCCGATGATGTAATCGTGACGTTTAAACTTTTAGGTACATGTACTAGTTAAGGTCTAGGTATGTGTAAAGTTTCAGGTCTCTGTGAGCTTCGCAAGTATGGGATTCTCTGCCGACAAGGTTCAGTGAGAAGAAGAAGACGAAGAAGAAGAAAAAAAAAAAAACCAAGAACGATTTCAAAGAGGTGTTCGGGTGGTGCCCGAACACCTAAAAAGAATGTCTTTTGTTGGAAATTTTCAGCCTGAAATACTAGGAAAAGATTAATTATGTTACAGGTCTGAAACCTAGGTGTTTCCACTTTCATTATTATTCCAATTACCCAAAAAGAAATTGAGCGATAAATCATTACTTAAAAGCTACAAGATGGTAATTAGACCAAACATCATGACAACATGAAGTAATTTTTTCGAGAAAACATGAGTAAAAATTCCAATCTGGAATGATCTTGTGATGATCTGTTTCCTCATTAAAATGAATACACAAATCTTAATTCATGTTCACTATTTTCTCCAAACCTTCTATGACTGCAAGGGTCGAAATCAGTCAAAATTTATATGTACAGTGTACATGCCAATGTACTGTATATCTAGTGCACTTAAAAGTCAAACACTGTCAAACCTAATGTGTAGTAAGTACATTTACAGGTCAAAATGAATTGACCATTTTTGACTGGTAAGAGCATTATCTTGTATTGTTGAGGGTGGTCAAAATGACAGTCAAAACCAGTCAACAATGCCACTGTGTGCACAGTTGTTTTAACAGTCAAAAACAGGCAGTTGACTGATATAGCTACAGTACTTGTCACAAACGTTCGGCTACAGTAGGAGGGAGACGCATCAAGATAAGCTGAAATTCTGTACATCTCTTCATTCTTGTATTGTCATCTGACAAATCTGAATGCTTGTCATTATGTTTTCTTTCATGACAACAACAAAATAAGTTGATTCCTCTACAATTCTTAACAAGTATGGATGCATTTACATACATTTTACCAACAGTGTAGAATTCCTTTAATGAACACTTCTGAATGTATTTTACCAAAATTGTCAACCATTTAACCGATGATTCATTCAGTTCTGGTTTCATTTGACAGAGAGTTATGAGTGCATGTCTGGTGTTTAGTTTCACTATTGCTTCCCTCAGTCAGAGACAGGGTTACATGGCTCAGTCTATGATCAAGGAATGTCATCTTTGCTGTAATTCGGTTGATGAATTTTGCGCTGTTTTGTCACCCATAGATAGAAGGAAGTTGTGGCTGGCTTGTATGTGGGATTTTGAGAACTGAGTCCAATTTTATTTGGAATATTTCCAAGGGGGGTGTATGTGATTTACATGTTAAAATGATTAAGGAGGGTAGGACCTCTGAGGGTCTTTGCTCATAATTAATTTTATTTCAAGCATTTGATTTTTTAAAGCATTCAGTTTTTTTTATCGCTCCCTTGGCATTGTATGAAGTTGTCAGTTGAGAAAATGGTGACCCTTGCATGAAATTCTTCAATAAGTTAATCTGTCTTTTTGATAAATTTTGTTGAATTTTTTTTTAATGTGAATTAAAAAGACGTTTAAAAAGAGTTTTAAAGGGAAGGCAGGACATTGGTATTTGGTATCGTACATTCATTATAACCTTCTACTTTTCAAGAAATATGTCATAAAATTAATCTTTTGAAAGTTTCATCACAAAAGGTGTTCACCCTTTAGGAAAAACCAACAGGGCACTTCCATTGTTACTCACGTTACATTTTTGAGGTATTGGGTCCACTCTTAATGCCATAATCACTCATCAGTTTGTTCACGGTAGTTGCATTATACCCAGACATTACTCAGCACAAAATAATCATTTCAGCAATGTGTTATATGTATGCTATATGTGTGTTGTGTAATGCACGTAAAAAAGAATGCGCCTTGAGCACCACTTAGTTGGTGGATACGTGCGCTATATAAGTCCACACATTATTATTATTATTATTATTATATAAGACAAAAAGTGACATTTTTGGCTTGTCTGAAAAATGTAACATGAGTAACCAGTATTTTTCTCTGACATGTATATTGCGTACATATAAAAAAATTCTGAAATAATTTTTTTTGTACTGAATATTGAGTAATATCTGGGCATAACGTAACTACTGTGAAAAATCTGATGAGTGAAATATATAAGTAAGGAAATTATGGCCCATTACCTCAAAAATGTAACGTGAGTAACCATGGATTGCCCAGCAAAAAACTGTTACATGTTTTTAAGTTTGTACATGTAGGTTTTACAAAAAATTGCCTGACAGCAAATGTTTGTAAATTAGAGAAAATAATTGATCAGGATGGTGTACCAACGTTACACAAAGTTAGGTTTTGGGCAATACTTTATTAAATTGATAATCCAGTAATTACCAATGTTGTACTTTGCCTATTTCAAACAAATTTCAGGTTATACAGATGTATTTCCCGATGATGAATTTTTGGTGGAGCTGTGCAAAATGTTTTGTGTTCAAGATATATTTATATTTGAAATTAACAAAGAGAAAAATCCTACGAATCACATCCATTCTCAGTCTACTCTGTAATTTGGGAAAAAATACTCATAGAAATAATGGCTTAAGCTATGTGAGGTCAAGTGGTCAGCATATTTGGTCAAACCATCCGAGTGTATTTACACTAAAGAAAATTACCCACGCCTACAATGCTCACCATCGTAAGCACAGCTGAACCAGCCAGCGTTTGAGATTGTAAGCACCGTCAGTTTTCCCACATGAAATAAAGACGGCTATTTTGTTAACACTTTGAGCAAGCTGTTAGTGTTTTTGTTGTATACTCAACTTGTCAAATATTTATGGAATGCACCCATGGTGTCATCTGGACCTATCGGCGATACATTCACCTGAGGAATAGGTGATTATAACACGGACTGAACCATTTATTATATTATAATCTCTGGGATTCAAGATATAATCCCTAAATTTAGCAGTTATGAAGGAGAAAACTGTGGGCGTTTAATCGTTGGGAGTTATACCTCTTAGATCAGGTGATACCCCCTTGTGTTTATGATATTTTCTCAGGGAGTGACTCACTTGTGAAGTGATCAACAATTTTCACAGCACAATGTAGACGTGGGAATATGTACGTGGGTGTGTCTTGATTTTTATGGTTGAAATCTTTTGCAATTTGCCCATTTCTGCTGTTGAGGTATATTGGTGAATCGCAGAGTAGAGTAGCACTGCTGTGGGAAGGACATCTTGGGGTACACCAAAAAAACGTTTAGCATGGTGGTCGTTTGTTCAAGTGAAGTACACATTGGTAATGACCTAATTATGACATCACCAAATTATTAACTTGATGTGAAGTTGGTAAAGGTACCAGTCATGAAAATATAATATGTTTGAAGTTCTTTCTTTCAGAGAAAACACAATGCACAATTTCAAAAGGTTTCCAGACGGCAGTCTTATGCACCAACTGTTTTCTAAAACAATTCTCATGACACAACTTTGTTGTATAATCTTCATTCAAAGACAATTACCATACTCATTCATGTACACATTGATGCAGTTTTGCTAACAAAATCATTGTTGTAACTTCTCTTGTAAGTAAATCATGTCTGTAATGATAATTAAATAAACTGTGAGCTAAGGTTCGTGCTATGGTGTATGGAGTGCTATGGTCGAGCGGTTTAGTGTATTGGATTTGTGTTCTGATGGCTGAGTCGTCAGAATGTGGGTTCGAATCCCAGCCGCAACCGGGGTGCTTGTGTCCTTGAGCAAGACACTTTACCATAATTGCTTCTCTCCACCCAGGGGTAAATGGGTACCTGTGAGGGCAGAGTTGGTTGTTGTGTTTGATTAGCCCATATGCGCTGAAATGGCAGCAATTGAGCTGTATACTCCCCAGGGAGCTGAGATGGTTTTAGGAATGATTTATGCACCTGATGAACAGGGATAATAATGTAATGCGCCTTGAGCACCAGTTTGGTGGATACGTGCGCCATATAAGTCCACATTATTATTATTATTATTATTATTATTATTATTCAGTATTTAATAACCAAATGTTCAGTGAAGCATTCATTTCTTACTGTCATTAATAGCTGCAGTACCATGACAAATATATTGTACATTCATCATAATTACTGATTCTTAAAACCTTCTTACTATAGCTGCACTTTAGTGGCAAGTAGCTAACCGTATAATGGTCAAAACCAGTTAACTTCCTGTTTTGACTGTTGACCCAAATGTTGACCCACAGGGGCATTTGTGAATAGTTTTTACTGTCGTTTTGACCACCCTCAACATTACCAGACAATGCTTTTACCAGTCAACAACAGTCGATTCATTTTAACCTGTAAATGTACTTACTACACGTAAGGTTTGACAGTGTTCGACGTTTAAGTGCACTAGATGTACCTTGGCAAGTATATCAACATTTTGACTGATTTTGACCCTTGCAATCACAGAATACGTACAAGTGGCCAGCCTTTTTCCTTCTAGTCTCAGTTTGGTTTCATGGCCTTCTATGGGGGGAAAAAACAAAATGACTGTAGCGTGACAAAGGTCTTTGGCATGGTATAGTTATTCATTTTAGCTGGCAGGCTATTCCACATAAGTAAATTCCAACGTGGTTGAAAACCTAGTCTGGGGGATTTGTGGGGATACATGTAATGAGGTTGATGAAACACCACTGGAGGCTACGACACCACTGGGCACAAACAAACAACCCTTCCAACTTGACAAATTACCCATGACCACAGAATGACCCGAGGTCACCGCCCTGGCTCTGACCCAGATTAGGTCAATTATAGGCCACCAATGAGCTACTGAGTCCCCAGGGGAGCGAGCCCAGACGTTAGCTTTTCATCACTTCCTATTGGGTGTAAATCAGAGGGAGGAATTCAGGATGGTGGAATATCTGTGATGTAAACAGTTTGGTTGAAGAGCACTGATTGTTTTGGAATTGTTGGGGAATAATGACATTGTTTTGACTGTGTACTTGGTCTGAAAATGAGTTACTTTATTGTCATTTTAAAGGGAAGGTACAACATTGTGGCAAAACTGCTTCTATGAGTATGCATACTCTCTTTGAATCAAGATATGTGTAAGGACACAATACTGACTAACTTTCATGGTGCACAAAATGATCTTGATTTTCTTAAATAATTTGACTATTTTGAACTGTTTTTTATTTTAGGTAATATTTGTATGTATGTTTAAGAGACAAATAAAGATAAAATAAAGTGTGAATACGTGTTGTGTCACTTTTAATTCACATTTACAAACCGATTTATTGCCAAAATGGCGTCTAAAAACGGGACATTAATTGAACCAAAGTTTATCAAATCAAACACTTTACATATCCCTTAATTATTTTCCTCACGATGTGCATATAACTTGAGTAACTTAATGAAGAAATAAACTGGCTCCTAAAAAAAAAAAAAAAAAAAGATTTCACGAACCTCAAAAATGATTGCTAAATCTGTGTTCACGTTAGTTACACATCGTGTCCGCCAAATCATACGATGTTAAAACGGCCCGATATTTTTTTTTTTTTTTTACAAAACTCATCCTTGCCAAACTAAGCCATTTTTTATTGGGAATAAGCTACATAATCGTGGTGTAAACATTTTTTTTTTATTTGACTTTTATTGTTAGGTACTAGACTGAAAAGTGGACACCATGTAACTTACGTTAACTTTCACACGCCAATCGAGAAAATACAACAGGGAGGAAAATCTACTTGGCACATTACTTGGCACATTACTTGGCACATTACTTGGCACATTACTTGGCACATTATCTCTCCAATGCTATTTTCAAGTACAAGGGTGTCCATTCTCATGACTTCCAAGTAAATTACAACTTTCCACCAATATTTTTGTTCAAAACCCTGTGTCCCATTTTTGTCAGCCAGTATTGTATCCTTACACATACATTGAAAGGAAGGTACAACATTGGTAATGGTGGCCAAACTGCTTCTATGAGTATGCTTACTCTCTTTGAATCAAGATATACATTGAAGGGAAGGTACAACATTGGTAATGTTGGCCAAACTGCTTCTATGAGTATGCTTACTCTCTTTGAATCAAGATATACATTGAAGGGAAGGTACAACATTGGTAATGTTGGCCAAACTGCTGCTACAGTGTATGAGTATGCTTACTCTTTTTGAATCAAGATATACATGTACAGTAACCAGCTAACCTGAAAATGCATTCGGAATGTTTTTATTAATTCTGTCATGGAATTTAGGTATGAATTCTCTTTCCTAAATTTCAAAGTTTTACAATTTGAACATTTGAATTAGTTTTGAATTACCAACCCTATACCTTATAGTACTTTTAAGGAAGAAACTATTTATAAATGGAAGTTATATTTATTCTGACTGTAGGGTGACCAGTAGAATACCTTGTACTGCCCTCAAGATGAATGATTTAGTTTCCTGATAGACCCAGGGTTTGTGGTTTCATGGTTTGTGGTTTCATGGTTTGTGGTTTCATAGTTTGTGGTTTCTTTTCAAATCCATCATATGTCTTGACTTCTGGATATTTAACTCTTTTGGAATTCTGCTTAAAAAAACTTCCCAAATGGAACTGATGGATTTATTACCTGAAAGTATATGCAACCACATTTGTTAGGCTGTGACCATCTTGTCTGATTCCCTGTATGCAAGTAGGATTATACCACTTATTATGAATACTTTATAAAGGGGCCAGACTATTTTCTTTCAAGTCTCGGTTTAGCAACATGGGTTTATATAAATGAAAAGAAAATGGCAGCATTGTGACAAAGGGCTACATTTAGTGTGTTAGTTTTGTGGAAAAATTTCTGAATTTAAATATTTGTATAATTTAAATTCTAAAAATGTTCCAGTCTGTTTGACACTTTCCTTTATTCATGAAATATTTAAGTGTAACAAATTTTTACAAATGTCTGTACTTAGTGTAATAATCTTGTTTGAGAAATCAAAACACTTCTTATGAAAATATTGTCTCCTGATAAGATGAGGATTAAGTCATCTAGAAGGCACCGAGTTCAGCTAGGTCATTTCTTGGTATAAATTACATGGACAGTCATGTTTAGTCAAGCCAAAAGCCACTCACCAAGAGTCTCTATTTAAATTATTCATACCCACACACAGTGTAATCATTCCTTGCACTGTCACTGAATAACCAGATACCCCACAAATTATAAATTCAATAACTCTCACTATGTTGCCCTTGAGTGTTAATTCTACTGACGCTCTACCATCAATGAAACCGATGAGTCATAAACTAAGATGATTTCTCCTCATGAGAGGTGTTGCCATGGCGTCCGCACTCTCTCGTCTCTCAATGCAGCCTCCCAGATCTGCACATATGGTTTTACAATCCCCCACAGGGTAGTTGGTGTAGTGTTGATGTACAGTGCTGGCCAATTTCTTAAGGTTGACTGTATTTTTTGTTGTTGGGGTCACGTTTAAAAGGTGAAAAGATTTAAGCATAAGGTGTCTAGACTATGATTGTGCGCTCATCTCATTTAATTGTATCTATACAAGTATCAGTCTTGTTATTTCTTGTTTCTTGTCAACATGAACAGGCGTAGATAATTATAATTGGCAAGTCAGCATCTTCTTAAACTGCAGGGATCCTTGTTAGATAGTGCAAGCTTTGCTCTCTAGAGTGAACAGAAAATGAAGTAGCTAAAAAGAATCAAATGGCTTAAGATGAGGATCTTTCTTCAAATTAATCGGGTGATTTTGTTCCCTTGAGAAAAAAACGTTTGCTCAAATATCCTTAAAAAACTTTGCAATACAAAAAGTTGCTGTTCCAATTCAGGATTTTCCTCAAAGGAAATATATTTCTTTTGTGATAACAAATTAATAAATTGATTTTGACTCCTTAGAGGGAAGGTACACTAGATTGTCAAATTAATTGGTTTTCTAAAAGCTTGTTTGGTATTAAGTTTGTTCAAGTATCAATCATCCAGATAAATGATTCTGTCTGAAGTGTATTTATCTGAATAGAGATATTCAGATATATAATAGAGATATACAAAGGAATTGCTGTGTTAAATTTACCAAAAGTTTCCACCTGGTAAATTTGTGTAAATCGTGCAACAGCTTTTGGTCAGTTTCTCAAAAACCTGATGAAACATTTAACTCAAGATACATGTAGTTACACTGCAGGCAAGTTTTTTGTTTACATTTGATTTATTTGAACCACCCATCCATGTAATTTTACCAATGGTACAACTACCTTTGAAAAAACTGACTAAACAAACATTATAACATAAAAAGTTTCAATTACTTTCATTTCTTCAAAGGAGTTCCTCCTTTTGTGTTGATTCTGACACATGTCAAGCTAACTCACGTCATTGTGTATAAGCGACAGATTTGAAAATGAAGGAATTTTTAGAGATTTTGTGGTTGGTGAATGACTGGCATCTTCCAAGCATGCATAATATGTTTCCCATCGAGTCTCACTGTACATCTGAAATGATTTGGCTGTGTGGAATTCTAATACATAAAGAAACCCTACTGGTGTCTCCATCGTTGTGTAATATACACTACACTTTATCATTTTATTATCAATAAGTTATCAGTTATGATTGATAACTATGCGATCTTGGTTTAACAGTTATCAGTTATCAGCTGTACTTTTCTTAATATGCAAGATGGATTTCTGCAGTCATGAACTTCTTGACACTTTTTCAATATTTGTTCTTTTATTAAGGGAAATGTGAGGTAAAATATTATAGATTGTCACACAATTTTACTCCAGGCAAAATCAAGAAAAATATTTCAACATAGGTTTCTTACCCTGGGAAAATTAAAGGAAATATGAGAACAGTATTTTGGATTGTCACGCAATTTTACTGTGGGAAAATTTGGCGAAATATTTTACTTTGTGAATCAGTCTTCAGGGATCAATAAAATATCAATATAACTGTCATTTTATTTAAACCTGAATATTTCCAAGATGTACATTGGGCCAAAATTAAGGTCTCTGGTGTCTGGTCTCCGTGTACATCTCCTCAGTCCTGTGCATCAGCATTTTTAGTTTTCTTTTTTGTATGCTATGAAACGATGTCCAATTGCAGCCAAAATTGCTGGATCGATTGGAATTCTGCCACGCTGTGCTTTAAATGACTTTTTTACATAAGGGTATGAACATTTTCCCAATTTGTGCAGCCTCTCTTAGCGACCATACTTTATGTATGGGAAATTTAGTCTGGTTCCAATAACCGTGTATACATGTATCACATATTTTACAGGTTGGCAAAAAAAGAAAGAAAAAAGATTACCCCCCCCCCCCAAAAAAAGTGTCACCGCATCGATTTTGAAGCCGATTTATGACCAGAAACGGGAGACTTTTTTGGGGGCCTTGAATCTCAAACCTGAAAACAAATAGAAATTGTCTAATGACCAACAAGTAGTTGTTAGAGACTAAGTTATCAATTAAAAATATCAATTAAAAATATCAAAACTTTATCAATATTACCATTATATTACACAGCTGTGGCAATTGTTTTCATTTTACTCAGCGTCAAGCAGAGACCTTCCTTTGAACTTACCAAGGCATTTTACTTTCACTATCCTGTTTACACAAGGCATTAAGAGGGTGCCTTGAAGATTAACATTCAAAAGGTTTGCTGGACAGAATAATTGGAAATTATTTCAGGATTTTTGAAGAGAGGCGTTAGGTAGAGGGCATGTACAGTGGCACTGCCATAGGTATGTCAGTTGAAAGTGAACACGCAGGTGTGTGATGAACAGATCATTGAGTCGCAAACATAGACTGATGTTTCAATGTAGCAGACGTCTTATTTTTTGTTGTGCTTTTTCCCCCTTCGAGTTCAAGTATATAAGCATCTTAACCCTTCTGTGACTGCAAGTGTCAAAATCAGTCAAAATGTTGGAAATGCTAGTAAAAGCGTTGTCTGGTATTGATCAGGGTGGTCAACAGTCAAAACAGTCAGTTGACTGGTTTTGACACTACAGTTACTTGCCACTAAAGTTCAGCTAAAGTAAGAGGGTTAATGATGCACTATAGTCTGGTTTCAGTCTCTCAACAATACCAGACAATGCTTTTACCAGTCAAAAACGGTCGACTCATTTTGACCTAAATGTACTTACTACACGTAAGGTTTGACAATGTTTGACTTTTAAGTGCACTAGATATACCCTGGGAAGTATATCAACATTTTGACTGATTTTGACCCATGCATTCATAGGAGGATTTTAATTATTAATTATTTTCTGAATGCATTTAACTATTTTTTTTATTAATGACACAATGAAATAAGCTGAAACTTATTTTTAATTTTAGTTTTTAATTCATTCATAATTATTTCTCTGAGTTACAATGTTAAAAATGTTTGCATTTATGAACATTTTACCAAAAGTATATGCTGACTTTAATTTTCCATTTACTGTTGAAATATTCTGGAATATCTTTTAGATCATTGTTTGCTGATATATTCCGAACCTCGCTAGCTCTCAATCAAGTGATAATTTATTAACAGCACCAACTAAGAACTCCTCAAGAGCATCCGTTCAATATTTACATGCAGGCAGAAAGTCGCTCATTAATAATGCATTGAATGTGTACTTGTAGTAGGGCCTCGTACTTGTAGTAGGGCCTCGGATCTGATTCAGCAGGTTATATTAAAGGGATGGTAATGTTGGCAAAACTGCTTCTATGAGTATGCTTACTCTCTTTGAATCAAGATATACATCGAAGGGAAGGTACAACATTGGTAATGTTGGCAAAACTGTTGTCACATATCTTAAACGCATCTTTGTAGTCGTTGAGGGCGATATATCACTCTCTGGATTATTTTGGATGAATTCTGTTACTACCAAATCATGTTGTCATGTTCTTTATTTCTACTTTGTTTGCCTTAAGGTTTTCACTGGTTGCGGTAAACCACGCATCTCAAAACGTGATGTGGGCTTTGAGGGCGAGAGAGCACGCAGCATGAAGAAACAAAGACAGGGAGGCTCAAACCGTCGCCGTGGGCACCAACCCGGCATAGAGAGTTCCCCCATTGTGTCCAGCATGGAGAAACAGATCAAAGAAGTTAAAGGTCATATTAGGGATACCAAGGGTTTCTGGACACTGCTGCCGTATATGATATGTGATGATGTCGCTGCTGACGTCACTGTAGAAGATGTTTGTTGGAATGGACAAACTAAGGGAAGGTGAGGAAAAGGAGGGATAGGGGAGGACTAAGGGAAGGTGAGGAAAGGAGGGATCGGGGAGGACTAAAGGAAGGTGAGGAAAAGGAGGGATAGGTGAGGACTAAGGGAAGGTGAGGAAAAGGAGGGATTGGGGAGGACTAAGGGAAGGTGAGGAAAAGGAGGACTAAGGGAAGGACTAAGGGAAGGTGAGGAAAAGGAGGGATAGGGGAGGACTAAGGGAAGGGGAGGAAAAGGAGTGATAGGTGAGGACTAAGGGAAGGTGAGGTAAAGGAAGGGTAGGGGAGGACTAAGAGAAGGTGAGGAAAAGGAGGGATCGGGGAGGACTAAGGGAAAGTGAGGAAAAGGAGGGATAGGGGAGGAAAAGGAGGGACAGGTGAGGACTAAGGGAAGGTGAGGAAAAGGAGGGATAGGTGAGGAAAAGGAGAGATAGGGGAGGACTAAGGGAAGGTGAGGAAAAGGAGGGATTGGGGATGACTAAGGGAAGGTGAGGAAAAGGAGGGATAGGGGAGGACTAAGGGAAGGTGAGGAAAAGGAGGGATAGGGGAGGACTTAGGGAAGGGGAGGAAAAGGAGGGATAGGGGAGGACATTGCTCCAATTTATATTTCTGAACTGCTTAAAGTCTACACTCCATCACGCAATTTGCGCTCCAGCAACATGTCACTCCTAAAGGAACCAACTTCAAAACGGAACTGGGGTGATACATGTAGGTCGTTTTCTGTCACAGCTCCGAGACTCTGGAATCATCTTCCAACTAAACTCAAATCTTGTCATACATGTAGTATAACCAGATTCAAGTCGATGCTTAAAACTCATCTTATGTCACAACTCTTCAAAGATGATGTATATTTGTAATTGCATTGTAGGTACATGTATCTCGGTACATAATTTTTTTTCCCTATGCTATCATTGTATATTGTTTGTATTAATGTTTTTTCTTTGTTTCCGCGCCTTGAGCGCCCAGCAGGGTGGATATGTGCACGCTAAAAATCTTTATTATTATTATTAGGGAAGGGGAGGAAAAGGAGGGATAGGTGAGGACTAAGGGAAGGTGAGGAAAAGGAGGGATAGGGGATGACTAAGGGAAGGTGAGGAAAAGGAGGGATAGGTGAGGACTAAGGGAAGGGGAGGAAAAGGAGGGATAGGTGAGGACTAAGGGAAGGTGAGGAAAAGGAGGGATAGGGGAGGACTAAGGGAAGGGGAGGACTAAGGGAAGGTGAGGACTAAGGGAAGGATCGGGGAGGACTAAGGGAAGGTGAGGAAAAGGAGGGATCGGGGAGGACTAAGGGAAGGTGAGGAAAAGGAGGGATAGATGAGGACTAAGGGAAGGTGAGGAAAAGGAGGGATCAGGGAGGGGGCAGGTAACGAGGGAACACTGCAAAAAGTGGGTGGTGACACCATATGTAATCTCTCTTCAGTTATGTGCGGTTCTGAGAAGAATGCTTTCACAGTCTTCTGCAAACCTACTTTAGGGAGGTGGGCCAAAGTCATGGTACAGCCAAGCCTTTGAGAAGCCTGGCCAGGCCCAGGCTACCTGGCTGCCTAATCTGTCTTTTATGAGTCCTAATCCTGTAACAATACAATACCTAAGTAAGACTAATTGTGGTGACACCGTGTGAAATTCTCAATTGAGTAGTAATTAGTTCTGAAAAGAACTGGAGGTTACAACTTGACGTTTCAATCAGTATGCTCTGATTGTCCTCAGGAGAATGATCAGAATGATCAGAGCATACTGATTGAAACGTCAAGTTGTAACCTCCAGTTCTTTTCAGAACTAATTACTACTCAATTGAGAATTTCACATGGTGTCACTGCAATTAGTCTTACTTATCCTCTTCACCATGCAAAGCTACAAGTTATACCAATACAGTACCTGACAATCAACATACACAACTGTAACCTGGGCTTCTGGAGGGCCTAGCCCAGCCAAGTAGAGCTCATTATAATGGCTGCAGTTGGGAACAAAGGACAGCTGAGGTGTCAGTCAAGTCTGTGTTAATAATAAGAGCTATTTGAGATCTGTTCATTAGTAAAGGATCTTTTGTGCACAGCTTGGGGATTATATGGGCCTGGCTGGGCTTCTCAAAGGTCTAAAGTTAAAACATTTGAATGTCATTATCTTTTTTTTTTTGACAGCTACCCTCATCCTCCCGTTGGTAATGGGATAGCTAATCAAGTAGATAACCCAGAGGTTGCTATGGAGTCATCTCAACCCAATTTCCTCATCAATAAACATATCAATTCCTTGCGGACCATCACAGACCGATTGCACAGCGCCTTTAACGGTCAGGACGTGGCATGGGTCGACAGTAAGTATTTAGTCATTGATAATTGTAACTTTTAATCTGGAATGAAAATCATTTGAATCAGACTCCTTTCACTTATAAAATGGACCCCTTATATTCCTGGATAATTGTCACTACCTTTGATTGCAGCTACCTACCCCTGTATCAATAATCAGCTGGTAATCTCTGATTAGCAGGAACATACGGGGTCTATTTAACTTGAGACAAATGAGTCCAATACATAAGATAAAATGATGACACTGGGCTTTCATTTATCCAGAGTATGTACATTGTGCCCTCTAGTGTTGAAACTCATCATTAGATGCTGTGCGAGAATATCACATGGGCATACAGTAGCTGTATACACTATTGTACATGGAATTAACTGCCATGTTATTCCCAAAACACGTAGTTTTTACAACTTTCTCCATCTATTCCGTGCATAAGATATTGAGGGTGCCTGTTTTTAGATCACTGCAAATCGATAATGCAAGAAATGATGATTGGTTGTGAGAAGTACATGTATGCACCCACGGAGTATCATTTATACATAGAAGTCTATGCGTAATGTAAGATACTGTGCCATATTATACACTCGTTGCATTTCTACCACTAGAGGGCAGCAAATATGCATGAAGAGAATATCATTGATTCAGTTTAGCTGATAGCGCAACACAGACAAATCTCGCATTGAAATGTTTATGGAATGACAGATATCAAGTTTGCCATTTCATTGGCATCGTCAGCATGATAGAAACTTACATAGTACACGTTTATTAATCTCGGCTCACAGGAGTATTGCACTCTTTGTACATCATCACCCTCTCATGAATTAATGTTTTTGTCATAAGGGAATAGCTACTGTATTGTAAGAAGCCGAGGCGTGTGAGGAAATGCCATCTAACGACCTGTCTGGCTCAGTCATTAATTAGTCTGTCTGCTTTCTTCCAACTACCATCAGACCTTTCCGTGAAGGTCTTATTGTTTTGGAGTAGAGAGGATTCATTTTAATTTCATTTCAAATGCTGACGTTGAAACGGAAGGGGGTTGGTACCAGAGGTGGGTGGGGAAATGTCTCACACACATCACAGTTATCAGAAATGGGAAAATGATTGTCTGGGAAACATGGGTGTTAGCTCAGCAGACACTATCATAGATTGGGTCTAGATTATTTCAACAACACATAGTAACGTTGGATATCTAGCAAGAAAGCTGAAATAAATATCTAGCAGACATTACCGTCAACATCTGTAAAATATTTCCTTAGCTCACTGCTTTACCGAGTATTTTCATATTCTTACAATAATCACTTATATATGTCCTTGTTTCTGTTTCCTTTCAAATTCCTTTCCTTCCTAAACCTTTCTCTGTCTGTCTGAACAAAAACAGCTGAAGGATATAGCAGTGGATCTGGCAGTGGAAGTGGTTCTGGTTATAGTGAAGAAGTTACTAACGGTCCAGGAGATGTCACATTTACAATAATTGAAGATCCTGTCTACAGGCCGACAAGAAAGCCAGAAAATGATGCCACATCATTATACATCAGTTATGCAACACGATGGCTCATCTGTGCGTGTGTATCAACCGTTTTTACGTTTCGTTTATTGTGGTAGCTACAGGGTACATATTCAAACTGTTTGTAGATGTTTTTAATTTTGTGTTTATTTTTTTGTTGTTCCGTTGTTTTTTATTACAAGACAAGGCACGCAGCATTAAGACAATGCTGAAACTTTTGTGGATTTTTATACTTTAGGATTAATTCATGAACTAGGAACAACTCAGTTGTAATAAACAAACTTTTAGTCACAGACTGCAAATGCACGCAGTAACAAGCTTTCTGTTTTTCCTGTTTAAGATATTATTGTTGCAAGTGAACTCAGCGTAGTATCCCAGCAGACAGCCTTTATTGACTAAAGGCATTATGTTGGTATTCTTGCATTGGAGACCATCCGATTCTGTCGTTGAGTTCTCACGTTTTTTCAGGCGTCGTGAAAAACAAAATGGTGCAGAATCAGGGATTTTGATGCACCATTCTCATGACATCATCAGCCAAACTGATGATGTCATCAGCCAATATTCAACCATTGTGATGACATCAGCAATATTGATGTCACCAGCCGTTCTGATGTTACCAACCATTCTGATGACATCAACCATTCTGATGATGTCACTGCACATTATAATGACATCATTTCATCTCATTTATTGCCAATAACACCTATTTATTCCAACTTTGGTATGACACAAAGTATTGGAAATGTTCACAAAAAAGGGGCTGCAAATATTAAAATTTAGCTCATAAATTATCATCTGTGTGTTCAATCGTAGAAGAATAGCTGAATATACTGATTTCTTGTTTTTTTTGTTTGTTGGGGGGGGGGGCATTCTTATGGTAGTACAGATTGTTCATATTTGTTAAAAGTAGCCCTTTTATAAATAAAAAATAAAAGCTGTTTGTACAAAACAAACTAATGAAACATGCTGCAGCCATAGTGCTTATATGCATTTTACAAGTATTTATCGCCATTTGCAAGTACGGTTTGGATTTAGAATGTTGAATAAGAAGGTTGTCATCATTTGACCAAAATTACTGTAATTTCATACGATTCGATTAGGCTAATTGTCTGAAGTATAATCCTTTTATTTTCCCACATCTTCCTGCATTTATTATCAAATCATGTATAATTCAATCAATTAAGCAGATATATTACTAGAAAAAATAAAATTGGATTGTTTTAACAAGATCACCAATTCAAAAGACTGTAATTTTTCGTACAAAATGATTTTTAAAACAAGTATTTATGTGTTATAATGCGATTAAACAGTAGTGGCTTTTATACATCAGATTGTACATGTGAAATTTTGCTGTTTTTAGCTTAATTTTTTTTAAATGATTATTGGAGAATCTTACTATGACAGTTGCCAAACTATAATACTTATTGAATTTTTTTTTGGAAAGTAACAAGTAGAAGTTATCTGTAGTACTTTGCTAAAGTTTGGAAATATATATGTGTGATTGTCATGAATATATGTCAAGAGTTACGGTTGGGAAAACTAACAATGGAGATTAAATGAGCTAATTAGATATTTAACCCTAACCTTCCCAAATCCTCCAAAATCCTCTGCCAAAGTGAAGGATTGAGGTTACATGCTACATGCTCTTTGCTAAAGTGAAGGATTTTGGAGGATTGAGGTTATTAGGCATACTTGCCTTTCCACGGTACATGTACATCCATGTTTGTTGTAGTGATTGCAAGGTCAGTGCTTGGGTCAGTGGACACTGTTTATTGCTCCATGCATGCAGGGAGGGTGCCTGGCCATGTACATGTATCACAGATTAGAAACACATGTGTGCATACATGTCATGTGCTTGCTTTACTACTGAAGGATTTTGGAGGATTCAGGTTATGTGTAAGCAAATGGGCCTAGGAGTTAGGGTTAATAGTGTAAATCATCAAAAAAATTACCAACCCCAATATTTTATCAGACATTTTCGGTTTGCCTCACAATAAAAAATATATAAAATTGTTTGCTATGCAATTATGCATGCGTTTTATGTAATATAGTCTAATATTTTAGCAACATTGTTTTGTATTGTTTTAATTTTTGTATTGTTTTTATGTCACATTCAGTATTCATTGTCGCATTTTTCCTTGTGAAGATTTTCACTCCATACAGCAGACATCCATCTCATGGAAAGACACAACATTGTTACTAAAGACAAATTCTAACCGGTTTGGTGCTTTAGCGATTTCCGTTAATTAAAATTTGTTTGAACTTAATTACACGTACATGACATTGTTCATTCTTGAGACTACTCTTAAGGAATCCTTAAAGTTAAGTTGCAGTCATTTTAAGGAAGTTATTTTGGAGGTAAAATTCATGCTGTTGTAGATATATATACCTCATGTAAGCTTTTTACCAAATAATTTAGTACTTAACCATATTGTGTTTGTAGTGTGTTAAAGCTTTGTTCAGAGTAGGGCATTGAATCATGTAACTGAAGAAATCTTAAAAGGTGGACCATTTTTGCAAAAAAACAACATGGTTTAACACATGTGAATATGTACAAAATTAAAGATGTCAAGCAAGAGCGTAAATGCGAGAGAAATGTTAAGAGAAAACGAGAGTGTGAATGGATGAGTGAATAATCTCTGTATTTTAAAACATGACTTGTAACTATTTACTACCTAAAGACAAAAAACATGTGTAAAAGGAAGATTTTTTAAGCTAGCTGCTGTAGGCACAACTAGTTTTGTGTAACTTATTGAAAGTTTTTAATAATAAATATCTGTTGCCCATTTTTTGGTATCGTCAAGCCTTTAATAAACACTTATGTGAATGACAAAAGAAAATTTGAATATGGGAAAATACCTCAGACCCTTAAGTTGTTACACACTAGAGGTAATCTTGAAAAACACAAATGATGACAGATTTACATGAAAACTTACCTGGTGTCAAGTTGATGTCATCAAACATCCATTGAAATATTTACATCTCAGGTGCTATCATTTGAGTATAGTGAAATCATTTACAAAATGTATTTCGGACAAGAGAAATTTCACATGGGAATGAATACGAACAATCTAAATGCATTTTCACTATTTTCTCGTTAAAGACACGATGAAATAAGCTGAAACTTCACAGGTTGGTTTGTATACATATCTCTTGATTCTTATAAAGTATGGATGCACTTACAGACATTGGTTGGTTTCTGTACTTATCTCTTGATTCCTATCAAGTATGGATGCATTTACAGACATTTTACCAACAGTGTGTACTGACTCTAAGGGTAATAATGTAATTGCCAGTATCTGGATACTCACAGGGTAAACATATCCAAGAAACAGATTTTGTGCATTGTGAAATATTATAAACCCTGTGTGTGAGAAAAGCTGGCACACTTTTTGCTCAATTTTTTCTTAAACAATGTAACATACTAGAATATTAATTTCGGTTTTAAATATAGGTCTTGCACACTTTCTCTCTTATAATGGTTGTAAACATTTGTTACACAGAAATGACAGACAATCTATAGTGTATTATTTTTTGGTATCCACATTGTAAACTCTTCAATGAAAGTGATTGTTCAGTGTTAGTGTTACATGGATGTAGTTGGTTTGTGAATTGAAATGTACAGAGTTTACTATTGTAGTCAGGCTTTGTGATATATCATCACACGAGGGCGCTGTGCAAGCCACACTGGCAGATTTTGAAATGTCATGTAATAAGAGAAAGCTCATAATTTGTATTCTATAATACGAGGTACAGCAGTGAATAAACTTGTGTAAGAGTCTAACAAACAAGGTGAATGGCGCCCTCTAGTGAGTTTTGCACTTGCACCAACTTTTAACAGGCTTGGATTTGAGAACTTTGTTTTTGCTCTAATTGGACCGTTTACATAGAAACATTAATAAAGTGTTATTTACTGGGGGTTATTTTGAATTTTAGTTGCAGTTAAAGACCTGTTCTGAAGCTGGTTAATTTTTGTATACATTTAATGCAGCCAAGATAGAACATTGTTAGTGTTATGCAAATTATTGTCAGTATAAATCATGTTATTTTCAATACTTATACAGTTCTTAATATTTCAAATGCATATTATTTTTTTGCCTAGCTGTCATATCAAGAAGACCACAATAAAAGCCATTGTTCAAACAGTGGTAACAACAGATTACCAACCTATAGTTTTTATATTTAATGGTAACTAGGTTTTGGTAACTAGTGAAATATTAGTAAAACTTGAAACTTAATGCACTGGCAATTGTAAGCATTAACACATCTGTGTGATTATCGTACATGTAATTCAGTGAATGCTAGTTACTGTGGTTAAGCTAATTTTGGTAAAACGTACTTAACGGAAACAAGTCGGTAATAAGACTAGAAGAAAATTGAATGAGCAATCTCTTGTCGATGTCTAGTAACAAACTCGTTTGAAGATATGAATCATAAAATAAGTTTTCAGGTTTTGGGAAAAGTATTGTATCCAATTATAATCAAAACAATAATTGCTGAATAATTTTGAGGTACAAATCAAATACTTAATCCTTTTTTGGTACTGAAAAGATTATGTTGTAAATACATTGTATATCAGCTATTATGTTGTGTTATGTAAAGTATTTTTTATTGTTAAAGCCTCGGCCATCTTTGGCATCCTGTCTCTTGCTGTTAATAAAGGCTCTATTTAAAGGATATTTGTC